>LPNX010665175.1:170042-229970 GCA_001517045.1 Pseudotsuga menziesii | reverse complement strand
CGGTTCAACTTCTCTTAGATCATACCTACCATTGATCCGTGGCTTAACACCCGATTGGTCTATGATCTCTATTTAAAGAGCATAGAGGGTCCTTGGCTAAATGATTGATTATGAGAAGCTCATGTAACTTTCTTTCTTTTGCATAATAAATTGCTCCGAAGTAGCTATTTGGCTGGGGCCGTGGACTATTTCCCTCTCGAGGGTTTTAACCACGTGACAAACATTGGTGTATTGATCTGTGATCTGTTTGTGTGAAGCGGCTATTCTTGGTGTTCGGTCCTTTGGGAGTACCCTGTGTACCCTAACAACTCTGGAGTTCTTCTGCTTGAGCAAAAGTATCCTTGGGAGGGGAGGATTGTCATATCCCTCCCTTCAAGGGACATCCAAAGTGTTGACATTTACTAACACCTAGGGGGTCAAAAGATGCATTAAATAATTAACGTAGGGAATTGTATTAAATTGTTATTTTGGAGGCATGCACTTGGTTTTATTTATTATCGTTATTAATTATTACACAATTAAATATGTGGAAAATAAGTTTCCATGTTAGGAGGGCACACTTGGGAAAGCTAAATTTCCAAGGAGAAAAATTAGAAACTCTCAAAGGACTGACAAAAGAAAGAAGACAGACAAAAGGGAAAGTACCAATAGCCAAGAAAAAGCAGTCAGACACAAAAGAGGCAACTATGGGGAAAAGGAGGGAGCAATTTCCCTTTATAGGTTCAGTCACAAAAGCATAAGGCTAGAAAAGATACCATAAGGAAAAGCAAACAACTCTGGGCCAAAGGAGGCCGCAGTTTCCATTCTAAGGTACAGTTACAAAAGCAGTCAATGCAGAAAAGCTATCATAAGCAAAAGCAGGCAACTCTAGGCCTAAGGAGGGCACAATTTCTAAGTTGGATTAAAGGCATGGACAAGGAAATATCTCACATGACACATACTTGCCAATTTCTCAAGGAGGACGCACCACTTGCCTAGGGTTAGGATTTTAGCAAGGGAAACTCACTTAGATGATGATTGACTTTCCCAACAAGTCACCAGTGGTATATTTAATGGTAATTCGAGCTCCATTTCTGATTTTTATGAATGAATGATATTTTTTTGGGTGAATCCCAACTTCATATTGAGTGTTGTGCCTCAATCTCTTGGGAGATGTGCCGCAAGTCCCTTCCCCTCTCTTCTTTCTCTCCATCCATTTTTAGTGCAGGTGATGATGAGAAAACGATCACCACCATAATATTCATATCATACCACTTCAAAAACCAATCCATCGATTGAAGATGAGCTCTAGTGAAGGGAACTTCACCTATGCTCCAATCCCCAACTTCGTGTTAGATTTGGGCTTCCAGCCCTCAGTTTTGGATCCCATTTTTAGAGAGATCAGTCCTCCAAATTATCCTTGATATGATCAGTACAAATACACTTTGATGACTTCTGGAATTCAGTAAGGTTTTTGTTCCAGAGAGCTCTCATGTTAATTTTTCTTGAGTGATCCTTTGTTTTCCCACTATTTGGGGTTTTTTTATCAGTTTTTGCAATAAGAATGAAGTAATGGACATGAGAAGAAGTATTGAATGATATTATATGTTAAATTATTATATATCAGTCTCTTTAATTCATCTTTATCATGTATCAGTTTAATTTGGTACGAAATTCATTAATTTCCGCACACCCTTGCTAGTTGACTAGGTAAATTTTACTAGTTTTACAATTTCCTTAATTCTGGAAGTTATGTGCATATAAATACCATTCTAAAAGTTGTTGTAGGAATTTAAATAAACCCAATACCAATCCCAACCCTCATACATATATTTTTTTGAGTTCATACCTTGTTTGGACAGCCTTCTTTATGCAAGGTCTCCCCAGGCCAAAACTGCCAGTTTTTCACAAATCTTCCCCAACATCCCAAAATCATTCCAAAAATATTATTGACTATATGAAACTTAATTTTAGGCTTATTTCAATTTTTATAAAACCTATGAACCTTACACAAACCCTTGGTTTATTGTATGTGAAATTTCTTCTTAGTTGCACGGTTGGGTGACCCAGAAGCGTGGGAGTAGGTTTTAGAGGAGCTTATTTCAAAAACTAAATGGTCCCTGGTTTAAATTTTTTAGTGAATATACTTTATCTATCCTAAATTTTCCTTTGTTTCTCCCATCATCACGCTGTCCTGTTTGCAAAAGTATTGGCCACATTCCCTTATTTTCCTAGTTTCAAGAGTTGACTAATTAAGTGCAAAATTTCATTTAAAATTTTGATTAAAATTACATCGTAGTTAATATTTTGATCTAACATCAGATCATGGATATTATAGTGGTATCAGATCTATTTCCTTGTCCCATCCTGTGGAAGGTAATCTCTTGAGTAGAAGAAAAAAAAAGTCCTAGCATGCTCTGAGGAAGACTTTTATGAGCAATATGAAGAGTGTTGCAGACAGTATGAAGAAGAAGGAGGCCCCTATGTTGATGGAGGTATTATTAGTAATTAAAATTATGACTTCTATGTTTCATCCTATAATGAGGTCATGAGGCATAGATCTATTCGTTATGGGTCCTCTTGTAGAGGGAGTCCAAAGGAAGCAGTTATCTACCTTGCAGATTATTGGGGACTAAGTGAGGGACTTATGAAGGACCTTTATTTTTGATATTTATGCACTCTTGAGATACAGAACTTGTTCATAGATCCCTACTATGATACAAACATGAAAAGGATTTCACACATGGTTGATGAAGTGTGCAAGGAAGTGAGGACTAGATGGTTGCCACTTGGAGCTAGAAGAGGATCCAAAAAGGAAGATTCATCAAATCCATCTGCTTGTCCAAACAGTAGGAGAATTTTTCATTTTTTTTCAAATAGAGCTTCCAAAATATGTGAGTTGAGTACCACTCAAGATGAAGAATCCTCAATTTCCTTAAAGAAGAAGAAAAATAAATTAGAGACAGAGATCCATGAGGTGGAGTGAAAGTCACTTTAAGGTGACTGCATGGAAGAAGAAATAGAAGGTGAATGCACTTCAAAATTCGTTGGGGGAGATATGCAAATCAATGATAAGATTGTTGGCTCATGTGTGGGTGGTGAGACATATTTTGGATCATATCCAAAAAAATATTACAAATCAGATTTACAATCACCTGTTGAGCCACGAAATAAAAAAGAAGACAAGGACACACCACTTGGGTGTGAACCTGAGAATTTGGTGGAAGAGAAGGCCACCATAGTGTCCTTATAGGAATATTATGAAGATGAAATGCAAAGGTGTGCTATAATTTTTTATTTGTGCAATTATCACATCTAATTGAAACTTTCAGAGATACCCTCCACTTCACATCATAGAGGTTATTTTGCAAAAGATTCAAATGCTGGCCAGTATGTTGAGAATGAGTTTTATGTTGTGGACCCATACCACAAGAAAAATGGTCTTATATGTCAGATATTAGAAGAAGAAACCTTGGTGGGGAATATTCTTTGTGATCCACATCATTTGATTGGATCACTAAAGGAGGATAGAGAGAAACTTATGGCAGCCATGAACAACTTTGTTGACATCAATACCTTGGGGGCAAGATGTTGTTGGAAATCTTCTGGAGGAGAGATGGAAGGAGAATCCTTTCAGGAAGAGTGCATAGAACTTAAAGAATACATGGCCAATATGAAGGAGACCTATATGAACTTACTATCTGATAGATATGATATCCTCATGATGGTTTAAATGTACCATTGTGCATTCAAGAAGGAAATAGAAGAATCTAAAAGACCCCATAATAAATGGGAGGCTACATATGATTCCTTGAATAGAACCCAAGAAACTCTTCAAGAGTCAAGGTTGCATATTTTTCAACTTCAAAGGTATTTGAATGTACCACACCCCCCATACTGCATGGCAAATAATATGTTAGCACTCCGTTTGCAAATGTCGAGTTATGGGCTTGGAAGAATTCAAAAAGGGTCTTGTTAAATGAAGAATTATACAAACACCCGTCAGGTTATCCAATCGAAAGTTTCCTCTGGTTAAGGCCATTAGATGGAGAAGAGACTTCAATCTACGGTGATGGATATTTACAAATATCAAGACATGCAGTAGTGGGAATGAGATAAAGAGGCATCGTAGATCAGCGATCCAGATTCACAACGGAGAAGATCAACGATGGAGCGTGGTTCCATAGGCTGAAAGATGCGAGGAAATATTTAAGTTTGGTATTTGTGAATCCTATTAAAGGGTACAAGAAATAAAAGGCCAAGATCAAGGTGAAGCCCGATCGACAGCCTAGGGTGATTTCGTTGGGAAAACGTGCACGGAAGAGGGAGTTTTTTTGAATCGCAAAAATGATTAAAGAACGAAGGCATCTGACAATGGAAATAACATTATGAGTAGATCTATGGCCATAGATGATTTTGTGTTCCGAACTAGCATGGATAAAGTCAGGATTCCAAATCGCAAAAAGTGGTACTGGCTGTAAAGATCAACAGTCGTGACGAAGGGTCGGGATTGATCGACGGATGTGAAGGATTTCATGACTTGAAAGTGCTCACTCGATATGACAAGGGAATATTGGTCAAATGTTAATGTGCACATGATCAGGCGGTCCAAGTGAAGGCATGTTGTAAATCGTGGATCTGTATTAGTTCCGCTGAGGAAAGTTGTGCTGACATTAACCTTGGGTCCCGATATTGAAATCCTACACATAGGAGATTTGGGTTTGGAGAGGAAGTCAATTTATAGTGCATATAGTAGGAGAATCCCAATGGCCAAAGGTCGTAAGAGATTGCAAAAGAGATCTACGTGGAGCCAGAGGATTCATTGTTCTGAGTCTCGAGATCGACGGACTGCCTGACTACATGACGAATGCCAACAGGGACAAGATCTCTCGGTGAACCTGGTACAGAGAGGATAGCCTCAAGTATGAGCTGACAAATAATCATGCCCCTTGATGCCATTTTTGATAGGCCTGGGGTGAAGATCGTACCTAGTGCCACTAGCCTTCCTGGCTCCACAGGCCTGGCACGTGGGTTGCATAGAAAAACAGCAGGGAAGCATGAATTTCAGGTTTTTTGAAGTGACAAATATGGCTTCTACACGAAGCAAAGAGATGTAGTGAGCTGAATCCGCTCAAAAACCACCATCACTGTAAGAAAAAGGGAAAGAAAGGTCAGATCCAAATGCCTTAAACCGGCTGGAAAGCCATCTGGGAAAGTGCTTAAAGTCTTATCCATGGTCGATAAGATATATAAACATCAGAGGAGACGGCTCGAATGGATTTTACGCGAGAGGAGAATATCCTCGCCAGTGTGTCACCCATGCTATTATTATGATGACCAGTATTCAGGTGTACAGCCATCTTCAGGTCGATCCGACTCGCCCTATCTAACGCCACCTTCCGAATTTGTTGAAACATGGAAATGGATAAGCAGTGAGAGATATACCAGAAAGGTTGAATTACATGGAGTTTTGAGTTATCTTGCAGACAGCGATGACTGTGTGGTTTGAGAAGCTGGTTTGTCAGGGGGTGCTAATGGTTAATGAACATAAAATTACATTTCTTTGCCATCCTGGTTATTTACACTAGGAAATCACCAACCACCGGGGCATAGATGTTAAGCACTTAGAGAGATTCACCTGATTCCAGATAGCCCTACCCTCGGTTGTGCCATGCATGGGTTTTTACATCCCAGGGATGTCCCTCTTACACCTCCAGTTGCAGTCACGGCCTCCAAATTCCCAACACACAATGTTGGTTGATCTGTTGGAGCAAATGCTCGGTCTGGGACAATAGAGGTCTGAATCCTTCATCATCGCCCCTATAATCTCCACTTAACAACTTTACCAGGGGTAAGGAGGAGTTCAAACCCACACCCAGCTGCGTGGTTTATAAGATAACCCTCCTCATCGGAGGTAGAGAGCTGTACAAGAATGATAAGCCACTCCAGAGGCTTATCATCATCAAATGTATGGCCACCTTTTTTCCTATCCCCTCCTATAACAGTGTTACCAGACGAAAAGGAGCTTGGAAAATGGCTGGGCACCGAAGCGCAGGTTTTCTTGTCAGCCTTTGAGAACTATGGTTTGAAGAAGGCGGGCTGGTCAAAGGAAACAGAAAGACACATCAGGAGCAGTCTGAGTCAACAACAGACATCAGCAAGTGATATGACGATAGTTTTCATACCAAGTTACCTGAATGAAGAAAACTATGTGTTGTCATCCCAATTACCATACACGGCAATTCCATAATGTCCGTTAATACTTGTAAATCATGGCGATAGTACCACACTCTAAACTGTTAGTGACTAAAAATAGTTTCCAAGGTTTTGTTTCAGGGATTAGCATCAGGTCTAAGATAGTATAAATATACTCTCGATAGAGGAAGATGTAGGTTGGGAAACTTTCAAGGGCCGAGGCTCTCCATTGTAATTTGTTTCTAGCTTTCTGTGATGTGAATAAAATTGCAGAGGAATGATAATTCTTCATGGTAGAGATTCATGCATCGTCTTTTCTTTCAATATGTAACTTCCTTACATGAATGTTTATCTTGTTTTCATTCCAATTTGTTATTTGCTTTCATGTTTGGACAATAGTGTATAAGGGCCAAAATTCATCCTGTATGTTCTCGGCTCTTTGTTTCAAACATTTTTAAACAATTTCTTCTAAAGTCATGTAAAATTCATCCTGTAAATGCTCTGCATGATGGACTGTTTCCTCTCATCCACTAGTCACCCGCTAAATATCTCATGATTGAAAGATGGGAGGCTATCTTGCCTCTGTCTGTAAAGTTCTACAATTCTTTACCTCCTACAACACATTCCATACTAGGTCTGTCAACTCCATTTCCCAATGGTCCTCCTCTCTAATCATCCCACCTACACCTTATAACAACATACCTTCCCCATTCAGGAATCTGACCTCCTGACCATTCTCAATTGAATATCTTACGTGAGCAAATTTGGTAAGTAAACGAGAGATCCCTCTCTGACTGTGCTGGGCCAGAAGCGCAGTCTAAAGTGATTCTATTGTTACCCAAGAACAAGCCTTCTGCCAACCTTTGGTTCAATCCCGGTGCTAACATAAGCATTTGCACAAGGTAGGAACTACTTTGTATGTGTTTAAGGGACCTCATGTGGAGGACAACCATGAGGAAGGAGTAGTTTGCAAGTGGTTGTGAAAATCTATGAGGAGGAAAATATTGTCCAATCACTCATTGATATTGGGAGAAAAGATCAAGTGTTCTTATCTATGGGAAATATGGTTGATGAAATTCCAAGTGAATCAGCAAGCAAAGATTATTATGTATTCATGGATTGGGTAGATAAATATATCACTAAAATAGAGGATCAAGGATGCACTAGAATTTCTTGCATCAGTAAAGGGTTGTCTGACACACATGGTTAAAAAGAGACACCTTATGGCATACCCTTATGGATGATAGAACATGTTCCAAAGGAGGTGGTTGATCACGTTCCATATGGATCAACAAATAATATTTCTTACTCATCCTTGGGTGGATTGAGACAACTTTGGAATGAAAGTTGTGTGAGGTAAAGAGTTTAATTTCTACAATAAAATTTTTGTTCTGACTAACATTGTCCTAACATATGGGTAGCCACAAGTATGTATTTTGAATCCATCATATACCTCCATTACATATGCGGAGGAGGTGCATTTTGATTTGGATGTTCTAGAAGGATTTGAGAGAAAACAAAATGGAGACCAAGCACTTGCACTTTTCCAGGGAGATTTGGAGATGCCCCTAGGTGAAAGATGTATTTTTGGAGGAGGAACAAGATGATACAAATTATGAACTAGTAAAAGGATTCAAGGATTCCCATACTTTCCTGGTGGATGAGTATTCCCAAAGTTTCAAAATCGTTCATGATTTTCCATCTTCTACACCTTTTACTACAGCTACAACACATGAGAATGATAATTGGAGAAGGGATTCTTTCTTTTTGTGCCAACTAAGGAGGAGGAGGCCCCAACACTCATCCATGAGGATTTGTTGAGAGAACCACCCCCTTCTTAGCAACAACAGATGCATCCATTTCCTATTTTTGATTCCTCCATTCATGGTGGTGATTGCATGACTAGTGGCAGAGAGTTGAGCCATTGGGATTGTGCACATGGGAAAGCGATAAAATTCCCATATTGATACGATAGTTGGAGGATTTTTTCATCCACATCAAGGATGGATAACTACTTTTTGGAGCTATGCACCTTGTAGGGTTTAACTTTTGGATTTTCAACAGACACACCCTACATCTTCTCTGAGCCACAAGGGCATATATGGTTATTGGACGATTCCTATAATTGTCTTGGGACATGTGACTCACACCTATGTCATTGCATTAACAAAATTGTGAGCTTCAGTATTGATTTGCATCAAGAAAATAAAGAACTTTATGTTGGGTGGGGAAGTCCCAAATATTTCCAATATTGCATTGGGAGTGATTAATTGTCAGTGTGGTGGTATGATTTTCACATCCTCGTTTTCATCCTCTACAATGATTAAATTTTGTTGTTGTTACTGATGTTTGGAAGGAGGAAGATAAAACCATGGGACCATGTCATTATTGGGAATGATATATTTTCAAAGGGGGAAACAACATTTGGATCCTTAAAGAGGAGGTAGTGCGATCCAGGAATTCTACTCAATTGCCTTAATTGGGTTGACAATTTTGTTAAAAGAAGTGGTCATTAAATAAATGACTGATCAGAGTGGTGCAGTAGAAACATGGTGGACAAATTTTGCAGCACTCTAGAGTGCTTGTGCTTGAGGACAAGTATAATTGGGAGGGGATGATTGTCATGGCCCTCCCTTGAAGGGACATCAAAAGTGTTGACCTTTCCTAACACCTAGGGTGTCAAAAGATGCATTAAATAATTAACCTAGGGAATTGTATTAAATTGTTATTTTGGAGGCATGTACTTGGTTTTATTTATTACCATTATTAAGTATTATGTAATTAAATATGTGGAAAATAATATTCCAAGTCAGGAGGGTGCACTTGGGAAAACCAACTTGCAAAGGAGGAAAATTAGAAACTGTCAAAGGACTGACAAAAGCAAGCAGACAGAAAAAAGGAAAAGTACCAAAAGCCAAGAAAAAGAAGTCAGACACAAAAGAGGAAACTTTAGGCCAAAGGAGGTCGCAGCTTCCATTAAGAGGTTCAGTCACAAAAGTAGAAGGCCAAAAAAGATGGCATAAGGAAAAGCAAGCAACTCTGGGCCAAAGGAGGGCACAGTTTCCATTTTGAGGTTCAGTTACAAAAGTAGGCAGTGCAGAAAATCTGTCATAGGAAAAAGTAGCAAACTCTGGGCCTAAGGAGGGTGCAGTTTATAATTTGGATGAAAGGCATGGATAGGAAAACATGTCACATGACACATACTTGCCAATTTCTCAAGGAGAGCGCACCACTTGGATAGGGTTAGGGTTTTAGCAAGGGAAACTTGCTCAGTATGTGATTAAATTTCCCAAAGAGTCAATATTGGTCAAGTTAATGACAATTCAAGATCCATTTCAGAGTTTGGTGAATGAATGATCTTGTTTTCATTGAATCCCAGATTTATATTGAGTGTTGTGCCTCAGTCTCTTGGGAGATGCACCCCAAGTCCCTTCCCCTCTCTTATTTGTCCCCTTTCATTTTCAGTACAGGTGATGATGAGTAAAGGATAATCACCATAATATTCAGATAATACCACTACATCAACCAATACCTCCATTGAATATGAGCTCCAGTGAAGGGAACTTCACCTTCGCTCCAATCCCCATCTTGGTGTTAGATTTGGGCCTCCTGCCCTCAGTTTCAGATCCCATTTTTGGAGAGATAAGTCCTCCAAAATTCTCCCTATTATGCTTAGTCCAAATCCACTCTTATTACTTCTATAATTCAGTATGGTTTATGTTCCATAGAGCTCTCATGTTAAGTTTTCATGAGTGAGCCTTTGTTTTCCCACTAAATGGGGTTTTTTATTAGTTTTTGCAATAAGAATGAAGTGATCGCCATGAGAAGAAGTATTGAATGATATGATATGTTAAATGATGATATATTAGTCTTTGTAATTCATAAGTATCTGTTATGGAGAAAACTTCCTATGGCTTGGGGTGTACCACAACAGACAGAGAAACCACATAAATCAATCCCTTCCCCATATGCAAGAGAAATACAACATCTAACAATAAAGGATCTCGAAACATAGCTTATTCCAGACGGTTGTAGTAGATCCCCATTGAGCTTTTTTCAATCCTACTTGTGTTAGAAATTTACTCTCAACAACAGTAAACAAGGCAAGTATGTTATATGATATAGTGTTAGGCCTACTCTAGCATATATAATCAATGATACATAAGCAATTAAACACATCCATGGATTCAATATTCATTTAAATACACATTGTTGAACATGAAAATATATTTCTATTAAATAAATCAGAGATTACATAAGTGACAACCTCTGTCGGCACATCTGTGAACCGAAGAAACTGAGTCCTCCACCTGGGCCTCCACCACCTCAATCCTCCATCTCTCGATAGAAAGCTCACAAGTAAAGGAAAGCTTGGGAAGAACACAAAGTGATCCAAGGGACAAAGGTATGCAAAATAAAGTATAAGCAAGCTATGGAAATAATGGACTATAGTTTTCTTGCTCTTCAATTCCACCTCTTCAATGTATCCAAAGGGTTCCTTATATAGTGCTTCAATGGGGTAATGGAAGGTCAATTTTGAGTGATATCTAGGCATATGAAAGGCCAAAAGACAAGTGACTTGAATCCACATCAAGGAAAACTCCAAAAATATTTGTCCTTTTGCACACATCCTGATGTACGTGGGTTTAGGGGTAATATCTACGTATATACGCGAGAAAGGGATTAAAAGTCGCGTACAGCAAATAATGAGTGTTTTTAGGGGTGATCTTAGAAACATCAAAGGTACAAACATATTTCATGGGGTCCAAAGAGTCTATAGAGGGGAAGGGAAGGCCATAAAATTGTGATCAACCATGTGTGGTAAAATCAGCTATAACAAATGCCCCCTAATGTGTGAGGTCAGAGGGGTAACATGATGGCCGAAATACATTATAAATCCATCCCAGAAGTGGAGTGATGAAGAACCAAGTGGAAGAACCATCCATACAACAATATAATACAATAATCAAACTCTGCATATGACTGCAAATACATATAGCAGTCTCGGATACATAAGAGTACAATGGCCATGAATAGGCATGATATACGAACTGTGACATGTGTGGTCATCGCCATGTACAATATACAATAGATCAGAATATTCATGATGAAGATATACAAAGGACCAATATATCCATGAAAGCTAAAGATATACCATGGATCAAGATCTCCATAATGGCTGAAGATATCTGACATACAATGGAATCAAGTCACGAGAGCTGAAATCTCCTAAACACTGGCACGATCAAGGAGGTAGCATATAGGAAATGCCACCCATCTGAAAAGTCTTCTATACAAACCACTACAAGTACATGTCCTACTATGCGAATAGAGGTGTCGAGGTCGAACATAGTAGTCCATAATCTAATTACCGGTCATTGATGTATACCGTTAATAGACACAAGATCACCCACCGATAATGAAAATGGGAATCAAGGTAATAGAGTGCAATCTAACAAGTGCGAATAAATGTGTCAAGGTTGAACACTTGGAAGAATCCATCGATCAGGGGACATTGATGTATTCCCAAAAATTTCGATTGTGAGAAAACCTACCACTGATGACTGTATGTCTCAAGGCACTCAAATGACTCTAGACTCCTATCCCAAATTAAATGATCTGAAGTCGATGGGATGGAATCCACTGGAAGGAGGGAATTAAGGCATCCCCCATCAACCAACATGAGGTACTCAGCAACATTGTATAATGTGGAAGAACTCAAACAAGATGTGCACGAACCAGTAATAGTACCAGGAATGGCTAACATGCAAAGTCAAGACAACTGAGGAATGGCCAACTCAAGCTTCAACTTCCTTTGAACAAGAGCATAAAGGGGAATGGTGATTGAATGTAGGCAGCATAGACTCAATATACAAAACTGGGACATCCCTGTGACACATGAGGCATCAATAGAGGATCCATAGGGACTAGAAGCTTAACCAGTCATTGGAGATAAAATCAGAGATACAAGTACAACTCCTAAAGTCAAACTACTAAACCAACCAACGGATGTGATATACAGTGCTCTGTTCGAAGGCGACACGACTCGACTGCTGCCAAAGATAACATATTTTCCTGTCTGGATTTTTGGTTTTTTGGTTTTTTTTTGGACTTTTTCAGATGTTTTGAAAATCTTGAAAAAGAATAAAAGTGCGTTATAGTTACAAATCTAGAAGGAGACGAGTGTCAATGGGAAAACAAACTAGTTCCAAGTAGTGGAACATACCTATGCTTAATGCAAGGAAACATGTGCAGGATAACGACACTCGGGGAAAGTCCCCTCCCGGTAAAAAAATTGGGGAATCAAGCTGCAAAAGATATATAAAACGGCTCTTCTTGGCTAGACATGAGACAAGCTTGGGCTATATGGCTGATAATCAGAGTCACGGAAGCCGGGATAAGGCTCAAAAAGGCAAGAAAAACTTAGGATAATGAAATTACAACTTGACATAAACAAGGAGTCCTAGGGAAAAGGCCAGCATAAACGTCAAAAGGAGTATGAAGCTCTTGCTCAAAGTCATGGCGGTACTATACAAAGGACTCCCACACCCTAAAGGAAAAATGTCGGCATGGGCACCAAATGCAAAACATGATCTAACCAGGGTACCCATGTATGGTAAATCTCTACCATTCACAACATGTCACTTCTAAAAGCAGCAAGAAGGTTCTATGACAAGATGGAATGGGTTCGTACCTAAGGTTAAAATGAAATGGTTATAAGGTCATGCAAAATACAAACGGATGTGAAACCTAACCTATATGCTAGTTAGACATCATACCTGCAGTAGGCATGAACGGATCAAAGCCATGGTCAAACCGCACTCAAAATGAACTCCTACATCATCAAATTAGTTCAAATGGTCCAAAATGGTCAAAAACTATAGAAAGTGGGTAAAAAATTCAAAAAAAAATCTATAAATAGTAAAAAATTTAAATATTTTCATATCATTTGAAATTTGTACCCAACATAGTGTATTTGAGCTCAGAACTTCATAAGCGAATTCTGAGAGCATCGTCTGGCCGAATCTCTCCCCGTTTGATCCAAGTAGATTCTCATGCCCTCCTCTTCCTATTTCATGCAAAAATTTTGAATTTTCATGGTCCAATTAATTTTTTAAGACATCCATAATTGTGCATTTCCGTCCACACGGAAATCAAGGTTTTTTTTGTGTATAGGGCTCGCCATACGCGAAAAAAGCACCCAAAACCACATACATACGCAGTTGTTTTGAGAACAGTCGTGTATAGGGCCGCCAACAAGGTTTTCAAAGGAAAAAACTGATCAAAACTTTGGTTTTTTGTGCAGGATGGTGTTAGAGTGGAGGGAAAGAGAGCATGGTGATGTGGAGGAGGTTGTGCAAGGTGATCTTATGGCCCAACAAGCATTACGGGCATGTGGTTTATACAAGTTTTGGTGTCTTGGTAGCCTGAGGGCCAAACCAAGACTATTACAGCTACTGGTGGATTACTGGGATCCAAAATCTGAGACATTTCAGATTAACGGGACGTCGCTCAGCATTGAGGTTGAGGACATCTACTTTATCATTGGTTTGTCCCGACGAGGAGAGATAGTGAATCTTCGATCTCGTGGCCTAGGAGGCAGGTTCACTATTGATGAGTACATAGTTGTGTACTACTTTTCGGAGACAAAAAAGGTTGGGAGTCAAATCCTGACAACCTCTATCCATATTCTGGGACTGAAGGCCATACTTTTGGCATTAGGTAGGATTGTGGGGTTAGCTTCACTCCACCAGGCCTCGCGGCCAATGATGTTCTATGCGGTGGAGTGTATAAGACCTACAGTGTATGACTAGAGCACGATGTTGTTGAGCAACATGAAGCAGCAGCTCAGTGACTACAATATGGGAAGGGTAAGGAACTTTGGGTTTGGCAGCATACTGAGCACATTCTTCTTTGAGCAGGTACTAGGGCTAAGGCCTAGACTGGACATTGTTCCACATGGATTTCAAGATCTAGCCTAATGATGTTGGGCAAATGTTATGCGCAGACTGGGCAGAGGTAGGGTGGCTAACCCCTACCTAGCAAACTTCTTTCCATGGTCGCGGAGATAGATCATCGCCATAGAAGACTACCCTTATGCAAGGATATACTTCTGTGGAGATCTGGATATGCAGCTACCACAAGGAGCAGCTTATGGCGACATAGGTAAATAATCCCAAACTGACTTTTTAATTTTTGAGTTATTAAATGTTTTTGTGTTTTTTGATATATTGACTCAAAAGACATATTTTTGGTGTGACAACACATAGTGAAAATCCATCATGTTTATGCAGATGTAGGACCACGGTGACCAGAAGGCTTCTCTCATCATCGATGGAGGGGAAGAGGAGATGATATCATGGGTGCAGATGCGGAGCGGACGCTCCAAAGCATCCACATGAATTTCGTTTGCTTAACACATAGGGTAACCATGGTGCAAGTCGAGGACTTGCTTGAGGCCATACAGCGTCATGTGGTTGGTGTACCACAAGCATGGGTTCGACTCTTTCGACGGCTAGCTAGATCCGTAGTGCTATATCATGATCAGAACCCCCCTCCTCCTCAGGCTTAGATACCTGAGTGTATTCATTTTTGTATGATCATGTATTATATTTTGGTGGCTCAGAAGCCCCAATTTTGTATATGACACGTATGTATTATGATGTCACTTTTTGGATATTAATGAAAAACTTTTATGATGATCGATTTTATTTATATTTAGATGTGTGTAAAATGTATGTTTGTGATATGCTTATGGTCTATGAAACAAATGGCAATCTAACACATAGTTAGCATATGAGTTAGCAACTTGATTAAAAACTCTTGGAACATGAATGTATGTTATATTCTTAAATTGTCGTTCTAGCAATCTCACGCGTAAGAATCTTCATAATAATATTGGATCCCGAATACGATACAATCCATTAAGTTGTGAAACCAGTAACTGCGAATCAAGACGTACCTCAAGAGAATGAACACCATGTGAAATGGCATCACGCAATAACTAAATAATGGCACTATATTCAGCAACATTGTTCGAAGAAGGTCATAAACATACGCCTCCTGAAGACAATACTTGACCCGTAGGAGCATAAATAACCCAAGCAACTGAAGCTGAGTTTTGAGTGTGGCGGCTAGCACCATCAGCGAATCCTATGTAAATGGAAGACTCCATCGACATCTTCCATAAGAAACGAAAGCTAATCAACAAACTTGATCACCATAAGAAAACCTAACTATGCAATGCAAAAAATATACAATAATATACAACAATCAGCCCTACCTGAAGATCATGCATAGTATTTTTT
Source organism: Pseudotsuga menziesii (assembly GCA_001517045.1). NCBI lineage: Eukaryota > Viridiplantae > Streptophyta > Pinopsida > Pinales > Pinaceae > Pseudotsuga > Pseudotsuga menziesii. The sequence continues at coordinate 214,488 of LPNX010665175.1, read as the reverse complement.
GAGATAAATCCCATTTCTAGGCTCCGCCAAGGTTGTCCCTTCATAATCAACCAGCTCATAAGCACCTTTCTCTAAGACTCGTTTAACCACATAAGGACCATGCCACATGGGATTAAATTTCCCTACCCCCAAGGGTTCCTTAGCTTGATCCCACAAAAGGACCAAGTCACCTTCATTAAACCTCCTTGGACGAACATACTTATCATACTGGACCTTGACGCGATGCTTGTTAACCTCTAGAGCCACTAAGGCATCTCGGCACTACTCATTAAGCTGCTCTAAGTAGACCAAACGTTCTTCTAATGTGGACGTGTCCGATAAAATCTCTACAACTAGCTTTAGAGAAGGTATTTCGCATTCAACCGGTAAAACTAACTCCACCCCATGCATAAGCTGATATGGAGAGAAACCGGTGGCAGTCTTAACTGTGGTTCTATAGGCCCACAAAGCAAGATACAACATAATATGCCAATTGGTCTTGCTTCGTGTGATGGTTCTCTGGAGAATAGACTTAAGTGATTTATTCACTGCTTCAACCTATCCATTCACCTGAGGGTAATAAGAATATGAATGTTCTTGCTTATACCCTAACTTGGAAGCCAACTCTTTCATCATTTTATTTTGAAAGTGCCTACCATGGTCAGTGACAAGCTCTTTCAGAATGCCAAACCGGGTGATAATCTGGTTGAACACGAAATGCACGGCTATCTCATCGTCAGATTTAATTGTGGGCATAGCCTCTGCCAATTTCATGAAATAATCGACAACCACTATAATGTGATGATGCCCCCTAGCCAAAGCTGGGTTTCAATCCTTAAATTCAAGGCCCCACTTGGTGAATGGATCGGTGGTAATAATAGGATGTAACAGGACTGGATGCGAGCGCATATTCAATGCAAACACCTGGAAAGGGTGGCACTTCTTGACCGCATTAACACGATCTCTAAATATGGACAGCCAAAAATACCCTACTCTCAATATTTTTGGGGCTGTAGAAAGCCCAGATAAATGACCACCACACGCCCCTCCGTGGCAATCATTCAACACAACTTCAGCCTCATCATGGGTTAAACAACGAGGAAAATGGAATCTACCCCACGGCAGTACAAAGTGTTATCCACTATAAGGTAGTTCTTAGCTACATGACGTAATCATCGTCACTCATCCTATGGAAGGTGAGTAGGGACCTTCAATGTTTGTAAATATACAATGATATCCTCGTACCACGATTCCAAAGTTGAGATAAGGAAAATATGCTCATTGACAAACGTATCCTCATAAACTTCCTCCTCCTCCAAACTTGGAAAATCGGATATCAGCTCGGCAAAGATCAAATATTTCTTCGATTTCGCCAAAATGAACTCAAGATAACTCTTGCAAAATGACAATCCATTATTGTATTTTCCCCCAATCATCCTTCTAGTGAGGATGAACTAAAATGGATTGATATGAGCTACAACCAAGGTTTGGCGAAGGAGAATGTAGTGTCTCAAATGTTGAACTACATGAACGGTAGCCAAGGATAGCTTCTCCACATGGTAATAGTGAATTTCTGCATCTATAAGGTTTTGGCTCAAATAATATATGACATGCTCATGGAGCTCCTCATCCTCCTGAACCAAAACCATACCAATCGTCTCCATGGAGGTGGCCACATAAATAAAAAAATCACGACTATAGTTAGGTGGACTAAGCATGGTGGTTTATTCTAAGGCTCACTTAAGAGCATCAAAGGACTCTTGGGATCGCTCATCCAGCAAAAAATGAGTGTCCTTCTTCAAAAGACGCATAAATCCTTTAGTCAAATTGGAAAAATTAACCACAAATCTCTGAAAGAAGTTTGCCATGCCTTGCAAACACTGAAGATGTCTGATATTACATGGGGGGGACAATTGAAGTATTGCCTCAACCTTTAAGGGATCGACTCTTATACCCTCCTCAGACACGATGAATCCTAGCAAGCAACCAACAATCACGCAAAAGATGCACTTATGAGGATTTAAACGAACCTGGTAATGACGACATCTTTCGAATACTAATCTCAAAGGATATGGATGACGCACTTTCAAATGAGAGTGAGCAGCGAGATCATCCAAATATACTTCGATAATCGTTTTGAGATCATGAAAAATTAAGGTCATAGCCCACTGAAATGTAGCTCCGGCATTTTTAAGGCCAAAAGGCATCTTTCGATATGCAAAAGTATCCCAAGAACAAATAAATGCGGTCTTATGTTGATCCTCAAGCTTAATCTGAATCTGATTATATCTGGAAAAACCATCCATAAAGGAAAATACCTCACTCTCGGCACACTCATCCAAAATATGATCAATAAATGGTGTGGGGAAATTATCCTTAGGACATGCATGATTTAAGTCACAGAAATCAGTGCATATATGGACCGCTCCCTACTTCTTATCCACCGGAATGGGGTTCGAAACCCACTCCATCAATGGAATGCGATAGATAAAACCATCTTTCAAAAAAATTTCTATCTCAGCCTTAATGGCAGGTGCTTTCCTAGGATTCACTACATGCAAACGTTGTCGAACCGGCTTCGCATCCGAATAGGTTTTTATCTCATGTTCGACAATACAAGGGTCGATACCTAGCATCTCATCCTAGACCATGCAAAGATGTCACGAAACTCTTTAAACAGCGTGGTATACTCCTTGATCTCATCAGGGGAACAATCTGTCCCAATGTAGACATTCTCAACCTTACCAGGATCTTGAGAAATATTGTTAGGAATAGTTGGTGATACATTAGCCATGTTTCCATCAACCATCGAACCATGAGAGCTTAATGCAACCACAGGGCTACCAATATTCTCGCTAAGAATCTGCCTAAATTCATGACACTCCATATGATCAAGCATAGGAAGAAAAAATGATCGATGTTGCAATTCCTCCCAAGGTTGTTCAACTCCAGACCCGGGCCTCAAGGATAGCTTCATCCAATGGAAAAACATCATCGAGGAAATCATGTGAGTGAGAGGACTCTAATTCCCATGCCGATAGCACATACAAGTCCTCCTCCTCTATCTGTGAAGAGGAAGGACTAGGCTCTGCAACCTGATCAAGATTCGCTTGATAAGCCACCATTGTTGTAGGCAACGGCACATCAGTCTCAGTGGGCACACTCGAAGTACTCAATGAAGGAAGAATCCAAGGATATTCCATATGGATAGTGCGAAAAGACACTAAATTCAACGAGGATGAAGCCCCTCCAAAACTAGACCCATGATAAAAACAAGTGCAGGACAATTAAAGGTTCCCATAAGAGAAGGGATACATACCTACGCCCACACTCCCAGTTTTCGACTGAGAATGATTGATAATCGGGATAGAAGCTCCCAATGATGCATTGACTCTCAGATTTTGGAATGATGTTTGATCAATCCTAACAATATTCCCATTAAACGAAAAATATATCACTTGAAAGAGGGAAGAAGCTACAGCTTGCATACTATACATCCAATTTCAACCTAGAAAAAGATTGTAGTCAAGGGGCGCATCAACCACCTTGACCTCAATCGCTACAGTCTTCCCTCCTGATTGGAATTTTAAGGAAGGAAGAATTTCATGCGGTTGAAAGGATCTACCATCAAAATCTCTCAGCATAGTAGCAGATTGAGACAACTCGGGAGAACCTAAGCCCTTCCAACAAGACAAAGACATCACGGAAGCGGCAGCGCCTTCATCAATGACAGTGCGCTTGACGGTGTTGTTAAGACACTCTACATGAATCAAAAGAGACATGTAGTAAGGAAAGCGAGGTTGTACTCCCATGGTTTCAAATTTGATCATAGTGGAAGAGTTATCATCACTGACCCCAAGAGCAGATAACAAAGCCTTCCTTTGCAGAGGACAACTCTGAAGCACTTCTAATGCGAACATGTCACAAGGAGTCTGGCCCAAATCCTCGACAACTGAATAGTTTTGGGCAGCTCGGGCATTAGGACTGTGCCCCGAATCCTTTAATACTCCCTTAGGAATGTGAGGTGGAGCTTTAGGTTTATCCATAGGTTTTCCAAATCGCAAAGGGCTCTCGGGTGGGGAAGTTTCTTTCCCAAGGTCTGGTTGTGACAAACCATAGTCTTTTGTACAGGTCACAACCTTAGCAGCACTCATCATGTTGATGCATCCATGACCACTAGCGGCCTCCGACGGGTTTTGATTTCCACCCGATGCACAACTAGGATCAATGGTCCTTGAGTTCATATTTTGATTGTTGGGTGAAAGATTAGTTAACATAGCTAGGACCTATGCTATGAACCTCGAGGCATCTTCCATACGAGGGAACAAGTGAGTGAGATGGTCCTCCTTACACAATTTGCAAGGAAACTTCACCTTATGTTTAAACTACTTGTCCCCCCGAGCATTAGTGTTCTTGTCATTATTATTAGCATTTTCGTTCTTGTTCCCACATTTACAAAAAAAAAATTCTTATTCCTTCCAGGCTGCTGGTTGCCTTTCGGGTTCGACGTTTGCACGGAAAGTGCATTCATCGATTGGGTAGGTTGAGATGAAGCCGTATCTTGGCCCAACACAGACTGGTTAATTGACAATTGGCTCACTTGTTTCATAACCGAGTCCATAGGTTTGGTACTTGTACATCCCACAATACCATCAACATGTGGCCCAGGCTTGACCTTGGGGCCGAAATTGGATCTAGGAGCATTGGGTATAATCTCATACAAAATTCCAGATTGAGCATAGATCAAATCCAACTCTTGTGCCCTAAAAATAGCATGTTCCTCATTTTGAACTCCAGATGTCGAAACATTATTCGCTATGCAAGGTAATAAAGATTTGAGGAACCACTCAAGAAGAAACTCTGGTGGTATAAAATTATGAGACACAAGATCGTTCATTAATCTCGACAAGTCAGGAAAATTCAAAGTTGCAAGGAAAGGGAGCCTAGGTTGATCCGGTCGATTCCACTCTCCCTGGTAGTTTTGTTTCATGTAAGGTCGATTGCTATAAATACCATGGCCTTGGCCATAATAACCTCCTCCCATTTGACCCATGTACGGTTGCATGGAAGCATTATGATGTGGGGTTCCTTGATTATGAGGCGCTACAAAACCATAATTGGAAGATTAAGCGGGTTGTTGATACCCGTACCCATATGGTTGATAGTTTTGTCCATAGTGAGGTCCATATGAATGTCCATGAGAAGCTCCATAAGGTGTTCCATGGGATGTACCATGAGAATGTTCATAGTTAAGGGTATGGAAAGCTCCAGAAGTTGGAACATGAGACAATCCAGAAATAGGTACATGACCCACTGACACAACAAGAGGTACTTGACTCTGAGATACTACTATGTGAGTAGTCGCAGAATGAACATGGCTAGCAGCAACATTCCGACCTGAAGGCCCACATGAACTAGGGGGAGGATGAGTCATTAAAAATGCATTCGAAGGAATAGGGTTTGAAGATGAAGGGACATGTGAAGGAATGTAAGTGGTGTTCCCAATGTTCACTCATCTTGGTTCTGGTATCTGCATAGGATTACTAACACTAGGTCTAGGATGAACATGTGAAGTTGCCTCCACCACAGGGATGGAGGGTGCAATGTGACTAGTGCCCCCAAATCTCTCTGCATGGAAAGGGATCGCGTTGCCCCCAGGTGTAGTGTTAGGATCAACTTCTGACTCAACATGATGTCCCGAATCGGGTGCAGGGATATCAGACATGTCATATCTAACATGACTAGTGCTTACAGGTTCATGGTGAGTCTCGTCGCCCGAAAACCAATACTGGCGACCTGTGAATGAGGGATCATAACGAGATCATGAAGGTTGTTCACTTAAAGCATAATATGTGCTAATAGGATCTTCTTCCCCAACCTAGTGAGGCTGAGAATACATCTCTAAAATCTCATCCTCATGATCACCCATGGTGTGTGAATCAAAGTGAGAAGTAGTCCGCCCGGACTGTTTGGTTCTCTCTCCTAAAGGAGGAGGAGACGTGGAAGGTGAAAGTCCTGCTAAACGACAAGAACGGAGGGGTGCCGCACCCAAACCCACAATGACTCAAAAAATAAAAAGACTCGATCTAATTACGCAAACCCTAGGAAAACTAGCGTGCACAGAGCATACACCTATAAAATGTAAAGCCAAATCGCAAGCAAACAAGGGTAGGATATGTGAGCTCCTGAATGAAGCAGGTATGTCTCACCTAGGAGAGGCTTGAGACTCCCATACACAATAAGCAAAGGTTCGTAACCAATTATAATGGCCCTCAGCTTCAATGCATATAAAGACTATGTTGTCCGACCCCTACTTGGCCAGGACACCTATAGAATAACCTCTGCAAATACCCCCTCTATAACCTAGGTAAGGCAACTAAATTCACCTCGATATAATCAATGCTTAGGTAGACAGTCACAGGAGGTATTGACCGTATGGGCAGGGTAGCAAAGCCCGAAACTCTCGAAATATCCCCCAGATACGAATACAATCTTGGAAATATCTCTGGTGCTACTCAGTTACAACCAGGGGTCATCCCAATCATAACCACTCACACTGCCTCGTGCTTAACTCCCCTGTAAGGGGAGGATCCTGAGAACACTAATTATATAAATATTTCACACTCTCACCTGGACAGACACCTAAATGTTTTGTTTAGTGGTCTTGGAGAATTAACTCACAATGAACTATTCCAAGACCCTAAAACCTAGTCTTGTTGGTGCACCGTGAAAAAGAAAAGAGTGTAATTCATTTTATTATGTGTTGATTTTAATTGGATTTATTACTCAAAGGGTAAATGGTCGTGCAACTAATGATGTTATGACGCAACAAGAAGTAAAATGCACACCTAACAATCAATGCAAATGCGCTATATCGAATGAAAAACGGGGTATGCTACTACGTGAAGTGTAAAATTTTTCCTTCAAATGTATATGCAATCATTTCCTATATGAAAATCTGACTAATATTCACCAACCAAACCTAATGCAAGTACCATGCTAAATGCACAATGCAAAACAATGCAAAAAGGAAAAATGTTTTTGTATTTTTGAATTAAGTGAGATAAAAAGCAAAAGTATGACTCTACAACCCTTAGACTCTGCAAGCACTCACAAACAGTAGCCAAGCAAAGCACCAAGGTAAAAGAAACCTAATGCACTAATCCCAAAACAAAAAATAGAAAATTAAAGGACAAGAACCTTTTTAAAAAAAATTAACTCAAAAGGAGTCTCTGGTCAAAAATAGAGGGGACATACAGACTCCAGAATCAACAAAGAAGACTCAGCAATCACCCAAAATCACCGAGCAACACTTAATCTTCCCAAAAAAAGAAAAAAATCAAGGTATACACGACTATTCTCAGTAAACCTGCGTACATACGTGATTTTTCCGGGAAAACCCGCGTATAGGAATAAAAAGATAGAAAAATAAGGTAAATGGACAAACTAAGACAAAGTTTACTTCTCCAGGATACTACTGGGTAATCATGCCCCCATACCCAACACAGAAACAGAAAAATCAGAGCAATAAAAGTACATTGAATGCCGAAAACCCCCAAATAAAAACAATTAGGAACATCTCCAGCGGAGTCGCCGATTCTGTTATGGAGAAAACTTCCTATGGCTTGGGGTGTACCACAACAAACATAGAAACCGTAGAAATCAATCCCTTCCCCATATGCAAGAGAAATACAACATCTAACACTAAAGGATCTCGAAACATACCTTATTCTGGATGGTTGTAGTAGATCCTCATTGAGCTTTTTCCAATCCCACTTGCGTTAGCAATTTACTCTCAACAACTATAAACAAGGCAAGCATGCTATATGATATAGTGTTAAGCCTACTCTAGCATATATAATCAATTATACATAAGCAATTAAACACATCCATGGATTCAATATTCATTTAAATACACATCATTGGACAGGAAAATATATTTCTATTAAATAAATCATAGATTACACAAGTGACAACCTCTGTCGGCACATCTATGAATCAAAAAAACTAAGTCCTCCACCTGGGCCTCCACCACCTCAATCCTCCATCTCTCGATAGCAAGCTCACAAGCAAAGGAAAGCTTGGGAAGAACACAAAGTGCTCCAAGGGACAAAGGAGTGCAAACTCAAGTATAAGCAAGCTATGGCAACAATGGACTATAGTTTTCTTGCTCTTCAATTCCCCCTCTTCAATGTATCCAAAGGGTTCCTTATATAGTGCTTCAATGGGGTAATGGAAGGTCAAATATGAGTGATCTCGAGGCATATGGAAGGCCAAAAGACAAGTGACTCGGATCCACATCAAGGTTAACTCCAAAAACATTTTTCCTTTTGCACACATCCCGATGTATGTGGGTTTAGGGGTAATATCCATGTATATACGCGAGAAAGGGATTAAAAGTCGCGCACAGCTAATAATGAGTGTTTTTATGGATGATCTTGGAAACATCAAAGGTACAAACATAGTCCATGGGTCCAAAGAGTCTGCAGAGGGACAGAGAAGGACATAAAAGTGTGATCAACCATGTGTGGTAAAATCATCTATAACAATATCACTTATGAGTTTAATTTGGTATGAAATTCATTAATTTTTTCACACCCTTGCCAGTTGACTAGGTAAATTTTACTAGTTTTACAATTTCCTTAATTTTGGAAGTTATGTGCATCTAAATACCATTATGAAAGTTGTTGTAGGAATTCAAATGACCCCAATACCAATCCAAACCCTCATACATATATTTCATTGAGCTGATACCTTGTTTGGACAACCTTCTTTATTCAATGTCTCCCCAAGCCAAAACTACCAGCTTTTCCCAAACCTTCCCCAATAAACCCAAATAATTCTATAACTATTCTTGAATGTCTAAAAAATCATTTTAGGTTTATTACTAGTTTGATAACACCTCTAAACCTTGCATAAACCCCTGGTTGATTGGATGTGAAAATTCTTTGTAGTTGCACAGTTGTGTGACCCAGAAGCATGGGAGTAGGTTTCAGCGGAGCTGATTTCGAAACCTACATGGTCCCTAATTTAAATTATTTAGGGAATATACTTTCTCTGTCCTAAATTTTCCTTGGTTTCTCCCATCATCCCCTTGTCTCGTTTGCAAAAGTATCAGCCACATTCCCTTATTTTCCTAGTTTCAAGAGTTGACTGATTAAGTGCAAATTTTCATTTAAAATTTTGATTAAAATTACATGATATTTAATATTCTAATATGACATGAGATAAAGGATATTACACTTTTCAACCTACACCTACTCCAACTCCAACTCCTCGTTCTCCTTAAGGACAAGTCTACACTCACCATAACCTCCTTAATAAACTCGCCCCCAATAACTGACAAGGGTAGGGAAGATGACACAGAGGTAGGAACTGGGAAAACAAACAAACTCAAGGAGGTGCCTAACAACCCAACCTTCCAAACAACAACAAATCTAATCCCCTTACATAGAATCCCCAATGTCCACCTATACCTGGGAAGAACCCTCAGTTGCAGACTAACCATCCATGTGTTATTTGTAACACTTACAGCCATTATACACATCAGTGTCCCCATATGAATCGAGTCTGCCATTTACTAGAAACCGATACTCAACATGACCCCAACGTGGTTGCTCTAGCTCGGCCAAACCCAACACCATCAGATCCTCTGCCTATGGTGTAGCAGAACCCCTTACCAAATAAAGGAATGGTTGTAACCCAACCCTTGATACCATAAACCCATGCAACCACTCCTACTGGTCCACCCATTGATCCTGGTGTCCATCACCTTATGACGTTATTATTTGATGTCAACCTCAAGACTTGATGAAATCAGTATGATTCCACCACGTAAAATATTAACCCCTCCACAGCATCTACCTCCACCACCCTTGATATGTATTTACATTTTTCAAGACCCCCCACATATGGTACTACCAAAGTATCGTGGTTCCCTTTGTGTCGTGTCGTGAAAAACCCCACTGCCAGAGTCGCATTCAACTATAGTATAGTTAACGACTTGGCCCAGTCTCCCTCTTCCATGTCTGTTATGGAAGTCCTCAAAACCTATCCTTCGCAAATAAAATATTTTTTATCTGCATTAGGTGTCGTCAATCCCTCTAACTCCCAGTTGATCACTTTTGACTTGGATCAAGGAGAACCCCAAATTCCATCATCCATTGCTTTCCAGGTTTCGATCACTATTCATAATTTGGCCATTCATCGATGAGGGGGCATCCTCCTGCATTATATAAACCTTTGTTTGCAAGAAACTTGGATCCTCAACCCTTCAACCTTCCATCGTTACCCTTCATTCCTATGATGGTCATGCTTCTCAACCCCGGGGCATTCTCACAAATGTCCCTATTGAGTTAGCCGACAAAACCGTGTTGATTGACATTAATATCTTCAATTCCTAACTTGATTAAAAGCTCCTCCTTGGATGTATTTATATGTATGCAATGCTAGTTGTTGCCTATACCGTCTTTCAACTCCTGATGTCACCCCATGATGGGAATATCGTGACCATCGACCAACTTTCATATTATGATCCAAAGGGACTGACCACATTGAAACACGTCCTCTCTACTATCGACACTACCACCGAAAGTGTGTCCATATCGTCCCTGTATACAGTTGGCCCGGGCTTATTTTCTAACCCTCCTTTGACGAGCACCTTTTTGTCCTTACCACCCCCTCCTTCGCTGAGTGATATATCATATTTGTGCACTCTCTCATCCGGTAACGTTCTGGCCTCCTTGCAAAATAAGTCGCAACCTCAACCAGAGACCTCGGGGAATTATTGGGGTTCATTCCCCGTACACATGATCCCCTTCCTGTTTCCACCTTTTGGCATTGTGAGTAATCCAATCATGGATACTCTCAACATTCTTGGATTCACTTTGAGTATTACTGTGTGGTACCTGGATCCACCTACTCCTCCCTTGACTCCTCAAATTGTGTTGAATCCTATCCAACATATCGAGATGATGTCACACCCACATCCTTGTACACAAATGACTACTTTTTTCTCTACTGCTTCCCCCCCTCCTCCCATGAAGACTAGGGGCAAGATGCCCAAAATGGTGGCAGAATCGCGCCCTCCTCCTATATGTGATTAATGCAATGTACAATCCCATGCGACACAGAATTGTCATGAATTTCCTATCCTTCGCACCCACATGCACACTGTATTCGAGATCAATGACGCTCCAGTTGTCAACGTACCAACCATACCTATTGTTAAGAACAAATCACTCCAAACCAATAACCCATGTGCAGTTTGTGGCCTATATGGTCATTATTCAGACCATTGCCCAAACTTGCTTGAGTATCGGTCTCTCCTCAATGAGTCTAAAATCATCATCCTTGAGGAGATCCACCCTCTAGCCTCTTCCTTGGAAACCACTAACACGATTTACACGATCTCTAGCTCTAGGAGTCCTTCCCCCCCTCGTTCGTCGAAGATTCATATGATATATCCATGCACTACTTTCACAATGACGAGGAGATCCTTCAAGATATTTTGACTCCTCAATATCCTTGGGATGATTTGCACCATTGCTCCTTCTTCATCCCCGATGATCCTTCTTCATTATCGGACCAATTCTCTGTCGAATTGAAATACTTCATCCATGGAATCGTCGATTGGTTTAAAACGCTGATTCCAACACCTGGCGCCTTTGAAGAAGGTAACATAGCTAACATTTCACCTACCATTAAAGTCAATATATCAACCACCCTCGAGATAGTTGAGGATATTACCCTTGTTGCATCTTTCTCCCCTGAAGAAGTCACTTCATACAAAACACTTTTTCAAGAGGTTCATGATATCTTCGCTTTGTCATATACTGAGATGCCTAGGCTTGATCCCTCTATCGTTGAACATCACATCGACACATGACCCAATGTTTCCTCTATTCACTAAAAGAAACGACCCATTCACTCATCAAAGGTCCCTACCGTCAAAGCTGAGATCGAGAAACTACAAAAAATAGGTTTCATATACCCCATAGCGTATACCACTTGGGTTTCCAATCATGTTCTCATCAATAAAAAATAGGGTGTCATTCGTGCTTGCACTAACTTTCGTGACTTCAATTTGGCTTGTCCAAAAGACAACTTCCCCACTATGTTCATTGATCAGATCATTAATGCTTCCACTGGCCATGAAGTATTTTCCTTCATGCATGGTTTTCTCGATTATAATCAAATTCAAATCCACAAAGAAGATCGGTAAAAAACCACTTTTACTACCCCCTGGGGCACATTAGTGTATTGGGTCATGTCATTTGGCCTCAAAAATGCTAGAGCCACTTTTCAATCAACCATTACCTTTCTTTTCTACAACCTTATTCACATTATCTTGGTATATTTAGACGACCTTGCAGCTCGATCTCATAATCATTCTCAACATTTGGACGACTTACGGCAAGTATTCCTGCGATGTCTCAGATATAATGTCCGATTAAACCCCCTCAAGTGTGTATTTTGTGTCCNTCATGTCTCACAAAGGGATTGTCATGGATCCTCTTAATATTCAAGCCATCCTGAATCTCCCCCCCCCCCCCATGTACTCTGCACCAATTGCAGAGCCTCCAAGGCAAGGCCAATTTCCTTCGCTGATTTATTATGGACTATGCAATGAAATTCCATGGATTCTTACGCTCGCTCTGTACCAAAATTCCTTTATTATGGGATGAGCATGTGTAAGGCACTTTCGATGCATTGAAACAAGCTATGACCTCCGCTCCATTGTTTTCTCCTCTGACTTCGCCAAGGAGTTTATCCTCTATGTGTCGGCATCTAAAAATGTTATCGCTGCAGTCTTAATCGAAGAAGACGATGCTTGTCAAGAGCACATGATCTATTACGTAAGTCAGAAACTTTTTGGACCACCTTTACAATACTCCCATGAAGTGAATATGGCCCTCATCATCATCTTTTCAGTACATAAGCTACGTCACTACACTCTCTTGAGCATAACTCTAGTTGTGGTTGATTCCAAACCCATTCACTATCTCTTGAGACACTGCCTTGTCCAAGTTCATGCTGCCAAGGGGATTCTCATTCTATAAGAGTATGACCTGGACTTCATCACACCCAAAACTACTAAATCTTTGATGTTATCTTCCTTGATGGCGGACTTCCCTTCATTGTCTACCTCACCCCCTATCACAATCAATCTTCCTGATGAATCCTTATTCGCCATCTCTATGGAAGACCTATGGTATGGGGTCATCCTTCTTTACTTTTGTACACAAAATTTTGGGCCCCATTTAATCCGTGAATATTTTCATCACATATGGAACCAAGCGGCTCGATATCTCCTCATCGATGATGTCTTGTACCGCTACAGTGTGCAAACTATATTGCATCGTTGCCTCACCAACAATGAAGCCGAACAACTCCTGAATTACTGTCATAGTGGAGCCTATGGTGGCCACCTCTCTCTTCTAGATATTGCTCAAAATATACTTTGTGACATTTATTTTTTTCCCATCATTTTTACCGATTATGTCCATGCAATTAAACACTGTCGCAATTTCCAGATCTTTGCCCCAAAAGCAAGCACACCTCTCGTGCCGCTACATCTTGTCGTCATAGTCGGTCCCTTCTGCAAATGGGTGATTGACTTCATGACCTGTAACCCTAATTTGGTCGGTGACTATAAATACATTATTGTGCAGGTTGATTACTTTACCAAATGGGTTGAAGCCGTGCCTACTTTCAATTGTAACGTTGATACTGCGATGCTTTTATTTGTTAACCATTTTATCGCTCATTTTGGTGTCCCCAAACAGTTGGTCTCGTACCATGGTTCTCATTTTGAGGACATTGTTTGGACAGATATCTCTGCCACGTTGAATTTTGAACACCAGTATTCATTTGCCTATTACCCTCAGGGAAATGGCCAAGTTGAGGCTGTCAATAAGATCCTCAAATACATGCTCCAACAAATGGTGGACAAACACAAGTCCAATTGGCACCACTTGTTCTTTTCCTCCCTTTGGGCCTATTGGACATCAACTAAAACTACCACCAGTTTTACCCCATTTGACTTAGTCCACGATGTGGAATTGGTTCTTCCCATAGAATTCCAGATTCCATCAGTCTTCCTTGCTGTCAAACTTATACCTAATACATCACCATTAGAAAAACTCCTAGTTATGATTGAAAAAACTAATGAGGACAGTCATGCTTCTCTCCAAATGATTGAAGTGGCTAAGACTCGGTTGAAGTCCCATTATGACTCACACATCCAACCATGCACCTTTAGAGAGGGGGACCTAGTCCTCGTTTATGACCAAGCTCATGATAAGACTGGAAAAGGGAAGTTTGAATCCATGTGGTATGGCCCTTATGTCCTCCATCGATGTCTCGAAAAGGGGGAATATCTCCTTGCTGACTCTGATAGTCACCTCTTAAAGAATCCCCGCAATGGGCTCTACCTCAAGAGGTTATATGCCTGAAGTCGATCACTATGCCTACCCTTGTATCATAGTTTTTTCTTTCTTATTTTACATCATTTTTACCATGAGTCTCACAGTTTGTTTCCTTGGTTGCTACAGATGGATCCTACCTCACCTAGCTATGTTGGTTTCACTAATGGCGCAAGTAGATGGTCTCTTAATCTCACCTCGGTTGCGTGGGTCATTTATTCCCCATCACATGAGTTGATCCATACTGACGAAATGTGTGTTCATGTTTTTACTAACAACCAGGATGAGTACAATGATGTCGTTGTTCTCCTTATCGTTGCCCTTCACTTGGGTATTGGTTGCCTTGATGTGATCTTAGACTCCCAGCTGCTTGCCGCCTAGTTGAATAACTGCTATTGGGTACATGATCCCTACCTCTTTAAAAATTAACTACACACTAGACACTTGGTTAGACATTTCAAATCCATTTTATTCATGCATGTTACCAGAAGTCTCAGTAGTGTAGCAAAACAAATGGATAATGGTGTTCTAGATTGGCACATCAATCATCGCATATAGGAAATACAATGCATCATGCATCATCATCTAGTCATGCATACATTGTCATATACATCATATAAGCATAGTCATAATCATAAACAGGAGATTCATAAAAACACATAAAAATACAAAAAGGTGCATCCACATGCATATATATCATAAATATCACAATCAAATTCAGTAGTACAAAATGAGAACCTCCACAGGATTTCTCATCTGATCATACATATCATACAAAAATCCCCATGCTCAAATGCATTGGAGGCAGCATCACAAGCTTCTAGTCCAAGTCATCTTCCTCTGACTTTGTGTCCTCCTCAGTGTACTCCTCCTCCATCGGCATGTAACCCTATGCCTCCGCTCTAACATACTCAACAGCAAGAACGATGCTCCTCATTAGAGAGATCCACTCTAAAGGATCCATGTAGCATGTGGTGATCAAATCATCATATAGGAACTACCACCCATTGTTAGTGACCCCCTCCAGGAACCTCTCCACATCCAGCAGTAATGGGTCCAATGTCACACTCCATCGCCTCCTCTTCCCGTGAGGGGGTGGATCTAACCCCTCCACCCTACCCCTGTGTCGATGGTACCTCACTAGAGGGTTCAATCCCACGTCTACACATGCAAACTGAATGTCATCAGTATCTATAACACACATGATCTAGATACCACTATGTTAGTAAACTATATATGATTCAAACTATAAAGAGTCATGTATATGTACCGTCAGGTCCCCAGACCTTCCCTGAAGGTCGAGGCATCTCTAGGTCTCCCTAGTACTCCATCCCCACGTATGGATAGTCCTTTATGAGGACCGAAAGCTGCTACCAATAGGAAAAACTTCTATCAGGTGAAGAAGCGACCCACCAAGATGCCTCCCTCTCTGATCATCATCTTGCACCATCTCCTCATGCCAGGCTCACGAGGTCCCCCCTCACGCACCATCAGATGCGGTCTCAGTCTAAGTAGTTTCTCAAAGAAAAATGAGCACAAAAAGGAAGAGAAACAGAAATCCCTGACAACCAAGCTGGCCTAGTTCATCCCACACTCAAACGTTGTTAAGTACATCTGGGCCCACCTATAGTAGGTTCCCCTCAGCACACTCTCGACCATCAGAAGTTGGTCGCTCGAGATCTTGTCCATACCCTTTGATCCCAGTATCTGCAGCACCATCGTGGCCACTTCCCGAGTCTCTAGAATCTCGATCTTGCACACCAATATGTACAATTGAGACTTCTTAACTATTTTTCATGACAAATTGAGCCTCATTATTGGTTTCTTTTTACAAGCTCTCATTTTTATAAGGCTCCCTGCCTTTATGGAGTTTCTTTAGGCCCAGGTCTAATTCCTAAAAACATACTTGACTGCCGAGTAAACTTGTCCATTTAGGATCGTTAAGAATATGTGAATGGGCATCCACATTGGTGGTAGGTTATCGCTTTTTTGAACAATATGGAATAATATGAAAATGGAACACTCTATTTTCTTTGGAATTGAGAAGAATATTCTCAAGCATAGGTTTATCACTTTTCCAGACCTGAGGGACTAAATTTACGGAAAATGAACACTCGGTATGAGCTTAGTTTTATCTTTTTCGTGTTCTGTACCTAAACATGAAAAATATTCCCAGCGTAATTTATGTCTTTGTCATGCTCGTTAAACCCTAAAGAACAAAGCATCAAGTTTACTGTTGTAAGCCTCATTTCTCCTAATCAAATGGATCTTTCCTTCCTTCACACTCGTAAAACTCGAGCTATATGCTACTTTTGAAGGGGTGTTGGGTAGGTGGTAATTTAACCTTTTTCGAACCTTCCTAACTAAGTATGAAAAAGATGTGCCTTACTTCTTCGGAAGCTAAGAGAGTTCTTCTGTGGATTGTTTTATACTTTTTCGGCCTTAGGAGACTAAATTGTACGAAAAAGAACCCCCCAGAGTCTTCTTCAGAGTTTTCAGACTCTCAAAATATGAAAACACCAAGAATCATGTACTAGTTCAGGCTCGTAAAATCCACGAATCAGTGACTTTATCAAGAATTACTCTCTCCCCTCCTCAAGCTTGTCAAAAATGAAGAGAGATCTAAGTAGACTTTCCTAGACTCGTTAAAATTTAATAGGAAAGTTAAGGAAGAAGTACTCTCTTTGGGTTATAAACAGTGGCAACATGTCATCCTTGAACATAACACTCTCTGAACTTTCCGATATTCATGTTTCAGTTCGGCTATTACTTCGATTTTCTTACTCCTCCACTTATCCTTTATACATGGGGAATCTGATCATGTTTCCTACATGATAGATAATTCTAGTTGTCCTATCTACAAGTTAAAATATGCCTTGGGTCATCTCTGTCTCGTGCTCACTGTTCAAGGATCCATCCCTTCTTTTGATTATTATCCTGATTCCATCATTATCCTATATGAGTATTACTTGTGTCTATCTTCCCGTATCTAGTTACTAGTCACCCTTGTGATCTGTTGGAGGATCCATTGCCTTCCTCATCACAGTATGGTTTCTCATCGGTACTTCCTAAAGACGAAGAAATAGAGCTTTCATGATGGTACCTTAGGATTCACTATCATTACTGGTGAATTCCTTTGCTTCAGTTGTTAGTTTCACCCATTGTCTGACATTCTATTGAGTTCTTTCCATGTTCAACTTCAGCACATTTATTCACGTGGTAAGGATTGTACTGGATCCTTTGAATTTCGATGAAGACCTTAGGTTCACATCTATAACCTAAGTTGTGCAAGATTATGTTATGATCAGTTACACATCTTTCAGATTTTGAAGACTCATCATTGTATATTGTGGCTTCGATCCACCTTTGTAATATACGTGGTCTTGTACCTGTATCATATGATGTAATCAAATATTGTAAAGGAGATAGTGTTCCATTATATTGAACATGGCTTCCTCGAATATGATTTTGTATATGACATTGATATGTATTTGTTTCAGTTACTTCCTCTGCTGCCTTGGACACTTGAGTTCTCCAAGATTAAAATATTGTAATGTATTTTGGTCATCGTTTCCCTTTGACCTCACACATTAAGGGGCATCTGTTATCAACCAAAATGGCACTTTTTTGTCTGAGTATTGACATCCAATATGTCGAGACACAAAAGGACAATTAGGGTTGAAGTAATCCAAAACACTATAGATGTGCATGACCATTGATACATAAAATCCAAACCAGCTTAATATATTTTCATTTGAAGATTAGGGATGCACACGCAACTATTTTCATTGCAACCCGCGTGTCATATGGGACTATTTGCATTGCAACCCACATGTACCTTGAACACATGACTTGCCTCAAAGAAAGGAGTGTCTCATACGCTCATTTCCTATATACATACTCACATGTACCTTAATTCAATGTTAAAAAATATAAATCACGATTAGTCAATATCAGTTGAGCCTTAATCCATAACTATCTCAACTGTCTCAACCATTCTAAACTTCGAAACCACTCTATTTCCTCATGTATAAATAGAGGCCTTGGGATGGGGCTAATCAATAATTCTTATCAGAGAAAATTTATGCTAGTGGTATGCCTTCAGACCTCTTGGAGCAGCAAAACTCAGTGCCCTCGGTTTGCAGAGGAGTCCTTGTTTCAGAAGCTGGGTTGTAATCTCACCATTCTCTGTTTATGAATAAAGAAATTTCTTCTTCCAATATTTGTATTGTTGCATTATTGTATGTGATTAATTATGAATTGTTTAATTATTTTATTGTGAATATGTATATCAGTAATCATTGACATATATATACAAGATATTGTTGAAAGAATATGTCTTTTGCAGGTGAATTGGAGAAGCCCTGGAAGCTTTGAAGGAGACTGAAAGAGGAGAAGACCAAGCTTGGATCAACTGTCATGAACCGGGTATGCTAAGATTCCTTCTTATTCCTATTTCATTTTCTAAATAAGTTGATTGTCTGCAAGTGTCTTAGTAAGTTGGTAACCCCAAAGACCCTAGGTGCATTGTCCTGAACAACAGAACTGGCGACTCTGCTGGGGAGTCCAGCCTGCTATGGGTCCATTCTTTAGGTTCCCTTACCAGCCTTTGCTTCTTTTTTATTCTGGGTGTGTTTATTATTATTTCTTTTGATTTACAATTTGGCTTGTTCATAACCTTGTTTCTAGTCTTTTTCTTTGAAAAAAAAATTGGCAGCACATGCGGGTTCTCTGCATAGACAGTTGCGTGTTTCATTGTGCACACGCAGGTTTCCTTCTGGACAGTCGTGTGTTGTACATGGGTTGTCTGTATAGACAGTTGCATTTTCCCTGTAGCAGTATTTTTGTCCATTAGGTTTTTCTTGTCCTTGTTTTGGCCTTTTGAGTTCTTGTGAAGGTTTTGTTGTTGACATGACTCTGTGAGTCTGAGGTATGTACTTCACATCGTTTACTTGATTTCTTCAAGTTCTTGGGATTTTGTGTTTGATTTTCTTCCATTGGTGAGTGTAGGTGGTCCCCCTGTTTAGTTTGTAAGGTTGATTGCTTGTGTTCTAGGTCAGTGATCAAGTCCTTTGAATACTCTGTGCTCTGTACTGCTTCTTGTGGTCAGAGTCTGACACTTTTAGTTTGTCGATTTAGTGAGCTTTTGAGTTTGTTAGTTCCTCCAATTCATGGTTTGTTCTAGTTTCTTCCTCTTGGTTGAAGTGGGTTACTTTGGGATCCTTTTTTCCTCATTTCACTGTTGTATGCTTAGATTAATCAAATTTTCTCAAGTTTGCATTCATTTGCATTGTAATTTTTTAAGTTGTTTGAAAAGAAAATACAAAAATATTTTGCATTAGGTTGCATGTAGTATTTCTTTTCGTTATTTTTCAAAGAAAAATTCAAAATTTCTTAAAAATTCTTGTGATTTTCTCATGCTTAGTTTTTTAAGTTCATTAGCTTTCATTTAAAAGAAAAAGAAAAGTTGGCTTAGTAGTTAAAAATTGCTTTGAAAAATTACTTTTATGCATCATTTTTGCTTTCTTTTATCGAGTCTCTAACACCACATAAGTTTCACGCCATTTAACTCTGACTAAAAACAACCTCTTAAAAAGAACGACATAATTAAAAATTATTAGTAAGTTTTCTCTTTTAGGCTCTTACACCAACTAGCTTAGGCTAGACTTGTGCATTAGAGAGTTTTAACTCTCCACAAGTATTTGATTTCAGACGTAGTTGGCCAATCACTAGGTAAATCCTCCTCTATATTGACTGTATCTGGGAAGCTCCTATCACATGGGATTTAAGCATGAGGCTGCTTGAGGACCTGGACTGAGGAGATAATCCTTTGATTCCTTGTTCGGGTGTAGACCAATATTTTTACGCATCTGGGGACTTCTGTCAATACCACCTCTTAGGCCCCATGGGATGCTGGTGTTGATAGGGTTTCAGGCTTTTCTACCCTACCCACGCGTATGAATCAGACTTGTGACTACCTCCCCATAATTTCAGTATATTTGTGGTAGCCTTTAGTCTCTTTGAGATCTAGGGTTAATACACGGGTATACCGGAAGGCTATTTCTGGTCTACCTTGGATGGGCTTGGAAGGTAACCTCGATACAAGGTGTGGGAGGGTGGTTGGGTGATTCCTTCGCTTGTGCCTAAGAACATTTGTAGGGATGCTAAGTAACCATCTATCATCTTCTTCTGGAAGGAATATCTTATACATGTTTGTTTGTTTGGGTTTAGGATATTTTTTAGTGAGTGTTGTGTGGTTTGCTTGTATTTAGTCGGCCTTTAGGTGTGTGAAGATTCAATCTTTTATCCATGGAGGACCAACCTCTCAGATGGTCAAGAAGGTTGCAAAACCTTCCTTCAGCTATTACAGTGAATCCTCCATCGCCCCCTCAAAGGCGGAGATTAGATACAGACAATTATTTTGAACCGATAGGAGTAAGCGAAGTTCTAGGTGAACCTGATTTCAGGACTAATTAGGTTGATATAACCGCAGTAGAGATTGAAGACTTGTAGGATGACAAGTTTGCAAGGAACTTTAACCCCCCTCTTACTGACTTAAACAATCCTGTGATCGTCCAAGTTATTCCATTCACTTCACCTATGATTGGTGTTCCCGTGAGCAGCATTATGGCAAGCTATGCGGAGGATATGTCCACCCCCACTTCAGCCGTGTTGGATGGAGTAGTGCCACCTCCCTTGGTTGGTACTCCTAGACCAAGTGTACCTACTGCACCTTTATCACCAAGTAGTTGGGTGGTTCAACCACCGTCTTCCTCGAATGTAGTAGTTCCTTCTAGTGGGGTTGTCACTGGGATCCCCAGTGCACCTTTTTCTTCACCCTCTTTTATGCATACTTTTCAGAGTGGTCCTGTTGGATTCTCTTTATTTGTCCAGGGATTTCCATGGAATGGAGAGCACATTCCCCCATCTACTCCTTATGTAGTCCCTACACCTGCATATGTGGGGATTTAGTTTTCAAATACAAACACTTATGGTCAAGGTTTCCAAAATCCGGTTCGGACCCCTTCACAAGCTCTCCCTTCTCACTTTTTAGCGGAGGGATAACTGCTCTTGTATTTCATACTCTAGTTTCATCTGGAAGGGCTCAAACCACTTATACTACACCGCACACAAATAATCCACTGGCTTATGGGTGGAATCCATTTCAAATTACTCCAACTACTTCACAATCGACGACTGGGGGAAACCCCACCTTTATGTTTGGAAACCAGGGGGCATTTCCTTCTACTTCCCAAACTCATGCTTTTTAGGCTCCGATTAGGCCTAAACTTATGTTCCTGGAAACGTTAAAATTGCCAGATTTGTCTAAGCTGATGAATGATCCGGTGAAACATAGTGCCGCATGGCCACCTATTCCAAGCAAGTTACCCTTAGAAATTCCCAAGTTTGAGGGAAAAACTGGTCAAGATCCAGGTGCCCATATCACCACTTTTCATTTATGGTGCTCTTCCAACTCACTGAATGATGACACCATTCGGTTGAGGCTGTTCCAAAGGAATTTGACTGGTGTCGCAGCCAAGTGGTATATTGAACTGCCTTCTGCTACGTTTGACAGCTTTTGGGACTTAGCAAATGTGTTTTTGAACCACTTCCAGCTTCCTGTCCGGTATGATGCTGGTACAAACCTATTGTCTACTTTTCAGAAAGACAAATCCACTCACATCTCAGATCATATCCAAGAGTGGAAAAGACAAAAGAGGCTTATAAAAGCTACCATTCCCCCTAAGTCTTGTTAGAGTGGTTCCTTAAATCTTTATTTCCTTATATATCTAATGATGTATCCACTTTGGCGGTGACCACTGAATAAGAGGCCATCCTCAGGGCCCAGTATATGGATTTGATATATGCTCAGTCTGGGATATTATATGAAATCATACCTAAGGCACCGTGGTCTACCCATAGTGTCGAGAAACCCAAGCCTGGACCCCATGCCGATGGCATGGTTGGTTCAATGAATTCTCCCACTATAGAGTCATTGGCCAAGCAACTTCATGATTTTTCCACCAAGCAGTCAACAGCAGAGGCAACAAAGGCTACCCCCTCACTCAAAAATGCAATTTTTTTTGCTCAATCCTCCCAAAATGGCAATCAGTAGACTAGTGGGAAAAAGAAGAAAGGGAAGAAAGGTACGGGAAATCAAAACAAGCCTAAACCCACGAATAATGCTGATGGGGGATATAAAGATAAGAAGAAGGTGAAATTTCCCTATAAGTTGTGCCAGGGAGATCACTTAACTCATCAATTCCCTCTCATTGATCAAGCCCAAAACTTGCTCAAAACCCAACATTTGGTCATGCTGAAGGATCCATTTCCCCAAGGACAAAATGCAGCTTCTCTTTCTAATGTAGCTGGGGGCACTCCTGGTGCCCCTCCTGACCAAAATTGTATCAACATGGTATGATCTAGTACCTTGCTCCAGACGAGAAACAAAAATTATGATACGGAGGCTCCTGAGAAGGGTAAGTCTGTTGGTGAAACCTCTAACCCTCTCACAATCAAGAAACCTATTGATCCAATGCCCAAAATACCAAAAGGTATATTTAAAAAGGCATTTCACAACCCAAACTCTAGGGCTACTTCTAACTACTCTGTGGTGGAATATTTGGCCCAAACCCCTTGTGTGATGTCCGCATTGGAAATGCTTCAAAGTTGTCCTGCTCAGCAGGATGCCCTTTTAGCAGCTTTAGGCAGCATGGATTCTTTGAGTTTGATGGCAAAGTTTAATATGTCAGATGTTAAGATGCACCTATCATATCATGTGGTCTTGTCAGTATATGGCGTTCATGGTGGTAAGACCATTTGATATACAATTGTTGATGAGGGTGCTTCCACATGTGTTATGTCTTTGTCTTGCTGGAAAGATTTAGGTTCCCTGGAACTAGTTCCATTGAACACCTTGCTTACTACTTTTGACGGGAGGTCTTTTCACCCGCATGGTATCCTACCAGCTTTTGAGATTAAGTTGGTAGGGAAAGTAGTGTCTGTTGAAGTGGAGGTGATTTATGTTCCATTGGACTATAACTTGCTTCTAGGGAGAAGCTAGACTTACGCTATGTGCACGATTGCCTTGATTGTTCTTCGAGTAGTGGTTTTTCCACATGAAGGAAAGTTGGTTACCGTTGACCAACTCAATTTCACTCGAAGGGGCCGTTTGGAAATTAATGAGTCCACCGTACCTTTGGTTGATCAGGTTAAACTGGCTACAGAGAGCTTGGGGGATGGAATGTATACATCGCTAATAAGCACATTTAATATCCCAGCCCCGATAAATTATCTAGGTTCTATGAGTGTGGGTAAGTCTATCGTGACGGTTGTCAATAGAACTGATCCTTGAGTCCTTCCTACCCGTTATGAACCTCAGGTGCCCTTATCTAGAGTGGAAGTGGCTTACCAAGCTATTGTTAACACCACTGTTGATCCGACCTCGACTCCCTCTACAGTCTTAGAGGAGTCAGAGGAATCTTACTTGCCTGTTTGAGCAAAGAACTCTTTATATTCATATGACTGCTTAGACATGGTCTTTCCTTCGGATGAAGCCATTTTGGAAGCCACAAGTGGGTGAGATAAGATCTGCGAAGATCTTCACTATAGATCCTACTTCCTTCCAGAGCTGAGTAGAATTGAAAACCCAAAGTTCGACATGAGACTGGAGGAAGATGTTGGTCCTGTCAATGTCTCTGCAAAACCTGAAGTCGTCAAAAATGTGCATATTGATGCAAACTCTTCCTCAAAATAGGTTGTCGTATATGCTCCCATGTTAAAGGAATTTCATGACGCATGTGCCTGGTTATCTATACTAGGTATAGATCCATATATGTTCAATGAAGACTAAAGAAGTACTATGCTTAGGCTCTGTGCTTTTTCTTGTATTTTTATTGTATGTAATTTTATGTACAATAGATAGCTGGTTAGTGTTCTTATATCATATGGTGGTTGTTACAGATGCCAGCTGAGTGGTTCATAGGTTTTGCAGATGGCACTAGTCGTCGTACTTATAACCTAGCTTCAGTCGCTTGGGTCATATATTCACCCTCAGGATAGCCAATTACCTCTGGAGGCGCTTGCCTAGGTCTTGCTACTAATAATGTGTCCGAGTACAAGGTTGTTATTGAGTTTTTATGGGATGCCTTGTCATGTGGCATCACCCAGTTGAAAGTTGGACTTGACTCTCAACTGGTGGTTTCCCAACTCAATGGAGCTTATCACGTGCGAAACCCTACCTTGTTACGTCATTTTTTGTAGGTAAGATTACTTGAAAGAAATTTTGATTATATTTCATTTAATCACAATTCACGTAATGAAAATACATTAACCGATGCATATGTGAACTATATTCTAGATTGGCATTTAACACACAGTTTGTAAAATATACACAACATATACATTTGAACACATGTAAATAACTAGGCAATATATATATATATATATATATATATATATGTATGTATGTATGTATGTATGTATGTATGTATGTATGTATGTATGTATGTATGTATGTATGTATGTATGTATGTATGTAAAAAAATTTCCATAGATAGGTCGAGTTTTGATCCTACGATCCAGTCACAACTGTATAAATATACAAAAAATTTGGATCGCAATCCATAAAATGCCTATAGATCTAGGCCTGATCACCCTAATCACCTGCATCACCAGCATCATCATCATCGTCAGCTTCTTCGGCTACGGCAGCCTCTTCAGCTTCTATGTAAACTAGAACGGCCATGGCTACCCTCCTCATGAGCCATATCCAGATAGGTCAAATTCCTACTACAAATTCTTGCATAACAGTAGGAATCTGCTCAATCTGTATAGTTGGAACTCTTTGGGTCAACCTAGCCATCTTTCCCTTGAGTACTCTAAGTAAACCCTGGTCTCCACCTAGTACTGGCCACACATACATCCTGGGATGCCCATCAGGGCGTGTAGGTCCAACGTCTGCATTTTAACAATATTAAAATAGATTAAAAACTCTTATATATATGTATATAACTTTATGATAAAATTCATAAAAATTTAAAACAATAAAAATAAAATACCTAGCTCTCCCCACATGCCTCCTGGCGGGAGGACGAGATCATTGTCTCTTCAAAAATATAAAACTGAGTAAGTAAACTGCTCAAGTTCTAGTAACTTCCATCCCCACCACACATAGAATTCATCATCGTATACACCCTTGACTAACCCTCCACCACCCTGGAGAAGGAAGACTTCTCCCCACCTGGTTAGTCTAGGCTGGCAAGGAGAGAAAGCTGGAAGTGGTACCAAAGGGCGGATAGCAGGAACTCTCGAAGAGGAAGAATGCTACTAATATACTAGAATACCAAAAATTCTTGTGGCGTCCTATCTTACATTCAAAGAGTTGCTTCCTCATGATCGGGATAATGCCCGAACACCAATCAAACACAGTTCCCTGTAAACACTCCACTAGAATTCTCATTTCGGTCCGAGTGGCAAGATGTAATGATGAATATCCTGCCATCTGCACTATTGTAATTACCACTACCTGTAGTGGGAAGTTGGAAATATGAACAATCAGGATGCATGATCCCTTTTTCTGACTCCCTGGCATGCAATAGGTGTCCACACAATCTTGGACACTCATGGGGTCACCGCCCCTGCCAATACCTTTAAGGTTCATAGGAATACCCCTGTGAGACAACCCCATGATGAAATACATGTCTTCAATAGCTATCTCCAAGATCTCACCTTAAAGATCAAACGCTTCGAGGTCATGATCCCAATAGTTAATCAAATGTTCAAGCAAGCGGACATTGGTCTGCATTGGAGATGTGCAAAAGAACTTTAGTAGCCCACTTTGTCATAGAGAATGCACAGTGGGGACATCGCGAAGGGAATCTTGGTCCATATCTTCGCGTTCTCATTCCCTCTGTTCTAAAACCATGACTGAACCTGCTCATTTGACCACCATTAATCATTAGAATCTATCAAATTCTTTTAATTTTGGCCATAATTTAAAATTTTCTATGTTGTGCAGTACACGCGATTGTCTTTTAGACAGGTCGTGTGTCACACACGAGTTGCCTTCGGGCAGGTAGCATGTACGTGACTATATAACTCACCTACCTGCGTGTACTGTGCAACCTACCTAGAGCAGGCACAAAACATTAAAAATTTGCATAAAATTGAAATTTAGAATGGTTGGAATGAAAAAGATGGGAAAGCTAGCTGACCTAACACTTGCGGAAATTGAGATTGTCCACTGGTTTGTCCTCAGTGAGTAATCCAAGTCAAAGGTGAAATATTGCCAAATTGGGTAAAAATGTCAGATGGTATGTTTTAAGTCTATTTTTGAAATATATATAGAAAAAAATTCAATTTTTGGGTTTCTAACCTATAGTTTAAAAATTATTTTTATAATTGAACAAATACCATGTCCTTTTTCCTAATGCAACAGGTTCAAAGTCTTTCAAAAGTTGATATCCGCTCATATAGGGTAGGATTTGGGTCTTTAATATGTTGTTATGCATCTATACCTTATCCGTTTTTAACCCTAGTATTACTTCTTTGACCACGTACTATGATGTTTAACCATTTTTACCTCATCTACATCATTGTTCTTTTGTGGATACGGCCTCCTTTCCATGAGTACCCTATTTTAGATCACTTTGTTGTCTTTTGGTACTCATGTCGAATTTGTCATAGGTTTTGGGGAGCCTTCTTAGCTATTTTTCACGATAAATTGAGACTCATTATTGGTTTCTTTTTACAAGCTCTCCTTTTTATAAGGCTCCCCGCCTTTATGGAGTTTCTTTAGGCTTAGGTCTAACTCCTCAAAACAAACTTGACTGCCAAGTAAACTTGTCTGTTCATGCTCGTTAAGAATCTGTGAATGGGCATCCACATTGGTGGTAGGTTATCTATTTTTCGGACCATGTGGAATAATACAAAAAAGGAACACTCTCTTTTCTTCAAAATTGAGAAGAGTATTCTCAGGAAAAGGATTATCACTTTTCCGAACCTGAGGGACTAAATTTATGGAAAAGGAACACCTGGTATGAACTTAGTTTTCTATTTTTCGTGCTCTTGTCCTAAACATGAAAAAGATTCCAAGCGTACTTTATGTCTTTGTCATGCTAATTAAACCCTAAAGAACAAAGCATCAAGTTTACTGTTGTGAGCCCCATTTCTCGTAATCAAATGGATCTTTCCGAGTGATATTTCTTTCCTTCACACTCGTAAAACTCAGGCTATATGTTGCTTTTGAAGGGGCATTGGGTAGGTGGTAATTTAACCTTTTTCGAACCTTCGTGACTAAGTATTAAAAAGGTGTGCCTTACTTATTCGGAAGCTAAGAGAGTTCTTCTGTACAAAAAAGCACCCCATTTATTCACATGGTAAGGATTGTACTAGTTCCTTTGGATTTCGATGAAGACCTTAGGTTCACATCTATAACCTAAGTTGCGCAAGATTATGTTATGATCAGTTACACAGCTTTCAGATTTTGAAGACTCATCATTGTATATTGTGGCTTCGATCCATCTTTGTAATATACGTGGTCTTGTACCTGTATCATATGATGTAATCAAATATTGTAAAGGAGCCAGTGTTCCATTTCCATTATATTGAACATGGCATCCTCAGGTATGATTTTGTATATGACATTGATATGTATTTATTTCAGGTACTTCCTCTACTGCCTTGGACACTTGATTTCTCCAATATTAAAAGATTGTAATGTATTTCGACCATCATTTCCCTCTCACCTCACACATTAGGGGGCATCTGTTATCAACCAAAATGGCACTTCTCCGTCCGAGTACTAACGTCCAATATGTCGGGACACAAAAGGACAATTAGGATTGAAGTAAGCCAAAACACTATAGATGTGCATGATCATTGATACATAAACTCCAAACCAGCTTAATATATTTTCATTTGGAGATTAGGGATGCACACGCAACTATTTGCTTTGCGACCCACATGTCATACACGACTATTTGCATTGCAACCCGCGTGTACCTTTAACACGTGACTTGCCTTAAAGCAACGAGCATGTCATATGCGCCTTTCCTATATACATACTCATGTGTACCTTAATTCAATGTTAAAAAATATAAATCACAATTAGTCGATATCAATTGAGCCTTAATCCATAACTATCTCAACTCTCTCAACCACCCTAACCTTCGAAACCACTCTATTTCCTCATGTATAAATAGAGGCCTTGGGATTGGGCTAATCAACCATTCTTAGAAGAGCAAAGTTATGCTATTGGTATGCCTTCATACCTCTTGGAGCAGCAGAACTCAGTGTCCCCAGTTTGCAGAGGAGTCCTTGTTTCAGAAGCTGGGTTGTAATCTCACCATTCTCTGTTTATGAATAAAGAAAGTTCTTCTCCCAATCTTTGTATTGTTGCATTCTTGTATGTGATGAACTATGAATTGTTTAATTATTTTATTATGAACATGCATATCATTAATCATTGGCATATATATACAAAATATTGCTGGAAGATTTTGTCTTTTGCAAGTGAATTGGAGAAGCCCTGGAAGCTTTGAAGGAGACTGAAAGAGGAGAAGACCAAGCTTGGAGCAGCCGTCATAAACCAGGTATGCTAAGCTTCCTTCCTATTCCTATTTCATTTTCTAGATAAGTTGGTTGTCTGCAAGTGTCTTAGTAAGTTGGTAACCCCAGAGACCCTAGGTTACAAGGGTACATTGTCCTAAACAACAGATGTCTCTCTCTCGCCATCCAACTTGAGGCATTCTGCAAATTCACAAAGTCCCTATCAACCCCACTTACACCAAAAATCCCCATTTTGTGCTAGTTCGCGCTTGTCAGGCCTTTTTATGTGACCCAAGTCGCACAAAAATGCTTGACATGTGCACCTGGGTCACGCCTATCTCTTGATCAGGTGCAACTCAGGTCATGCATTTCTGCTCGACATATGCAAACAGTTTGCACCTGTCTTCCTGATAAGTGCAACTTGGGTCACACATTTTCCCTTGAAAAGTGCAACCCAACCCTGTGAACCCTTCAGGCTTGGCTGAGGCCCCCAGAATGAGGAAATGCAAAAACTAAACCATTGAAATTGATGGGCTTGGTGAGAGGTCTTACCTACAACTCACAAATCGGAAAACCATCGGTCCAATCAAAATAAATCAACAAGTGTGCTCTGAGGCCCTCCACTACAACTCAAAACTGCACTGTGAAAATGACATGTGTCATGTGTTCCCCCCTGTTTATAGGCCTCCATTTGGTCAAAATTTTCTTCCGTGCACCACAAAGTTATCCGACATTCATTTTTCACGCTGTTTGCACCACCGGGTTCGGTTTTCCATCCTGTATATACTCATTATACTCAAGTCTTATGTTATCCCTATGATTTTCTGGGACATATCTTGGAGCCACCTTGAATTGTGTGCCACCAAGCAAACCATGCGTTGTATGTATTGGCATGTTCATGAACCACCCACTCCATCCATACTGCAAACTTGGCATTATTTTACTGCCATCCAACGTCCCGCAAGGAGGCCCCACTAGTGTTCCAATGTTATCCATATTAACAATGTTCACAACATCACCCCTTTTGGTACATCCAACACTTCCTCCTTGTTTGACTGACCATTACAGAGTTTTTGTTAAGCTCTTTTCTGACGCCTAAAAGAATGAAAAGATTGTCAAGCATGCTTGCTTCCTTTCATGCTTGTTAAACTATTGGAAAGGGCATCTATGTGGCCTCTTTTATCTCATTTTTTGGACTATGTATACTATTTAACGAAAAGGACCACCCTAGCACCTTCCAGCTAGGAACGTCTCCCTTTGTATCCTTTTATGCTTTGTCGGACATTAGGACTATAACTTACGAAAAATATTATTATGGGTTGTATTTAATATGTTTTCCATCCCTCTCATAAAGAAAATATCTCCAAGCAAACTTGGTTTTCTTCATGCTCGAAAAGTATTTGAATGGTCTTCTAATCAGAATAGGTTTAACCTTTTTCGTCCCAGTTGGACTACCGACGAAAAAGAAGACTCTCTACCCCTTTTGTTAAATAAATGTAACTACGGAAGATATTTTGTTTTGTATTAATATTTTTATTACCCCTTTCGGAGATGATGTTCCTCCGATTAGGGAAGTCCTTGATGTATTTGGTCATGTAAAGTCTTGAGGTAAAACCTTTGTTGTAAGTCGGGTTAGTAGTACCCACAAAAGTATTTTTAAAATGTATTTTTTAGTCTTCCAATTCAATTCGTCTCTAGAAGCAAGGAGAAGCCATCCCATTTGGGTTATTAGGTCTCTCAACTGATCAGTATAAATAGGAGAGGCGCCTCCTTCATTTTGAAAAGCAATATAGCTCAACAGTTGCACTAGAAAGAGAAAGAGTAGTCCATCTGGGAGAGAGAAGGAAGTCCAGTATTATTATTGGGGTCTTATAAGTTTTATTCTTTGGGTATTACACTGTACTAGGTTGAAGTCTATACCAACATAGATCCATCTTAAACCTAGATCTAGAAAGCACCGAGAGGGATCCAATTTCTTTAGGTGTAAGTTATTTTATCTTAAATTTTTAAAAGTTCATAAAAGATTGCACCTCAAACATTTTTATCTCATTAGTGTTGGGTAAATCCAGGTTTGACATGGGTCTTTTAATTACTTTTCATTTAGTTTTATTATTGGGTTTTTATTATTTGATCAATTAGGCGACATGTTTTTTTCTATATTCTTTTTTGTTTACACTATATAAATATATGAATCCACAATATATTTTTTATTTTATTTTTTAATTATGTCGGTTAACATTTTTTTTTAATGTCAGCTAGCATAACATGACTAACGTGACAGGATCTCCCCCATACTGGGCTAAGAACGCCTCTCTTCTCTTAATCCAATCAAGAAATTTTTGTTGGTTTTTCTTCCCCATGAGGGTTTTCCAGGATAAATATCTATGTTCTTTTGTGTGGTTATGCTTGTCTTTCTTTGAGTGATCCTTTTGTATATGGTTATGATGTTATGATGATAAATGTTTTTAGATCTTGTTTAACCATTGAAATATTAACATGGGATCAAATCCACCCTAAAATAAGTCTTTGTGTAGCCGAAACACTGCTACAACTACAACTACTGGAGATCAGGGTTTCATGCTTAAAACCCTAGAAGACAAAAACTAGTCATCTTGGGACATTAGCTATAACTCGATATTCGATAAGTCTCAGGAGTTGAAACTTTTGCAAGCCAAAGATAAAATCTTTTTGTACCTTGTGTGAAAGTTTTAGCCTTATATTTGCAATACATCAGGAGATATGATTCCTCCAAAATAAAGTCATAAATAAGTCAAATCAAATCTCACAAGATGTTTTAGATAGGTCATGAACTATAGTTTATGTGGTTAGATTTTCATACCTCGAAGATGAAACAATGACATGTGGAAGTCCGTACAAGTTCTCTATGTTGAACAGTCCTTAAAAAAGTTACCTTGGGAAAATTCACATAAGTCCCACATGGAGAATACAATTCTGTTCTAGCCTGTGGTTTTGGAAAGACGACAGATCAAGATATCTCAGGACAAATTTTTAGACCTAGAGGAGCAGGAATTTCAGAGATACAACATAATCAATATTAGACAATTATGTAGAAGAAATTGGAGAAAACTAGGGCTTCGTGTTTTGGGCACTTCCCTCCACAAATCAATTGGAAAAGGAGGACTATCAAACTCGTCTTAAGAGGGCACATATGTCAATGAAATAATTTTCCCATTATGTGCATCTTTAATTTTTGACCTAACGTTGTTGCAGGAGAAAACTACGGCATCAGATATTTTGCAGTTATGTCCACAGTTTTGGGAAAATGAGTATGTTGCTTAGCTCACCTTGAGAAGGCACATATTTCTATCCAATCATATATGAAAGATACCTGAGTTGAAAAATTAGGGTTTATCTATCAAACCCTAGGTCCACTAGAAGCAATCTTCCAAAAAATCTTTCAAGAAAGCATCAGGTTGAAGCAGTCTCATTGGTAAGTTCTATCCTCTCTATTTCCATTTGAGGTTCTCAATTTTTTTATTATGACAAAAAATACCAGTTTTGGGGAAAATATTGAAGGGGTTGATAACTATTGACCATGGAAGTATAGAGTGCTTCTCATACCTGAAGAAGCATGAGTTGGAGAACTATGTCAAAGAAGAAGCTGCAGATCTAGAGGGAGATAAAGACAGTGTACACGAAGAACTTAGTCAAAGCCAAGAGGATTATTTCCATCTCCATTGGATCTCACATGTATCATCCTTGTAGACTCCCAAGTATATTTTTGATACAATGACCAACTTGTATAAAGGAAATAATATCAATAGGAATATGACATTGAGGAAACGACTGAAGAATGTAAATATACAAATCTCAGAGACCATGCAGTCTCACTTCACAAAAGTTGCTCAATTCAAGGAACAATTTGAAGCAATCAAAGAGAATGTGGAAGAAGGAGGGATTGTTATGACAACCTTGAATGGCCTCCCAAAATCATGGGATCCATTCATTTAAGGAATGTGTGCAAAAAGGAAGTCGATCTCCTTCAGCAGACTATGGGAAGAATGCACACAAGAATGAGCTCAGTTCATAACAAGAGAAGGTGGGAGCAACTGAAGATCGAGCTCTCACAGTTCATTCCAAGAAGAGATCATAGAAAGAAGGAGGATCGTCATCACAATAGGAGACAAAGTGAATCCTTCAAACATTCGATACTATACTTGTGATGATAAGGGACACTACTCTAGAGATTGTCCTAGAAATAGAGGCTCCTACAACAAGAATTCAAACAAGAAAATACATCATGCTCACACCACTAAAGATAATGAACCAACTAATTCAAAAAAGAAAAATAATTTTCCTTAAGTGATGAGGAACATGAATTCTACTAGTGAAGACAAAGACCATACTCTTATCCATATCAGTATTTGGATAAGAACAAATGCAGTTAGTGACACTCAGAACCAGTACACAAGCTCCTAGAATCATATGAGGAAATAGAAGGATCCAGTAGTTATTCTTGCAAGGACATAACGATCAAGAAGGAGTCCACCCACCAAACAAACAAATATAGGTACAAGGCTCCAGTTATTCTTGCAAGGACATAAGGATAAAAAAGGAGTCCACCCACCAAACAAACAAAGACATGTAGAAGGTCCAAGTTATTATTGCAAAAGAAATAAGGATCAAGAAGGAGTCCACCCACCAAACAAGCAAAGATAAGTATTTGAATTGTCATTTTCTATATATCTAGTATCTTAAATGACATTGTTTAGTTGTGCACATATATTTATGAATGATATAATGTTTGCATTAATGAACAATATACTACTAATATGCATGTGATGGGTAAGTGTCCTATGGTGCTATACAACATTCCATTGTGACTTATCTAGAATGAAACCTCATTGCTGACATATTGGGATTACTACACAATCTCAATAATGTTATGGTATAGATGGAAGGCATCTCGAAAGCTTCCATTTTTACACAGGATATGGATGAATGTTGTATTGGCTAATATAGTTGCATGATTATATCTTTATGCATAAGAATTTTTCATTATGAAATGTTTCTAACCATGCTACTGATGTATTTGTCTTGTAGGAAAAATCATGTACATTCACCTACAAGAAAACAAGGATGAGACTTGTTCCGAAGAACAAGTGATGACAGTTCAGTTAGAATATTCACTCCAATAAGTATACATGAAGATGAACATGAATATCCCAGGGTCATAGACACTCTGACGAAAGAAAGAGATTCAGAAGAATATAAGAATCATGATATGACCTAAAGAGAGCGGTAGATCCACCTCGAGAGATTAATACCATCTTGGGAACAAGAGATAATTCAAGATGAAGAAAAGTATGGCGAGACTTCCAACAAAATTAAGAGGCCTTGGATAAACTCTAGTTGTGTGGCATTGTTGAGATACATCATTGATGCATATCCTTCCAGCTATGAATAAGTATCCAAGGAGAAATGGTTCCAGTTGATCATTGGGAATGATGTCTAGGATGCGGTTCTGAGACCTGAAGGGAAACCCGTAGTGTCTTCCATGTGGATCTACAAGATCAAGTATGCAACAGATGGAAACAATAAGGGATACAAAGCAGGGTTCATGGTTTCTCTCATAAAGAGGGAGTAGACTATGGCATGACATCCTCCATTGAAAAGACACACTTTTCAAGTAAATTAGAAGTGTATATCAATCATAGAACCACATGTGTACAAAAAGGATTTGTAAGAGCCCAGAAGGAACCCATGGATAAGCACATACAGTTACATGAGGAGATTGAAGATCACCTAGAGTGACGAATATCTTAACCTTTTCTACAAAGTTGAAGATGGAAGCCTATAGAGGATGACAAGCTCACAGATGGGTGCAAGAGGAACTTGTCAACAAAGTTCAATATTGAGGATCTTGGTATCCAATGACCTAAGATTCATACATAGAATATTAGTAGCATAGGATGCTACCTATCACTCCAATACATAATGTTTCAATACATAGATTACAAAATGTAGAGGGAGAATGATGCTCCACTTCAGAGGGAGTGACTGCAGAAGATCTTCGAGTTTGACATGGTAGGAAATGATGGACAAATTCCTAATGGACAAGGATTTACCAAGAGTAAAGTGTGTTCCAACCTTTACCTTAAGTTTGAATGCAGAAGACTGAGATATGTCGATGACCTAATAGGATGAATTCATTGTAGAGTAAGTGTTAAAGATAGAAAGAGAACTTTAGGGTGTTTGGGATCAAGTTTGATCTCATGGCTTAGCAAAAAGAGGATGAGTACATTATAGCATGTTCACCCTATAGCGAAGCAATATGGATTCACAAACTATTAACAGGATTGTTTGATACCGAGATAGATGTTGTGACAACCAGAATTGCATTAAGATAATAGAGAACCCAGTGTTTCATAATGTTTCCATCTACTGCATACTTGATCTTGTAGATACACATGGAATACACTACGCTCTTCCCTTCAAGTCTCGAAACTGCATCCTAGACATCATTCCCCGTGGTCAACTGGTACCATTTCTCATTGGCTACTTATTCATATTTGGAAGGATTTGCATCAATGATGTCACTCAACAATGCCACATAACTAGATTGTATCCAAGGCCTCTTACTTTTGTTAGAAGTCTCATCATACTTTTCTTCATCTTGAATTATCTCTTGTTCCCAAGATGGTATTCATCTCTCGAGGTGGATCTACCGCTCTCTTTAGGCCATATCATGATTCTTATATTCTTCTGAAGCTCTTTCTTTCATCACAATGTCTCTGACCCTGGGATCTCCAAGTTCATATTCGTGTATGTTTATTGGAGTGAATATTCTAACTGAACTATCATCACTTGTTCTTTGGAACAAATCTCATCCTTATTTTCTTGTAGGTGATTGTACACGAGTTTTCCTACAAGAAAAATACATCAGTAGCATGGTTAGAAACATTTCATAATGACAAACTCTTATGCATAAAGATATAATCATGAAACTATACTAGCCAATACAACATTCATCCATATCCAATATAAACACAGAAGCTTTCTAGATGCATTCCATCTATACCATAACATTATTGAGATTGTGCAGTAATCCCAATATGTTAACAAAGAGGTTTCATTATAGATAAGTAGCAATGGAATGTTGTATATAACCATAGGACACTTAGTATCGTCTGCCTGAGACTGATGTTTAAAGTTCCTAACATCATCTGAAGCGAGATCGTGGAAGCCATGAACCTCTTCCCCATATTCATTCTCTAATTTCCAAATAGTGTTGATGTTTTGTTTGTGCTTGTCATAGCTCTAAAAAAAATGGTGTTTTCATCACCTTTTTGAATCCATCTAGCTTTGGTGTTTTAGAGGCCAAGTAGCTTCATTTTCATAAAGGATTTTAGTATGTCGAAGCTCAAGAGAAATGATCCTCCTTTTTCGTAAGAATGAGGGGAAACCAGATTTGTAAGTTTCATGAAAGTCATCTAATTGATCCTCAATAACCTTTAGTTCCCTCTTTGTCGTCAATCTTATGTTAGCAGCCCAAGAAGTAGTGAAGTCCTTGATATGGTGTAGATTCTGGAGGGAATGTAATCTAGTTGATTCATGTATATCAAGATTATAGTAGGATCATAAATCCTTAACCGCATATCTATACCCCTCATCTTCCAACCAATAAGCGTTGAAATTGAAATCACTTGGAGGTTTTTGGGCTAGAGTCCTAAGCTCTAAGAAGATGGGGAAGTGGTATGAGTTACCACCCTCACCTATCCATTGTATGATGAGAGCACCTGAATAAAGCAAGCCTTCATTAACAAGGAATCTATCGATCCGCTTAGCAATACTTTCAGGACCAATCCAAATATTACTCCAAGTGGGTCTAATGGAGATTAGGATAATGTCAAAAAGAGAAATACCCCCCAATCTACAAATGAAATAGTCAAAGATTTTATCAACTTGGGAACTTTTCCCCAAATCTCACCTTCTCCCAGAGATAAGTTGATATCACCTAGAAGTATAACCCTATCTGCCAAAAGGAAGTTGGCACTAAAGATATTTTCCCAATAAGCCACTTTATGTTGATAATGCCCATATATATTAATGACAAGATATGATAGGTCAGCCTCCCTAGAGAATAAGTTGATACCAATACCTGAATGAATGGCCCAATTATTTAAACACAAAAACTCACTAGTTTCCCAATCAGTGATGAGACCATCAGAACGGCTTGTCGCATCCATTTTAACAAAATCACCAACCGACAAAGTTTTATTAAGGTCCAAAATGATGGCATCACCAATAGCCATACTCTCCTGGATCAAAATTGCAGAACATTTTTTTGAAAGAACTAATCTCTTCAACGCATGGATTTTAGAGGCAAGCCCCAACCCCCTAGCAATGAAGGACATAAAAATAATTGAGTAACCCATGAATAGGGATGACTTTCTCTAAGATTCCCTTTGATAGTATATTGTTTACCAACTCTGACATCATGGATAGCCTAGTCCCTAGCAGAGGATAACAAATATATTCTTCCCCTGATTCTTTTATGAGGATATGGGGGGTCATAATCGAGTCCGAATTTACAAGGTACCTTAGACTTCGCCCTAGATATAGTACGAGGCCGATGATCATATCCATGACCACTATAGACAATAGGGGTATAAGGTTCACAACTGAATTCTAAGAGGGTTGATCATACCAAATCCCCATTCAAATCAGACCCCCAACAATACCAAGAGATAAAGTGCTTGAGGGCGATTCCCGAGAGGGTGAGGGAGGTTGGGGGGAGACAAATATGGCATACCAGATATAAGAGATATGGTTGTTGAGTAGATTTGGATGACAGAGACTGAGGGTGATGGAAGGGTAAGTATGATGAACGATATAGTTTGTAGGGCACAACAGAGAGGCACCTGAAACCCCCAACACCCTTGCCGAAAGGTCATGGATATATTTAGGGTCCAATCTAGTAGCAAGGGGATTGATAGGAATGAACCCTAGTAAACCTTTTTCTCCTTCAATAAAAATGGAATAGACATGGGAAGAATATTTCCAAGAGGGACTAATAGGAACAATACATGGCGTTTCATCTCTTCGAAGGCCAAAAGGAAAATCTTGTATACAGTTAGAGAACAATAGGGGATTAAAATTACCCGGGTAAAGAGAGGATGATATCGTAATCGAGCCTAGATCATGAGAGAGGGTTGATGGCAATGACTTTCCTTGAGATGAGTATTGAATGACCTTTGAAACCTTGGCCTCCAAATAAGAAGACAATGTCTGATTATAATTCTTTAGAGCAGTAATTGGGACATTCACAGAAAGAACATGTGTTCCTCTCTTGATCCAATGTTTTCATCTAAAGTGCATAGAGAATTCCTTCATCAGGTGGTCTAGGGAGTGACAACAGCTACAACGAAGAGGAATGCTTGAGTAGTCAATCTTCTAAGTGAAAGAGTAGGCCCCAACTGAAATGTTTATGTCCACTAGAAGACCTTCTCTGACATCAATGTCGACAAGAAGTCGAGCAAAAAACATAGGGCCAGATTCAAGGAAACTCATGTTGGTCGTAATGAAGTGCCCCAGCTGAGAGCCTATCTTGCTAAAAAATTCCATGGACCATAACTCTGGGGGGAGACCCAGAAGCTTGACCCAAATCCTATGAGTGAGATTTTTGGTTTTCTTTACATAAAAAAAATCCAACCATCGAATCAGTTTTAATGGTGCTTTGTCCCTATACCTAGTGCCATTGAGAATAGATATGAAGTATGTTGGGTTATAGAAGATAACACCAAGCCAACCCATAGAAAGTGAGTAGCATTTAGGTTCATAACCAATAGAACATACCCAATTATCATGAGCCCATCTTTTGGAAGTAGATAAATACATGCGTTGACCCATAAATCTGTCAACCAAAGCATTATTCAACATGATCGCTAGGTCACCTAGTTGAAAATCGGTGCCAAGTGTAAGACTCGTCTGCTTTTTTCCTTTTGATTTTAGGGCCTGCAAAAGGGGAGGAGTTAACAAATCTAGGGTTTTCAATTAGGGTTTGGGGATAATTGATGGGAGAGGAGGTCACATGTATGGAATCTAAACAACTAGGGTGTACTGTAAGGATACATCATTCTAAGGTAGGAGTGGGTCCAGAGGGGCATCCCAATGTAAGGAGTGATCGCCAATACGGAAACTTGTCAGTTCCATAATGAAGTCAGGAGAAGGTATTAAACTAACATGACTCGTAGGTAATAATAAACAGGAAGTAGAAAGACATGTAAGACTAATGACAAGATGGGAAATAGGATAAATATAGAGGTGAATAATCGATGTTGTAACCTAGAAGAAAACCCTATCACCTAAGGGGGTTGGTCAGATAAACTATTGACCAAACCATGGAAACCACTGATAGGCTTCTACATGGTCAAAAACTCGACGGAGCCATGAAGAGCGTCATGTTAGCGTAGTTGACATAATGAGTCTTTTTAATATGTTCTTTATCATATTTATTGGTTTACTTTTTGTCTTTCATTTTATCAAAAAAATACCTTGGATATTCCACTGGAACAATTCATCACAACAAATCTTACAATATTTTGAAATATCTTATTATGCATTGTATCTTAAATTTAATAGCTTAATGCATGAAATCTTGAATACATTTAACATGAAATGAAAAAAACAAGCAAACAACACACCATATACATAATGAACATAACATGTACAATAGGAAAACCTAATATGGTAAAAAAATCAACTAGAAGGTGAGGCCTATGCTTTGCTCTTTTATTCTTGGTTATGAAACCAAAATACAAAGAAATGGACACTCATTATGGAGTTGCCATGAACACTGTGGCCAATATGGTTGCTACAAGATCTTATACTTCCTCTATTTTGCTCCAAAATCTCATTCCAAAATTATTTGCTCAACTATAGAACAAAAATACTACGCATAAGATTAAACCCCTTCTTTTCCTAGTGACCCAATATTTAACATGGTATGATAGTCATTTAGGGTTAGGGATAAGGGTTTTGCATGCTTCAACTTCAATTAATGTTAGAGTTTTGGACTCTCTAGACTCTTCTTAAAATTTCACATATGAATAGCTTCACATGTAATGAGAGTTGATGTGGCATCCATTAAAGATTATGGTGGTCAACATGATAGGTCAACTTGTCGAGGGCGCAACTTCTGCTTACAAACTTCGATTGAGGTTATTTTCACATGTTGGAAAACTCTCGATATGAAGAACAATGTCAAAAGGTTGTGAGTTGTGCTTATAGATTTTTTACCCCCAAAACAAGCATTTAAGGCCTCAAACATGCTTTCAAAGGTTATGGGCCCCGAATCACCAAAGTGGGACCACAGTGGGAAATGCCGCTAAAATGATCCCTACAAACCAATTCCTCTAGTTTTTCACCCATGAAGTACCAAAATAGATGAAAATTTATTGCATCGAGAGTAGCAAGGTGCTCTACAATCTAGTATGGGTGGATGTTGTCACGTAACATGACATAACACAATGTAATGTAATGTTACAAAATTAAAAATAATATGGTGGGTAAATAAATAAATAACACAATAATAAGAAGTGTTAGTTAGATGTCCACTATAACCCACATCACAAAATAATAGCATGCCAACTTATAAAATATAAAATTAAAACCAATCAACTATAATCCACATCATAAAATAATAACATGTTGACTCATAAAATCAAAATTAAAACCATCATAGATCCTTCTTAATCCGGATCTAACCACAAGCAAAAAGGTTCACATTTCTTGAGGTGTAAATATTTTTATCTTAATTGTTTTACACATTAAGAAAAAAATTTACATTTCAAGAAATTGGATCTCTCTCGATGCTTTGATAGATCTTGGTTTAAGACGGATCTCTAATGGTATAATGATCCATTCAAGAACATTTTTTTATGAGTTATTACTTTAGGGAGGAAAACATTAAATATTGTCAATTTTATACATAAAAACTATAAAAATATATAAAAATTTGTTTGGCTTTTTGTTTGTTTGTCTTACCATAAAAAATAATTTATTTGACATAGATTTAAACAAATAACTTTTTAAATGCATATGTTTTTTATTATAACTAGTTCTTGAAAGTTTTTTTTAGTTAAATGCTTTAAAATAATGTTATTTAGATATGGCTATTCAATATACTTGAATTAAAGCTTAAAAAGGAGAATTTAAAAACAATATGTTGCATTGCATTTAAAATGCATAGCATCCTAGGACCTAAATTAATTAACAATATATATTTATATGAAAATCAAAACTCTATTTATTCACATGGCATTTTAATCAATTAACTTTTTAAATGCATGTGTTTTTCATTATAACTATTTTTCAAAAGTTTTTATTGGTTAAATGCTTAAAAATAGTGTTATTATACCTAATGAAGGCATGTATATTACAATGGAGTTATCTAAAACAATGAAGTTTTGAATTGGACTGCTATTTTTTTCTCAAAATTTGGTGTTTTTAATTTTCAAAAATCAGAATTCAACTATGTTTAAATCGTTATTTCGATAGTAGAAATGGATTCAACACCATCAAAAACCCATAGGGCTCCTAAAATTCCAGAAGTTGACATATGTAGAGATTTTGAAAAATTCAGACAAGATTTTTTCAAAACAATGCAGGACAAACCCGATCCTTGAGTATTGCAATTGCAAGTGGTTAGTTTTGATTAGATTGTAATTTATTCAAAAATCTATACAAAGTTTTGTAAAGTTGTGAAAAAATTAAATATTGAAAATATTAGAAA
Source organism: Pseudotsuga menziesii (assembly GCA_001517045.1). Classification (NCBI taxonomy): domain Eukaryota; kingdom Viridiplantae; phylum Streptophyta; class Pinopsida; order Pinales; family Pinaceae; genus Pseudotsuga; species Pseudotsuga menziesii. Next base: position 172,776 of record LPNX010665175.1, on the reverse strand, counting down.
TAAATTTTTAAAAACATAAATCTTATTTTTTTTAATTGATGATGATGTGTGAAATGATTATTTTAAAAACATAATTTTTTTTTTTAATTGATGATGATATGTGAAATGATTATTTTTATTAGCTTTTAAATATAATTGTTAAATAATAATAATAATTAAAGTCAAAACAAAATTAATTTTTTTACAAACTTAACTTCATTGATAAGTCTTTATAATTATTCAACTTTTTAATATTAAAACTTCAACATCATGTATCAATACATTGTACCGTTATTAATAACTTACTACATCGTTTTAATGACAAAATTTCTTAAATAATATAAAAACCAATAAAACCTTCTAAAATAATCTCATTAATGACCAAATTTGTAAATAATAAGAAAACCAATATAACTCTCCATAGGAATCTCATTAATCACCATATTTTTAAATAATACGAAAACCATAAATAATAAGAAAACCAATATAACTCTCCATAGGAATCTCATTAATCACCATATTTTTAAATAATACGAAAACCAATATAATTTTCCATAGGAATCTCATTCAGAATGGTATATACAGACACAAACTTAACTTAACATAACATAATAAACGCAAACTTTCTTTCCTTCTCTATTTTTTATACCTGCCACAGCAGGTATATAGTAATCAGTTGCTAGTCAACCCTCTTTGACCTTCTATTAGTTGCTGCCACCAAAAAGATCAAAATCTGTTTTCTAAAGTTAAACTTTGGAATTTGCAAAAAAATATTTTAAATTTTAATAAAAATATTTGTATTTGCTATTTTGTAAACTTCTGATTGGCCATCAGAAATGATGTCATTCTTGGAGTTTGGTATCTGGTTTTCAGATGACACATGGCAATGATGACATCAACTACTCGTTCAGGCTCTTCCACGTGTTTTGCTTCAGTTTGTTGCCCATGTTTAGCGTCCACAGGCCATCCCAGAACAACACCCGTCAAGTTTTCAAAAATTCCGATGCTCTTCCCCGCCTTGGATCGAATGCAAAAGATCCAAAGCAAAACAAACAATAGCACCACACTTCGATAGCCAGACATTGTGGTTCAACGATGTAACAGTTCGCAGATTGCAAATGGGATTCAACTAATTAAAACGGGATCTCTGCTCAATCGATTCTGCTAACAAATACTAAGCAAGAGAAGACTCCGTACTTAATGTTATGACGAGGAAAGGACGAGCTGTATTCCTACAAACTGAACTCAGCTCATGTCACGAATCTGCATGAACTATTTGCCCCTTCTTATATAACAAATGAAGAGTTGTTAAAGGAATCAAATACGAAGAATTGGGCATTAATTTTGATACCTAGTCAACTCACTTTGTCCTCAAAGAGTGACATCATGTGTGAACTCACTGTGTGATATTAATGGAGGAGATCACCGTTGATCACGGTTGTTCAAAATGACCATTGCTTATATGGGAAAAGTCTTAGCTCCACCCCTGATAGTCAGTGGTCGCTGCCAGGAGGTATTTTCACACGGTCGATTGCAATTGGAATTCATGTTCTTGGCAGAATAAGAGGAACGCTTTAATGCACCCAAGTTGACGGAAGAGTTTGTTCACGCAGCAGCGAAACGAGTCCCTTTATCTAATATCTCTTGTAGTTGCATTTGCAATTTTATCAACTCTCGCGACGACCATTACTTATATGGGAAAAGTCTTAGCTCCACCCCTGATACTCAGTGGTCGCTGCCAGGAGGTGCTTTTCACACGGTCGATTGCAATTAGAATTCATGTTCTTGGCAGAATAAGAGGCATGCTTTAATGCACCCAAGTTGACGGAAGAGCTTGTTCACGCGGCAGCAAAACGAGTCCCTTTATCTAATATCTCTTGTAGTTGCATTTGCAATTTTATCAACTCTCGCGATGACGATTGCTTATATGGGAAAAGTCTTAGCTCCACCCCGTTGTCATAATCATAGGGTATTGTATCAAAGACTTAAAAAGGCAGTAGGTTTTTTTGTTTGTAAAATTATTTTCCAAAGATTTAAGAAAGTAGTAGGTTTCCTATGGTTAGAAACATGTGTTATCTATTTGAACGTTTAAGATTCAAAAAGGTTCAAAAACTGCAGAGTAAGGTTGCTTATTTACCTGTTATGATAAGTCTAAAAAGATTAAAAAAAAACTTAGCTCCACCCTGTTATCATAATCATACGTATTGTATCAAAAACTTAAAAAAATAATAAGTTTCCTCTTCATAAAATTATTTTCCATAACTACCAAGAATTGCCATGGCCTTTCCCACAGGCCAAATCATTCCTAAAGATTGAACAGTGCCTCTATATATATTTATTTATTTTACTGTTGCGCCTCACATGCCACTCCAAAATTCTCACTCCGCTATGAAGATAGTCAGTTGTTCCCGTGCTTTATGGTATTAATTTGCTGCGAGTTTTGACCCGAGAGCGGACGAAATGTTCAGCACTTTGCAGTTTTCACTGTGCAGCTGAAGTGGGGTGAGGCAATCGGCGGGTGTTGTGACGATGAGTACGTGGGATGACGTAATTCATCAAGATATAGACATAGATCATCTACAAAAATTATTTTGGCGGGAATCCGCAAATTCAGCGTGTAATATGTTCGTCAGGAAAGATAAAATTAGGTTGTGTCTACTTGTAGGAGGCATTGGGGATGGTGAGCAAGAAAACTTTTGATCACTCTGTCAAATATGTCCATTCTAAAACTAATCAGGTTGCCATGTGACAGAGC
>LPNX010665175.1:3697-169837 GCA_001517045.1 Pseudotsuga menziesii | reverse complement strand
TCTCTTGACCCAGATCCAAGAAACATGGAAAAATTGAATAAAACACAAAACCATGTGGATGAATCTAAAAATTTGTTTCATAGAAAAAATGAATAAAACAGAAGAACCCTGGGCATGAATCTAGGATTTGAAAAGAGACAAAACCGCTTTTGAGTATTTCAAGTTTGCACCCTCTGCTGCTTGGAAGATACGTCGCAGGAATGGATAATGCAAAGATTAGAGTGGTCTTACATTGAAATACAGAGCAGAAGGTGATCTTATTGCCCAGAATTCCAGACGTAGTGCCTGACATATGACAGAAGACTCTTCCTGTACAATGCGCAGAGTCCTGTAGAATGCACATCGGGATTCAGTACTTACATACATCCGTACTTTGTGTATTGAAATAAATAGATTTTTCTAGGGTTTATGTGCACTTAAGACATTAGTCAACATATACGGCTCACACACAACAACTGAATCATTCCCTACAAACCACGTTGCCCACTGGAGGTGTATTGTTTTCATGCAGCACGAAATATCCAAGTTCCAAGAGAGATTTTTGTTTCTCTAATGCGGTCAAATCTACAGAGTGTTTCTAAATGAAGTCAAACTTACAGAGAGTGTTTTTTAAATGGGAACAACAATTTTTTAAGAGTATCTGCAATCTAGATATATTAATAATTTGTGATATAGCATAGACAGAGAAGTTTGGAAGAACTTCGATTTCTTATTTTTGGAGCTTTGTCATAATAGGGCAATAACCAACCCTATCCAATTGGTTTTGAACCTACAACCTCCAAAGAGACAACACATGTTTTTAAACTTTGTTAACCACTTACCAAAATCTATCTAAGACTAAACATTCTATTAGTATATCCACCTATCTTTCAACTCTATTCATTTCATAAACATCGCCTTCATTTTTTTTAAATGGTTTTCTATTATCGCCACCGTCCTAAATTAACTACTAGAGAGCCAGGGCATCAAATACAAAAGCTTTATCCTATTCTCCTTAAAAAAGTAAGTCTTTTCGCCATAAAGATATGGCTATGACTAAATACCTGAGGTAAAAGCATAAGATATATAACATGGGAAATGAGAGATTATAAAGGTCGGTGTAAGCCTTAAATGACTCTTGAGTTATGAATGGTCCACTACATTGCGTAAATTATATACATCTCAATCAATATATCACTTACTACTTTATTGTTGGGTGCATAATGCTTATAAAAAATAGTTCTCGTGACTATGAAGGGCTATGTATGCCTTAAATCGCTTATGAGGCTATGGATGGTAGTGTCTAGTGTTAGGTGTTTCATGTCTACCAAAAATTTCTCATAAGACTACGAAGGGATACTTAACGCCTAAATCACTCATGGAGTTGTAAATGACCATGAATGATGTCCGATGCTAATTTACTTTACATTGTTTCTTACATAAGTGGCAGGTACTAAGCAACTGCGTTGCTTATTCCACTTGTTTATTTTAAGTTTTAGTTTTTTCTATACATATTTTTACATCTTTACATAAATATAACTAATTTACTATATTTTCCAAAAATTATTAAAGAAAGGCCTAGCAAAGTAACTCTATAAAACATTTATGAATTTATGGAGTCTGTACAGAAACATAGGGAAGCGAGAGAGGCTAAACTTTATGAATATATAGAATCCTCAGAGAAACGTAGGGAAGAAAGAGAAGCTAAACTCCATTTAAAGTTAAAAACCATGCTCCATAATAAATTTACACATTTTCAAGAAGAGGTCTAAAAACAATTAGACCTTAATATAAAAAAAAATTGGAGAACAAGGTAGAGATAATGGAGACTAGGTTGCATGCAATGGAAATTCAAAAAACACCCAAACAAGGAGAGGCAGATACAATATAAAATATTAAGTTAAAGGATAGGATTAAAGAGTAATAGAAAAAATTTAACCACAACCTAACCCTAAATAATATATAAGCTAAAATAGATATCAAACCCATTAAAGAGGAAATGAATAAGCTCATAACCTTAGATCATGAGCGTAACAAAAGAGCTTTAAACCTCATAATTTTTTGTTTAAAAGAGGAGGAAGAAGAGGATACATTAGCCATTGTCAAGAAAAAACTTCACAATAGTTTACAAATTGAAACTACCAGACTCATAGAAGCAAACATGTTGAGGAAATTAATTGAAAATACAGAAAGGCTAATACGGGTTAAGGTTAGCTCCACCAAACAAAAATACAACATACTCAGTAAAACATCAAGTTTAAAAGGCTCGAGGATATTTATAAATGAATACCTCATTCCAACGGACCAAGCCGTATTAAGAAAGGAGGTCCAAAAGGTAAAAGAAGCTAGAAAGGAGGGAAAATGGGCATTAATAAAAAACATGGAAGTTGTTATTAGAGATAGAAACCAAAATGATAGTAATAAATAGCAATTTGACACACTCTGGATCTTCTCGTGGAACTGTCGAGGATATCCATGGAGCAAAGACCCTAAGTGAAGTCCGATCCCAAGTGAAATTGATATTATATAATTGGTTGAAACTTAGGAACATGAGGAGTCCAAGGTCCCTGATATAGACAGATATGTCCTATGGCCAATATGGAATAAGTGTTCATGTTGTAGAGGCATTGGGGGTATAGCCTGTTACATTAGGAAGAACATATCCCCACATGTTAGGTTTTAGAAGAAAGACCCTTACAACCAATTTATTTGGATAGATATCACAAACATTAATGATGAAAAAACCTACATAGCCATCTGTTATTTTGCCCCTTTTAATTCCAACTTTTATAAAAAAACAATTTAGATAAAATTTGTCCTTATAATGGTTTAGGACATGATATTTCTAGTTTAAGGAAGGAAGGAAACATCCTTTTGGTGGGTGACTTCAATGCTCGAACTTCTAGTGACCAAGTTATTCTTTTAAGCAACTATTCCAACCCTAATCCTCTTTAGTTAGACGAAAACCTTGAGCTAGCTAACAAGTACAAAAGAAGTTATGAAGATATAGGTAAACAATTATCCAGGTCTGAGCTGGTCAAATTTTGTAGTGCTCAAGATCTTATCATTTGCAACGGTCTCACAGAATGGCCAAACTCTAGCCAAACAACTTATATCCATGGGTTTGGAAGTAGTGTGGAAGATTATGTTATATCTGATATCCCTATATACAATAAATTAATAGATTTCATCATCTTCAATTACCATGAGCCTGACTCTGATCATAGACCTTTAATTATAACTCTCAATATTGCCATGCATAGCGATCCCAAGGACAAAAACTATCATTGCCAAAAGCACCTGATCTTCGATAAAAATAAAAATGACATATTTCTCCATGATCTAAAAAATGAATTGTTTCATTTATCTAGTATGGAGAATATAGAAAATATCTACCATAATTTTGCTACAACCCTCTCGTCGTCCATTAACAAGTTCTCTATTGAAGTCTCAACTAAAATGAGCAATAGTAGAACCAAGGGTATGATCAAGAGTGTAAAGATGCGAGAAAAGAAATTAAGCAAGCTACTACATATTCGATAAAAATGGATAAGATAAATAACTACAAATCCTTAATTAAAAGAAAAAATGAATTATCTAAGTAAAAGGCAGGAAAATCTCCTACACCTCTCCAAGGTGGCTCCTAAGAAATTCAAGAGGCAAATTCTAACTCGCAAAATAAAAGAAGACAATAAAATTGCTTTAAAAGATTGGAATTCCTATCTTAAAAAGCTTTATGAATCCTTGAATATCAGAGATAACATTCAAACCCTTCTTACAACGAAAGAAATTTTCTCGTTAGAAGACGTAGAATTCGGGGTTAAACGCTTAGCAAATGGAAAAACTAAAGACATTGAAGGCTACCAAGCAGAAATATTAAAAATTGGAGGACATATCCTCATCCCACACATCCACAAACTCTTTAATCTAGCGATCAAGCAAGGGTTTCCTACACCTTGGACTCAAATCCTCATTATACCTATTTTTAAAACTGGTGATAAAAATTACCCCTCTAATTATCAGACTATTATGATTAGCCCTCTCTTAGCTAAGTTATATGGTATTATCTTTAAAAATAAGATCAATGAATGGCTAGAAATGGAAGGTAAGTGGGCTAAAGGCCAAGCAGGTTTTAAAAGGAATCATTCAACCATGGACCACCTCGTTACACTTAGGATCATCATTACAGAGGAATTCCATAATAATAATTCTGACCTATTTTGTTGCTTTCTGGATTTTAGAAAATCTTTTGACACAGTGCCTAGTTTTAACCTATGGAATATGCTAGAGGAGCTTAAGGTTCATTTTGAGTTGAGAGTTGTCGCGATAAGGTTATACGAAAATGTCATTGCCAAGTTTAAGAATAATGAGGGGTGGACAACCGATATAAATTGTAATATTGGAGTTAAACAAGGTTTCCCCCTCTCCCCTACCCTTTTTTGCATTTACATTGATAAGCTAGAAAAGTGTTTAGAAGAAGCAGGTTGTGTCGATACAATATTAGCTAGGATAGTTATCATCCTCCTACTTTATGCTGATGATATTGCTCTTATGGAAATGTGTCCTTCTGATCTCGATAAGTAATTAAGAATTCTGAAAGATTTTTTCTCACAAGAATTGTTATAGTGAGCTTGGAAAGCTTCTTGGCAAGTTTTTTGAGCACATAAACAAGATTTTAAAGTAAACCAAGTATTATCTTTCTTAAAGTCTGATAAACCAAAGTTAATCTCAGTGGACGTTAATCATCATCATCGTCATCGTGAAATCAAATTTAATTTCATGATACATTGGAATTATGTTGTTTTCTCCATGGGCTAACGATAACAACATAACATGTAAAATCATCCACTTTCAATCCATCCAGTGTCAGGCTATAGAGCACAAAGTTAGACTCCGACAAAACCCATTTGGAATATAAGCTAGATCAATTTAAGTTATAAATAGAATATATTTTATAATTATAATTATAAATTATGATATTTTCATTTTATCATAATCTTTCGTAAATACTAAAATATATTTTAATTATAATAATAAATTATTAAATTTTCATTTCTATTATAATTTTTTTAATAAACCTTTTTTAATTGTTTAAAAATCAAAATAACTTGAACTTTAAATCAATTAAGTATAAAAAGCATATTAATTTTAAATTATATAAATTATAAGTTATTTTTTAAATTCTTATTATTATTATTTATTTATTTTGACAAAAACAGGTATGATATATATTAGAGCTCAGCAATGAATTCGTTGAAATTACAAACTGGTTTGAACAAACCAGAACTTAATCTACTTCCTTCATGCTTGGTAACCACATCAGTTAAATCGAATTCATGCTAAGGGGGGAAATCAATACTTAATAGCTTATTTACATAAAGTTCATTTCTACCAACAACCATAGATTTATTTGCAGCATGATCTGCCATAGCATTTAGCTCACAAAGGATATGAAAAAATTATATCTACCTAAACGACTTAGATAGGGATTTGAATATATTAATCAACCTTATTAACCTTAAGTTCCTACAATGATTTTCCCCATTTATTGCTTGGGTTATTAACTGGGAATCTCCAAATACCATGACTTCACCCACTCACTTTTCCTTCAACTACTTGAGACCTTGCCATAGCCCATATTCCTCGGCCATATTATTGGAATCTTGCCCTATATTCCAGTAGTACTCTATATCATTTTTTCCTTCTGTTCAAATAACGACCCCTCCACCTCCCACTCTTCCTGGATTCCCCTTGGAAGCTCCATCGAAAAACAATTTGAAAAACTTCCTTTCTTTTAGCCAATTCTCAAACTAAGACTTATCAAATCTAATTTCCCAATTTTCCAACTATTTATTAGCCAAATTTGCTTCAGCAGAGAAGTTGAAGCTTTGCATCCAATTACTTTCTTTATCTGTCAACTTAGCTTTGTTATTAGGAATCCTCATGACACTTACAATCTCACCCATTAAAGTGTTTTCCTTGATTGCTATTTTCCAAGTGGGTTGAGCTATATCCTGAAATATTCTATGATTACGCTCAATCCATATGCACCAGCAAATGACTTTTGGGATCTTGATCCAACAAACTCTGAGACCTTTTTTTCTGGTCCAGATCTCCATTGTACATTTTATCCCAATTGAGAAAGCACAATTGAATATTGTTTGGCAGTTGAATCCCGACCTCCCAAGGTTTCATCATTTCATTCCAAACTGAGCTAGCATAGGGGCACTCTAGGAAGAGGTGTTGAATATTCTCACTAGCTGTTGAACACAGTGAGCAACAAAATGGTCTAGCGAATCCTCTCTTCATCATATTTTCGCTGGTGAGGATTTTGCCATGCACCAACGTCCAAGAAAACACACCAATTTTGGGTAAAGTATTGCAATCCCAAGTTTTTTTCCAGATTGTCGGGTTGCATGGCACATTTGGAACAACAACGAAGTGTTTAAATCCTTCAACCATCGTGTACCTACCTAAGATGCTTCCCCATCCATGCCGGTCCTTTCTCCTTTTGGCCACCGGAGTTATTCCTATTAAATAATATAGCAACTGATTTTTGTCATCGTTGAAATCTGCAGGGCAATCGGGAATGTTAGATTTTTATCATTTAAGCTAGGATTATATTAGGATCTTTAACTGAGAGAATAACAAGCATAGCAATCAAACACAAGAGACAATGAACACGATGGTTTTCCTCGGGGAAACCATAAATGGAGAAAACCCCGCAACTTCCTCGGAGATAGAATCAACACCGAAAGTAAAACCCCAAAATAGTAAGATGATCTCCCGACAGCAGTAGCCTCTTTATTTCTAGCCCCGACAACTTCTTCTTCCTCGACTATGCGCTACAACTGAGTGTGAGTGAGTGTGTGATAAATAGAGAGACTCACTCTCTATTTATGCTAATTCTTGACTTGATAATAACTCACGAGGGCCGACTTCTCTAGGAGAGTCTAATAACACTAGGGCCCCAAAACTGCGGGGACTTTAACCCTTGAACAATAGGAGGGTTACCCACAATGACTTGACATTAATTATTTACATTATTGAATCTTCCGATAGGAACATCGGGGCATAACATGACTCAAATACATTACAGACACTTCCCAGAATAAACATCGGGGTACAAGACATAAGATATACAAGTGAATACATTCCGAAGTTACAAATACATCAACTCTCCCTCTTAACTAGGAAGGTATTCTCTCGACACAATTTATCAACATGGGTCTTCTTCTCTGTATCATCTGAATCATCAATGAGTTCTCGTCATCTTCATCTTCAAGTCATCTGCATCTTCAAGTTATCTTCATCTTCAAGTCATCTTCATCTTGATCTGGATCATCACTCGATCTGGATTATCACTGTTGGATCATCTCTGCTGGATCATCATCACTAGATCTAGATCATCATCACTCGATCTGGATCATCACTGGGTCATCATGACAGGTGCTATCTCTTGATTCTTCTTGTCATAGGAAGTTCTACAAAGCCAACCATTTTTCATGTTGGATGTACATCTACATAGCCAGTCCTTTTTCATACTGGATGTATCATCACAGAGCTAGTCCTTTTTCATACTAGATGTGGCATCTACACAGAGCCAGTCCTTTTTCATACTGGATGAGTCTTCATAGAGCTAGTCCTTTTTCATACTAGATGTGGGATCTACATAGAGCCAGTCCTTTTTCATATTGGATGAGTCTTCATAGAGATAGTCCTTTTTCATACTAGATGTGGGATCTACACAGAGCTAGTCCTTTTTCATACTGGATGAGTCTTCACAGAGCTAGTCCTTTTTCATACTAGATGTGGGATCTACACAGATCTAGTCCTTTTTCATACTAGATGTGGGATCTACAAAGATCTAGTCCTTTTTCATACTAGATGTGTCTTCACAAAGCCAGCCCTTTTTCATGCTGGATGTGGGATCTACACAGAGCTAGTCATTTTTCATACTAGATGTGTCTTCACAGAGCCAGCCCTTTTTCATGTTGGATGTGGGATCTACATACATCTGATAATGGAAGGAACCAATCCTCTCACCATGTCACGGCTCTTACATCTAACCATGGAAGGAACCAATCCTCTCACCATGTCAGAAGGGCACATCACTTACATCTGACCATGGAAGGAACCAATCCTCTCACCATGTCAGAAGGGCACATCACTTACATCTGACCATGGAAGGAACCAATCCTCTCACCATGTCAGAAGGGCACAACACTTACATTTGACCATGGAAGGAACCAATCCTCTCACCATGTCAGAAGAGCTCATCACGGACTCATCACTTCCTCTTGGGAGGAATCTCAATATGGAGAACACCAAGCTTATCCCTGAAGTACTCAGACTTCACCCTAGCCAATGGCTTAGTCAACACATCAGCTATATGTTCGTCTGTTGCAACATACTGGAGCTTCACTGCTCCTATCTGCACCATATCCCTGATATAGTGATATTTGATCTAGATATGCTTCGACTTGTCATGAAATATTGGGTTCTCCGACAACTTCACACAACTCTGGTTGTTGCAATATATACTAGTAGCATCTAACTGGAGATCAAATAAATCAGACAATAGCTTCCTCAGCCATACTGCCTCACAACTAGCTGAACAAGCTACAACATACTCTGCTTCAGTTGTACTCAGTGCCACATAGGATTGCTTCCTACTAAACCAAGAGATCACACATGATCCCATACTGAAGCAACACCCTGAAGTGCTCTTCCTATCGATGGCACTGCCTTCCCAATCTGAATCAACATAACCCTCCAGGTTAATCTTCTGATTAGCCTTATACTTGAGCTCATAATTAACTGTACCCTTCAGGTACCTCAGAATATGCTTTGCAGCAATCAAGTGAACATGTCTCAGATCTGTCAAGAACTGGCTCAAGGTGTTCACAGCAAAGCAAATATCTGGTCTCGAATTCGTCAGGTACATCAAGGACCTAATCATCTTATGATACATTGTGGCATCAACCAACTCAGATGAAGCATCACTCAATAGCTTCAGGTTCGATGCCATAGGTGTGGTTAAGGCCTTGCAGTCCATCATCCCAAATCACTTCAAGATCTCTACTACATACTTCTCTTGTCCGAGGAAGATTCCATCCGCATTCTGCCACACCTCCATGCCTAGAAAATAATGCATCATACCCAAGTCCTTCATTTCGAACTCGGCAGCAAGCTTTCTCTTCGTATCAGCAATCAACCCATCCATACCTGTTACAAACAGATCATCTACATACAGTAGAAGCATCACTGGGTTGCCATCTTCAACCTTCAAAGTAAAGGTTGGAATCTGCTTTACTCTTGGTAAAGCCCAAACTGGATAGAAAACTGTCAATTTTGTCGTACCATTTCCTGGGTGCCTGTTTCAAACTATACAGGGCTTTCTTCAATCTACACACATGAGACTCCCTGTCATGTGTCTCAAAACCGAGTGGCTGCTCCACATACACTTCCTCTTCTACTACACCATTCAAGAAAGTAGTATTAACATCCATCTTGTGTATCTTCCATTTCATCACTGCAGCCAGAGCAAGTACTGATCTGATGGAAGTGTATCTAGCTACAGGTGCAAAAGTTTCTTCATAATCTATTCCTTCTTTCTAGGAGAAGCCACGAGCCACGAATCTTGCTTTATATTTTTCAATGCTACCATCTGTAGCATGCTTGATCTTGTAGATCCATTTGGAAGTCACTACATACTTCCCCTCAGGTCTTGGGAAAACATCCCAAACATCATTCTTCATGATCGATTAGTATTCTTCGATCATAGAATCCTTCCATTCTTTATTTTCTGTCGCTTCTTCATGGTTGTGTCATGAATTCTGGGTGCTTCTATTTCTTCATATTCTTCAGCAGGTCTCTTTCTAGATTTGTTGTAAGCTGAGTCTTCGTCAAAAGTCACATCCCTGTTGATGTCGATCTTCTTGAATCATGGGAAGTATATTTTGTAAGCCTTCGAGCTTTCAGAGTATCCCACAAATATACCCTTCCTTCCTGAAGGATCTAACTTTGTCCTCTTTTCTTTTGGAATGTGTATGTACAATGGACAGCCGAATATTCTGAGATGTCTGACTTTTGGTTTCTTGCTGAAAAGGACTTATTTAGGTGTCTTATTCTCGAGTACTCTGTGTGGAGTACGGTTCTGTACATACACCGATGTTCTTGCAGCTTCTGCCCATAGATGCATGGGAAGATCTTGATCATGAAGCATGACCCTTGCATCTTCCATGATCGTTCTATTCTTCCTTTCTGCAACTCCATTCTGTTGTGGATTATATGGAGTGGTCAACTCCCTGTTAATCCCTGAATCTTTGCATAAGTCTTTGAATTCATTCGAAGTGAATTCTCTGCCATTATCTGATCGAAAATTCTTGATCTTCTTTTTTGTGTGGTTCTCGATCAAGGCTTTGAATTCCTTGAACTTGTTGAATACTCCATCTTTGCTCTTCATAAAGTATATCCATGTCTTCCTAGAAAAATCATCAATAAAAGAAACATAGTATACATACCCACTTAATGAACTGGATGACATCGAACCGCATACATCGGAGTGGATGATTTCCAAGATTCATTTTGCCTTACTCTCGCTACTTGGAAATGTCTTCTTTATGTTCTTTCCTTTTGCACATCCTTTGTAGACACCATCATGTTTTGTATGCATTTCTGGAAGACCTTCAACAACTTTGCTTGCAAGTGGTAGTGCCCTGTAATGCACACGTGCAAGCCTTATATGCCAAATTTCATTTGGTTCTACTGAGTCATGAACCAAAGCTTGTTCTGGTTGGCCCTTCAATTTGTATAGACCTCCTTCTTGTTCCCCAATCACTATTGCATCGTCAAAAGTCTTTCCCTTTGGCCACATAAGAACTTGGCCATCTACAAAAGCAACCCTCATTCCTTTTGCATCCAATGCAGATATGGAGAGGAGCTTCTTCTTTAGTCCTGGTACAAACAATACATTTTTCATCTTCATAGACTTTCCATAGTCTAGCTTATAGGAGGATTAATCACTACCTTTTATTGGATACTAATAGTCATCCCCAAGTTTCACCTTGTGAGGTGACTCATGTTTAGATAGTTTCACAAATGATTCTTTGAATCCCGTCATATGTTTGGAAGCACCACTGTCTATAAGCCAATCATTGCTTCCATGTGAGATAGTTCCCGTGAGAGCGGAGATCAGTACATATTCTTCATCACTTGAAGAATCATCACTTTCTTGTCTGGTTCTCTTTGTGGAAGGTTAATCATCCTCTGTAGCATGAGCATGATGTCTTCTCTTGTTTCCCTTTTTCTTCTTTGAGTTCCCTTTGTTAGGGTAGTATTTGGATATGTGACCTTTCTCATCACATGTGTAACATCTAATAGTAGACAGATCTCTTCTAGAGCGTGAAATCTTACCTTTGGAGTGATGATGGTCCCTTATGGTTTTCTTGGTGTGGGCTGTGAGAGCTTGATCTTCACTTCCCGTCTTTTCTTCTCGAGCTGATATCCGAGCTTCTTCTTGAGAGCATTCTTCCCATAGTCTGCTGAACTTGACTAGCTTCTTTCTGGTACAAATCCCTTGAATGAAAGAGTCCCATGCCCTAGGTAGACCATTCAAGGTGGTCATCACAATCTCTGCATTTTCCACTTCTTCATCTACTGCTTCCAGCTGTTCCTTGATCTTAGATACCCTTGTAAAGTAATATTGGACGGTCTCTGCATTCTAGATCTTTACATTCTTCAGTTGGTTTCTTAGAGTCATCTTCCTGTTTATGTTCTTCCCTTCAAATAGTTTGGTTAGGGCATCAAACATAGCTTTAGGTGTCTTTAGGGAGGAAACCTGTGGTATGAGGTGATCCTTGATTGAATCAGCAATAATCCTCTTAGCCATAATCAACTTCTTCTTGTGTAAGGACTTATCCTCATCTCCCTCTGGAACTGGAACCTCCTCATTGATATAGGAATCCAACTCATTTTCTTCCAGGACCAGGGAGATCCTATACTTCTAGGCTTGGAAGTTATCAACTCCCTCAAGATTTTCATCAAGCTTGGTATGATGAGACATATTAACTAAGAACCTCAAATGGAAATACAAAAGATTTAGATCTTACCAGGTCAAGATGTCAGATCTAGATTTGGAGCTGAATTTTTGCAGTGCTGGTTCAGGAGCAGATTAGGGTTTGGCTTTCCCGGAGTTCTGTCCAACCAAATGCTTTGATCTTGATATTTAAACTTCAATTTTGAGGAGGAGATCAATCCAGGCCTGGGCTCACTCAAAAATTCCACTTCTGTGCAAAGCCCTAATTTTTGGCAGCAGTGTCGGGTCCAAAACTAAAAAAACTCAGAATCAGATTCTGCTTCAACAGAAAGATGCACCCTAGGGAGGAGAGTCATCCCAACCTTCTTTTGCTGAAAATATGTGGAGAGAGATCCAAAAAGTAGGAAGCCCTAGTTCCCGCAACTACACAGTGTCTTCTCAGGTTAGCTCTGATACCATGTTAGATTTTTATCATTTAAGCTAGCATCATATTAGGATCTTTAACTAAGAGAATAACAAGCACATTAATCAAACACAAGAGACAACGAGCATAATGTTTTTCCTCAGGGAAACCATAAATGGAGAAAACCCCGCAACTTCCTCAGAGATAGAATCAACACCAAAAGTAAAACCCCAAAAGAGTAAGATGATCTCCCGATAGCAGTAGCCTCTTTCTTTCTAGCCCCAACAAGTTCTTCTTCCTCAGCTATGCGCTACAACTAAGTGTGAGTGAGTGTGTGATAAATAGAGAGACTCACTCTCTATTTATACTAATTCTCGACTTGACAATAACTCACTAGGAACGAATTCTCTAGGAGAGTCTAATAACCCTAGGGCCCCGGAACTGCGGGGACTTTAACCCTTGAACAATAGGAGGGTTACCCACAATGACTTGACAAGACTTGTTTACATTATTGAATCTCTCGATAGGAACATCGAGGCATAACATGATTCAAATACATTACATACACTTCCTGGAATAAACATCGGGGTACAAGACATAAGATATACAAGTGAATACATTTCGAAGTTACAAATACATCAACAGGGAAGACAGCAGTTGGCCCAGCGATTTGGAGCCTCGTTTTCCCAAACTGAAATGTCCCACAATGATTTGATTCCCGGCATATCCAGCCATTGTTTTAATCTTGGCAGAACGGGAGGAGGTTTCCCAAGAATAATATCCAACCAAATATTAATCATCTTACTGTTTCCAGGGATCCAGTGAAGCTCTTCCTTGAATTTGGCCAGTGCCTTCCTGCAAAGGGAATAGATGAGAGAGACATTTTTATTTTCTTGTTTGTTTTCAAGACATCGAAGCCTCGGGCCAGAGAAATATTTGCACTTAATCACCTGACTACACCAGGATGGCTTGGAATTGACCATATTCCACAGCAATTTAGCTCCCATTACTAGATTTTGAGTCTTCAAGTCTCTGATTTGCAATCCTCCCTTGATCCTAGGCAGTTTGATTTTCTTCCAGCTGATCAAGGTGAACTTTTTCCCGCCACCATTTTTCCCTCCTTGCCAGACGAAGGATCTCAACCAGGCCTTGAATCATTGCAATCATTTTGGAAGGGAGCATTGATAAAGGAGATAATTGTTCATGACAATTTTAATCAAAACCAACTTCCCTGCTAGATTCAGCCAGGCTGCTCCCCATCCTAGAATTTTCTTTTTGATTTTTTCAACAATAGGGTTCCAGGCCGAGCTTTTGGGTTTAGACTTGAAAATTGGCACCCCTAGGTACTTAAATGAGTCCCGGATAGTCACTCCTTCAATGTCAAGGACGTGGGAAATTCCATAGATCTCCCTTGGATTAATATTCCAGCTATATATCTGGCTCTTCCAATGGTTAATTTTACTTCTGGAGGCTCGACAATACCGATCCAGTTCATTCTTGAATCTTCTTGCTATAATCTGGCTGGCTCCTCTGACCAAGATTGTATCATCATCAAACTATGCGTGGTTGATATCTTTCATTCCCCGAGCCATCCTAATGCTCGATAGATTTTGAATTTATTTTTATTTTTTCTATTTACATTTAATAAATTGTATTTATAAAAAAAAATCTTTTACTTTTGTCTAATTTTTATAGTTATTTAACTTTTAACTTTGGATAATTAATACATTACAACATTTGTAAGGGGTAGATATATTAGCTTATGTATTGAATTAAAGCTAAATAAAGGAGTTAAAAAAATAAATTGAAAAAATAAATAATATATAGCATTTTTAGTGAATTGGGTGTAGCCTGAGTGGTTGTGGGATGGAGTGTTTTCCTCCCCAACGAGATTCTATTCTAGGTAGTGACATGTGAGCTCATAATGTGAATATTGTTGTAATGGTTTCATGCCCTTGTTAACTTGGCCTTGTGCCTTGATGAATCTAGGGTTTGCCATGAGTACCATCCTCAAAATGATGGGAAGTACCTGAAATATTGATACTTTATAATTAAGAAGATTCAAAATGTCAAAAAACTACTTTTAAAAGAAAGGGTGCTACTAATGGAACATTTTCTTGAAATGAGGATAAAAATACCTTTTGCATATGACCTCTGGAAAAATGAGAACTTAGGAGGGTTCTCATAGATTTGGTAGCTATGTCAACTATGATAAATACTATGCAAATATGGTTGAAATTTGTCATACTCTAAAATGGTTGTAAATATGATCATTTTTTACTAAAACAAGTAAAGAAAGAAGACTCATCGAAAATAAAGAAAAAAATGACCTCACATTGTGGTGCCTTCTCTATGACAGCATTGCGTTCCATTGCTCCTTCAAGATATGTATATAGAAAATGATTCAAGATATGCACAAATGATTGATAGTGGGTTTGTGCCCCCTCCATGCTTCCTTAATTTGATGTAATATTGCTTACTTCTTTAGTCAAATCCTTATAATCATATTAAACAACACGATTACGAGCTCCAACGCAAAAATTCCACAATTAATTTCTAAACTTCAATAATAAGACCCCATTCTCGAACTCCACAATGTAGGGACATCTCCAGGTCCTTTAATTCAAGAAATACAATCTCACAAGTTGAAAATTATTATTCTATTAACTTTCCCTTTTCTTTGTTGGCTAAGTTTCTCAACTTCTTATTTGAACTAGTTTCAAAATTCTTGTTTGTTTAGCTCTGTTCAATACGCGGGTAGAAAACAAATAGGTAACAAAATTTGTAAAAAATTATGTAAATTTGTGTAATTTGTGCAGGTATAAACCAAAGAAAATATGTGCTATTGGACCATATAATCAATTTTAGAATTTAATACAACATACATTTATATATGTACCAATTTTGTTAACTTTCAACTAAATAATTGGAAAATAACCAGTACTAAGTGGAAAAATACACCTGTATGAAAAATACATGTAGAATAGTTGTTTGTCCTTGCAAGCTCCTTTCAACCAGAAAACTCAACCAGCCAAATCAATTTGCCACCCTTCCAACTAGGAAAGTCTCACCGACTTCCTAGCTCCAACCACTAGGTTGTTGGACCCTTGAGCCCAAAACCTGAGTACAATTCCAACCATTTCAAATCCTTCCCCTTTGAATAGAAAACAAGCCTCCTCTACTATGTTTTATCAATCCAATATCCCCCTCTCAAAATCCATCTAACTCCTTTTATGTCCCTCCCTACCGACTCTCCCCCTCGAGTCTTTACTACTTGTCCCTTTATTTATTGCTTCCACCAAACTTTCCTTTAACTCATGCTTCTACTAATCTTAACATTTTTCAACTATATACTTATTAAGTATTAATATTGCACATTAATGCCTTTTCATAATAATAATAATACAAATTAGTAATTTATTTTAACTATTAACATATTCCACCATCAAATCGGAATCATAATTAAGGTTCAACTATTACTTATTTATTAACTAATAATACTCTTTTAACTTTAACTTTAGTGATCATTGAGAGGGAATATTTACCAAATTCAACAATTGAGATTTAATTATAATTAATCATAATTAACATGTATTTATTACCACATTCTAATTAATTCTAATTAATAATTATTCTTAATCCTACTGAATTATAATAAATATTAATGGTCATTCATGGAATTATTTACCACGTTCTAACCTTAATTACAATTAATCTTGATTGATATAACTTATACATAATTATTTAGCACTTGGCAACTAGTTAATATTAGTCTTAGTAACATTAACTAATCATCATTAACAATCAATTGGCATTTATTATTTAAGTTAATAATAGCCTTATCAACACTTATTGACCTTTATTTAGTGATTACAACAAGTAATAATTAACCTTAATCACAACTAAACCTTTCATTAATAAATTGACACAATTGTTTCAATTCATAACTTAATAAGTGATAAAATTATAATGTAACTAGTCGAAATTACAAAACATCAATGCCCAATATTAATGGTATAATAGATTATTCATACAACACATGTAGACGATCTATGTAACCACAACTAGTGCTTACATACATCGTGTAGGTACAGTAATAGCATTCAACCACACATCACACATAATCATACAAGCTACTATCTGTCGATGGATATTTAAATATGAATTTGAAATGTCTATTCATTTTCATTAACTTAGTTCATAATTACCTTTGAAACGATCATAATATATTGATATACACACAAGAATTAATAAAAGGTTCCAACACACATAATTACTTATGTTTCCCTCTAAAACTTCCACGACATTCATATCCACCTACTTCATTCTATCTAATTCACAACTAAGTTCCACATATTATCTTTCCTCTGTTGGACTACCCTGGGGTGTCAACTACATGACCTAACTCCAGTTAGAACCCATAAGAGAAAGTGTTGACTCCATCGACCAAGCTTTCCCAGTAGGCACCCAATAGTCATCATCACAAACCTTGGGGAGCGTGTCGTAGCACAACCCTCCCAACACTTTGGGTTTCAGGCATAAATAGTGGGTAATGCCTCCACCCCCCGGATGGAACAAGGGACCATGTCTACATCGACATTGTGACTGTTGTACTCAGGTTTTGTCATTGAATAACCAATTTGGGTGGTTGAGTTTCATGAAACCCCACACATCCCACACATCATGATAATAACAATAATAATATGTAACAATAACAATTTATTCTCGTACTATTTCTCTTTTGGGAATTCATAGCGTTGATGTACTTTCATTTTGTAGGGCTCAACTATTCCTGAGCTCTTCTAAACTTGTTTGTTAGTCTCATAGAAAATAACGTGCAATATCATGCAATTATCGACATGTATCCATATTTCGTTAATACTAACAACAATGAAAATCATTTTGTACCATGCATCTGGAATCATAATCATTTATTTGACACATAAATTTACATCAATATCCACATACCATCATCTATTAAATTTGCATGCTAGAGACATAATCAAAACATGAACATAATTCATAATATTAGCATCACACACACACATATAAACTCCGCAAAATAATACATCCATAAGTACACAGTGTCATCAAACAACCAACGTTCCACCATAATAAGCAAACACAACAAGCATTGATAGTTCAGGTAATAAGGTCAAAACAATGCATTACACACAACTCCATTTTGCTCTAGTTTACAAGAAGCTGTAAATTACCCAATAATACCATGTTATCATCAAAATGAGTCAAGTGCATTATATCTATTCTCTATACCACTATCACAACTCTTAACATTTTTAGAAATGTGCCACTTTACTTCTTAGCAAGAACCTTTCACTCTTTCAAGGTTTTCAAGTGCCTTAGATTTCTTCTTTAGGTAGTAAAACCATGTATGTTGGTTGTAATAAACCTATGAAGGTCATAAAATAAAGTTTACCATCAACATATGGTCTACTCATGGGTCCACATAGGTTAGTGTGCATCAAATCCGATACTAACTTTGTATGAATAATTATCCACCAGGGATAGTTCTCACACATTTGCTCACCAATAATACAAGCTTCATAGAGTTACATAGGCTTATGTGTTTGAAATAATCCATGCACCATGTTCAACTTATGTAGTAAAGACAAAATAGAGAAATTCAAATGTCCATACCCTAAATACCACGACATGCTTGAATCAAATGTTGGTACCATCACATGCTCAACATGAACTTTGTTATCCAATGGATCCACACAATCCTCAAAAAATCATAAACTATGAGTGCATACCCATTCAAAATAACCTTTATAAGGCACACACCGATTTCAAACTCAACTTTAATATTCAACTTTTTCCACTGATTCACATACATAATATTTTCCTTCAGACCATATATGTACATCACTTATATGTTGTCTCATGCCTCTGTTGTATGTAATAACATATGGACATTACCTTCTCCAACAATATCCAGAGTCTTGTCATCTGCAAACTTGATGTCTCCCATGTGGGAGGGTTTAAATTTCCTAAACTAGTTTTTCCTCTCAATGATTTGTCTAGTTGCATTAGAATCAACATACCAAGCACCCTTGATCATTCTTGTCATAATAAATGAAGTGATCAACACGTATTTCTCATTGTTCATGAATTATTCTTCATGAAGTGACATTCCACCAAGCTGATCAAGTAAGATAGTTCTAAGTTTCCTAAAAGATTAACGTTAGGCACAAATGGCCAAAACACCTTAGAACTTATTGACTATCAAAGCAACCAAATCCTTTGGATCCACAACGTAAACAATAACCAACAAGTCATGGACATCTTGTATGAAGGTGACTTAGTATAACATTCTTATTATCAACAAGCTTTAAGACATACCATGATTGTGCAAATAGAGTACTCTCTACTTATTTGAGGTCTCATACAGATTTTGCAATGTGGTCTACATATCATGTGAACTCTTTAAGACCGTGGTTTGAGGAATGATATGCTCACTTAAAGAATAATTGGTTATGTATTGTGCATCTTCATCACATGTATTAAACATTCACAAATCAATGGCATTAGTAAGAATAACCTTCTTGCTCCCTACAATCGTCAACAACTTTTGTTTCATTAACACATTCTATATATGAAATTTGAAATGGGTAGTTCTTTCCATCCAACTTAATGACAAGGTAGTAAATGCTTGAATGTGTCAACACCATTATCCACCTTGGTTTATAATATTCACAGAACAAGAAAAACACACAAAATTAACTCTCCATTGTCTTAATAACCTTTTATTTTGCAAGTCTACTACCTTGAGAACAAAGCACCTTAGCTCAAAGTCACAATGTCTTTTGAGACCAAGACAATCTAGGATGTATTACCAAATTGAAAAAGAGGAGTGCATACCCATTCAAAACAACCTTATAAGCAACACATCAATTTCAAACTCAACTATAATATTCAACTTCTTCCACTATTTCACCAACAATATGTTAAGTCTTGTCATCTCCAAACTTGATGTCTCACATATAAGAGGGTTTACATTTCCCAAACTAGTGTTTCCTCTTCGTGATATGTCTAGTTGTATTAAAGTCCATCACACTTGACAATTCATGTCACAATAAACGAACTAATTAATGTACCTTTATTATTGTTATTTTTGTGTTCTCCTCTGTCACATTGGACAAATGCTTCTTATTCTACTCTTGCTTGTTCTTGTAGCAAGCTCATGCATAATAACCCTTTTTGTTATAGCAGTAACAAACAACATTCTTCGCGTGATATTTCTTAGTACTTTGTAAATTCCCTTCTTTAAAATTCCATTGTTTAGGTTTCCTTGCTCGACCTTTCTTCCCAAAGTCTTCACAATTAACAATCAAACAAAAAATATTATTTTATCTTATTCACGTACTACTCTTCATAAAGTAACATTTCACCAAGCTCATCAAGTGAGATAGTTGCAAGTTTCCTTAAAACATTCATACTAGGCACAAATGGTTGAAAAAAGGCACTAAACCCATTGATTGTCAAAGCAACCAAATTCATTGGATCCACGGTATCACCAACAACAACTAGCAAGTCATGCACGCCCTACATGTGGGTGACATAATAAACAACAATATTCTTATCATCAAGCTTCAATGCATTCCATGGCTATGCAAGTAGAGTGCTCTCTATTTATTTAAGGTCTTATATAGATTTTGCAATGTGGTCCATATAACACATGAACTCTTTATTACTTAAAAAAATGATTAAGCATCTTCATTACACATCTCAAACATCCCCAAATAAATGACAATCTAGGAACAACTTTCTGTCTTCTATAGTTATCAACACGTTTTTTCATTACCAAAATCTATATTCGAATTTCCAAATGATGTTATTCTTGGCATCCAACTTGCATCATACTTGATACTTGCCAACTTGCATCTACTTGATACCAAGGTAAGAGATGGAAAGATATTGACATCATACCAAGGTAAGAGATGCTTGAAAATATCGACATCACTAATGTTGCATCCACTTGCAACCTACTTGATACCAAGGTAGAAAATGGTTAAATGGTTGAAGATATCAACATCACTAATGTTTTATGGGATCAAGACATTCATATTAAATTGTCACATAAAAGAGACCAGGCCAATGCCAATTGGCTCATTGGCTCTTTCTTTTCTTACAGCTTATAAGCCACACAATAAAGATATATTTTTAACAAATCATTCTCTAAAGTCATTGATACATAAAAAAAAAAAAAAAAATAGTTAAAACCCTAACCCTAACCATCCACATCCAGCGTTAATGCCACTCTTTTCAAATCATCCTCTCTACTCCACCAAATTGCCCCAACCCTCAAACCAACTACTTCTAGCTAACCATGGGCTCATTACTTCCATAACATATCCCTTCATAATCTCCCAAGACTAAGACTTCACCTAAAGTGCATCCAAATGTGTCAAGCTGAATGTCGACAAATGATTGACCTCTACAACTATATGTTCGACACGTGGCATCTGAAACTTCTACCGTACAGTCGTATACTTCACACGTGGCACTAATCGCAATTAACAACATCGCCACGTGGAAGGATCCCAAAAGGGCATATGCTACGCGTTTGAAATATTGGAAAGGCCCAACTTAATGAAAATTCTCTCTTTTATCATTTTACCGAGCCTAAATACAAAGCTGCCTTTGAAGGCTACAACGGCCTCGGCACGTTAGCTTCGGGTATGTTAGATGCAACCACCCTGTGACCTCACCTCAGGGTTTTTCGATAAAATGACTACATTGAAGGTCTGAATATTCTTGCAGATTCGACCGCGATAATACAGAAAGGCTGTAATGCATTACGTTTGATGCTCATTAGACCTTGTTCATGCTTCCGCAACGATCATTTTGGGCTTCTTTTTAGCGGTCGAGTACCAGGAAGCCTTTCAATCGAAGCAGGCTAGGGTTTGAAAAAGAGGTTGCTGCATTATCCTATGGCTTTACATTTTGTGGATTCAGCGTAGAAGTGAAACGTTTTCAAAATTTTTGATCGGCTCAGGGTGGGTTTCATCCGGGTAAGACTTCTTTATTCGATTAAAACAATTTTGGGCTTAAAACTTGTTTGCTCTTGCTGTCGATGGTGCCATTTCTGCATTTAGTATGAGATGTATATATTTTTTGTTCAAGCTTTAGCCCCGTCGTAGCTTTGAGCTATGTAATATGAGATGAGGGGTTAAGATTTTATGAGGCGTGCTCAGATTTATTATCGATATGAGCAGCAAAAGTCGCATTGTATGGTGTTTGCATTGTAATTAAGTTTTCAGATCCTTATCGGAAAAAAAACAATCGATCGTTACTTTTCGTTTTTGCTCAATATCTTTTTTTTCTCTTTCATTTATCTTTTCTGTTCAGGATTCATTTTCATCCATTTGCTTATAGACCGTTATTTTGCTTGTTTTGTTATAAGCCTTTCTTTTGCCCATTTTGGTAAGGTTGTTTTCTGATATTTATGGCAAACCGTTTTTTATTTCTATATACAGAGTCGTTTTTCGTCCGTTTCATTAAAACTGTTTATGTAGTTAAGAATGCTAGGATTCTAAGGCTGAACAAGCACTCAATCATATGGAAATTGTGACAAACAGAAGTTCATACATTCTGTTGTTTTTCATTTGTCGTTAGATGCAAAAACTTATTGAAGTAGAACTGTCGCAGCAGGTAGTAGTAACCAAATAACATGGCCATACTTGATTTTATCTTTTATATATTATTTCGCAAGCTCAAAGAATTAAAATAAAGTTTTTAGAATTAGTTGCTGAGAAAAACAGTGAAAATTTTGTTGCTGTGTTTGTTCAATTCATAAATTTACTGAGCACTGCAGAAAACCTTGCTGATAAGGGCTTGATATGTTTTTCTGTAGAAATAAAGAATGGCAGATGGTAAGAAACCAAATGGAAAACCTGGCGGCAAGGATGACGGTAAGAAGGATGCCGTGGTTGCAACAAGTGCTGGCTTTGTTGTCTTCACAGGGATTGCTTTGAGCCTCTTCAAGGCACTGTGGCCGAAAAAACCTGTAGAAGAATCGTTTATTTCGGAGGAGGCTGTCTCAACCACTTCTATCGAAAATACCTTTGAAGACCTGAAGGTAGATGCAGAAATGACACCATAAATGCTCATTGCTTTCCAATTATTTGAGCGCAAGTTCTTCTTGCACCACTCTTGGATGTCTTGCTTTAGATCCTGATTTAAGAAAATTTACAATTGAGTTTTGAACAGGAGAAAGCCAGCGAAGTGCCAAAAGCAGCAAATGGTGTTGCTTATGATGTCGGTAAGAAGTTTCAGAAGGGGGGTGGAAAGAAGAAATCAAGCCAAACTATTGAGATATTTAAAGGAGACACTCTGTGGGGACTATCTCGAAAGTATGGGGTAGGTTGCTATCATCTAAATCTCAGTATATCAAATTCAGTAAATATTACATGCTGGTTATACTTGGTGAGTAAAATGATGGCTTTTCTGTGACATCAATATCAATAAGTTTCTCTTTCACCACATACAAACAGTGTGCACACTTTCTCGCTCTTATTGTAACTGTTCTGTTGCTAATTTCTCTGATGATGGCTTTGCTAATTTGCCCTTATTTCTTGTTTTGTCGAGATGTCCTGTGTTCAATACCTGATACAGGCTTGTGGTTGAGTAGAAGAGATTACATACACACTAATTTTGTCTTAATATCCTAAGCCTTTTTGATTCAAAGTTCTGTGGAATCCCTACTCAACTTTGGCCATAATTTATCATAGCGGTTCTTCATCAAAACATCCACATGCTAATCTACTGTAAAACATTGTTGTGTGCATTTTTCTGTGAAGTCGGCAGGTCACCACAGGCAAGTCTGTAGAATCTTATTTACAGTATATCTCGCATAAGGTCCCTCGTTACAATGTTTTGCCCCCTTAACTTATAAGGGTGATCTATTCAAGAATTCGTTTTTATGGTTAAATGAAAATTGTACTGGTGCTTGCTTGTTATGTGTTGAGTGATGACATCTTCAAAGCTATTTTGTTACTGCCTTTACATAGAGTAGATATGCATGTGCAAAAGTATCGATGTTGTTGGCTTCATGTCATGTCTCATGATAGACGTACCCACATGTGCAAATGTTGTTGGCTTCATGTCATGTCTCATGATAGACGTACCCACATGTGCAAAAGTATCGATGTTATTGGCTTCATGTCATGTCTCATGAGTCATGATAGACGTACCCATTCTTGGATTGACAACTGCTGCCTAATTCAATCTTACTGATTTGTTGACCATATTCTTTAATGCTACATTCTGTATGTAAAGTTAAAACTTAAAATAGTACTGCTTCCAAGCAATGTTGGAGGTTTTGTAAGGTCTACGCTATGCCAAGGTCTTCATGCATCATAGTAGAGTATTTTTTTTGTCTGCAATAGAATAGCTTTTTCTTTGTTGAGCTAGTATTGTAGTAATGGTTGCATGGCAGACATCAATAAGAATGTGAAAGGTTCTTGAGTCTTAACCAATGTGGGATATGTGGTATCAAAGGCTTCACAAGTTCCTCTCCAATAGAGTGAATGATTTTTTTAGAAATTTTGGCCTATTTTAATTCAATTTTCTTCTCAGATTACAGTTATAAAGGCGCAACCATTTGTGCCGGAAGCTTCTAATCCCAATCCCGCTCTCGCCCCCGCTCCTTAGGGAAAAAATTTAAGCCTAGAATTTCACACTCCCAAGCTACTACTCCCACGCTCGGCTCCTAAATATTTTTGAAAATGAGCCCCCCCGCCTTCCACTTCACTCATGCTCGGCTCCACGCTTCGGCAACTCTGGGCGCAAGAATATCTAAAACAATATCTAAATATCTTCAAATGAACTTTGAAGAGGACCCGTTACATTTCTAAATGTTGTTATTGCGAATAGTTATGTAAAGGTTGACATTCATATTAACAATATCACTTCCTTTGCTACAGGGTCAATTATTATGAATTGGCTTATGTTGTCATAAACATGAGTGAACATTTGGCATCTGAAGAAATGCCCCGTTAACCATTCGGAAATAAGCACATGAGGAACACAAGTCCAAAATTCAAATTAGGGTCAGCGATGACATAAGAAGTTTAGTGCCCCATTAAATTTTAACCATTCGGAAATAAGCACATGAGGAACACAAGTCTAAAATTCAAATTAGGGTCAGCGATGACATAAGAAGTCTAGTCCCTTCTTGTGATGATACTTTAGGGATAAATCTTTTTGTTTGCTTCTGTGATGTTGCTGATTTGCATATCAAAGCATTGCATTTCAAAATTGAATTATTCTTTAAGATAACAAGGAAATCGATGCCATATTGGGAGCATTAACGTTCGCATAGGAATCAGGAACCCATAATTATGGTTAAAAGTGAGGCAGCTATTTTGTATAAACAACAATTTTATAAAAATAAACCTGCTATTATCAAACCATTGCATTTACAAACTGCTTTTATTTAACAAGTGCTAAAAGGAAATGCATTTAGATGGTTTGTATTAAGAAATAATGAGCCAATCAGATGTTTAGTTGAGAACTGATTTAAGAAATTGTCAGCAAGGATCTAATTTTTATGAATGCATTGGAAATTACAATGGAATATGTAAATAGTTTGATCAAGTTCTAAACATATCATTTTTTTATGTTGTTTCGCACATACTGTTGTCCTCAGAAGGATGTATCTGTTAACGTTGCCATCTCATATGCCAATCAATTCATGACATTGTATATATTGACTCCAAGCTTTTTGGCATGAATGCAGGTTTCAGTTGAAGCAATCAAAGCTGCAAATGGGTTTTCAGATGATACCATCTATGCTGGAGAGAAACTTACACTACCTTGATAGTCCTTGAACTTGAGTTTTCAGTTTGTCTGTTTTCTAGTTTCGAGGTCTGTCGGCTTGCGATTTAGAGGGAATAAAGTGTTCATCACTATTAGCACTTAGCTTGTTGAAACATTAAAAATAAGTTTTGAAGGCTATTTCCTGTGTATTGCTTCTTCTGGCAGATTGCTATTTTCATCATGACCCAGACATGTTCATCTTTGAGTCTTCGAGTTTCTGCATAAAATCAGTTGTTAGATTCTTAAGTTTGAGATCCTTGGTTGATAATGGATCGATTGTTCTTGAATGTATGTAGTACAATTCAAGTGAGTTATATTTTCTTTAAATTACTCTTAAATAAATATTCTAACACATGTAAGATGGCCATTTTGGGAAGATACCGTTGTTTACATATCTTCCAAATCAACGAACAACTGAAAGCAAAATTAAAAGATGCTTTTTTAGATGCAGTTTGAGTCAACCAATTAGTTGCCCGGGCGTAAAATCCAAATGATCAGGTTTTCTCAGCTGTCATGGAATCTTTTTTCTACTTACTCAGTTTTTCTCTGGATTTTGAGGGCAATTTACTTCTTTCTTCCTTGTTTGTTGTATATGACGGCTGCCCAGTCTTAATTTCACTTTCTGCGGGCATTTCTGCGGGCTAATGTCCACCTGTGTGTCTACGTGGAAATAAAGTTCGAAATTCTGAATCCATTCAATATCTATTCGTATTGGAAGAACTTTCAATACACATTCTGATTGACCAGCTTTTGGTAAGAACTTTCAATACACATCATTCTTATTGACCAGCTTTTGGAGCCTGTTTATTGGACCTGTGTTCAAGCTATTGGACTCTGTTTATTGAACATGTGTTCAGGGGTCGATCCTAATTATTAATTAGGTTATAATTAGGTAAGGTTTTAAGTGTGTTCAAGGTAAAATCAATCCTAATTATTAATTAAGGTTTTAAGTAATTTTTTTTTTCAAGTCTAGGATATCATTTTTTTGGGGATTATCTTAGGGGAGTAATACTTTCACTGCATATTCTGATTGAGATTGAGCCTCTGGACATTTACTCTTCAGTGTTTGGACTATGTTTATAGGATATCATTTTTTTGGGGATTATCTTAGGGGAGTAATACTTTCACTGCATATTCTGATTGAGATTGAGCCTCTGGACATTTACTCTTCAGTGTTTGGACTATGTTTATAGGACATGGACATGGACGTGTTAATGGGGTAAATATTAAATAGGTAAAGTTTTAAGCATTATGGGGCTTCTACAGTTCAATAGGTTTCAACTTTCAAGTAATTTTTTTTTTCTCGAGTCTGGGATATCATTCTTTTTTGGGATTATCTAGGAGAGTGATACTTTTACTGCATATTCTGATTGAGATTGAGCCTTGACAGTGATTGGACTATGTTTATTGGACATGGACGTGTC
Source organism: Pseudotsuga menziesii (assembly GCA_001517045.1). Taxonomy (NCBI): domain Eukaryota; kingdom Viridiplantae; phylum Streptophyta; class Pinopsida; order Pinales; family Pinaceae; genus Pseudotsuga; species Pseudotsuga menziesii. The sequence continues at coordinate 143,148 of LPNX010665175.1, read as the reverse complement.
CGTATGTAAATATTAAATAGGTAAAGTTTTAAGCATTATGGGGCTTTTGGAGTCCAATATTTGATATATTATTTTTTGGGATTATTTATATAGAATAAGTCATTATGTCTCATGAGCATTAGTTAAACATTGGTGATATTGAATATTCTATTCAGCATTTATTATATTGGTGATATTTATAAGAATGAATAGGTGGGATTGAAACTAATGAAGTGAATTATATGGCATTAGTCATCCAATTATGTGGCATCAATCATCGCCTCTAGGATTTGCATTTGGTAACCAAGACTTTTTGGGAGGTCATCTAATCTCAAAATTCCTCTCTGGTTTAGAGTCTCAAAATTCATTTGGTTCAGGCATGCTACACTGTAGAGTTTCTCCAACAGGCAAAGCCCACATAGGTTACTACCCCTTTTGCAAAACCTTAACAGATATTGTGCTCGACTAACTATTCAGTCTCTATTTTAAGAAATTTGGGGCTTTCACAGATAAAACTCTTTGTCTCTTTATTTTAAGAAATTTGGGGCTTTCACAGTGCAGCATATGGGATACCAAATAGAAATTTGGGGCTTTCACAGATAAAACTCTTTGTCTCTTTATTTTAAGAAATTTGGGGCTTTCACAGTGTAGCATATGGGATACCAATTTGTTTCTCTTTATTTTAAGAAATTTGGGGCTTTCACAGTGTAGCATATGGGATACCAATTTTAGGATTATTCAATGATCAAAATTTTTAAAACTTTTGAGTCTCTATTTTAAGAAATTTGGGGCTTTCACAGATAAAACTCTTTGTCTCTTTATTTTAAGAAATTTGGGGCTTTCACAGTGCAGCATATGGGATACCAATTTTAGGATTATTCAATGATCAAAATTTTTATAATGAATAATATACTTAGCGATCATTGTATTAGATGGCATTAATTATCACCTTTGAGGCTTACAGCTAGCAACTAAGACTTTAATAGTCACCCATTCCCAGATTTTTCAAGTGAACATTAAAGTAAATAATATATTATATTGTAAAATAATAATAAAATAACATTGATGTAAATAATATATTGTAAAATAATAATAAAATAACATTGTAACATAGATTCACTTTAAATTTGGATTTATTAACTGTATCGAGATCTATCAAAACACTTGGAGAGCGATCTAATATTGAGTTTTTTTTATTTATCATTTTATAAAAAATTATATCAAAGTAAATGTGATCCCTCTCCCTCAGATCTAAATTCTATGCTAACATATATTATAAAATGTATAAAAAATAATAAAATTAGGTTACAAGATTTCCATGCCGTTAATTTAAAATCTAATCACACCATGGTCTCACAAATCCAGATTATCACGCCGCACATCCCCCAAAAAAATAAAAATAAAGAATAATCGAAGCATGAATAATCGAATGAATCATCAAAGTATAATAAAAAATTACCAAAATAGTTGGCCTGGTATCGTGCCCCTCCATAAGGGGCATGCATTACATGTCACACCACTGCCAGTATTTAATTAATGTCACACCACTGCCAGTATTTAATTAAAACGTAATAAAAATCCCACCCATTTTAAACTACTGAGGCCACCCAATTGTCTAGGGGAAGGGGGTCTGGTCATGATCGTTCTTATGCACCGTGCCCCACCATCCTGCTGCCGCTTTTGAATAGGCAGGTTAATTCTCCAGCCTAGCTCCGGATATAGCGATGGGTGCTCTTTCCCTGAGATAGCGAAAGGAGCAATTGAAATTTGTCATTGTTGGGAGTCGGGACTGCCTGTTACGATGCCCTTGACGTGGTAGCTGTGCTATATCCCTCGGCAGTCTTTACTGCCAGCTGGGCTCCTATAAGCCTGGGAGCAGCCGGCCTCTGCTGTGGAAGAAACCTTCTACGGAAATAGGCCAGCCTAATTGGTGATTGCCCAGCCCAATAGGTGAAGTTGTTTTATTTATTTTTAAAGTGGTTCGAAGAAACATGCCTCGAGTTCAGGGGTGTGGGGTTGCACTGCAAAACACATGATTCCTTCATTTTGGATGTCAGGTCTGAGAGTTAAGACATTCCACCAAAATCACACAGGATTGACACCCAGCCCCATCTGTTATGAGACATGCCATTCAGGGAGTGCAAAAATGGGAGTACTAATACCCAGCCTCATTTGTTTTTTGAGACATGCCATTCAAGGAATACAGAATAGGTGCGAATAGTAAGAAAGTTATTTTTGAGAAATGGCATTCAGGGAATTCAGAATACGGCGGGAATTGTGAGTAAAGTTATTTTCGAGACATGCCCCATTCAGGGAGTGCAGAGTACGGTGCGAATGGCAAGTAAGTTATTTTTGAAAATTAAAAATATAGAATATTGACATTTTTCAAATATAATTTCTTCCATTGCCCTGGCTGCTTTGGCATTCTAGACGGGATGGAAACTTATGCAATGAATTATTTAGTATTTTACCTAATTTTTCTTTTAATCAGAAAGTTTCAAAATACCGTCCATCTTCTTACCCAGAGTGAAAAAACAGTTTCTTTGGTCATTACTTTATTTTATTCACTACTACCGAGTACTGTCCATTTGCTTGAAATAGGCACTATATCATATACAATTCTGAAATGATTTCAATAAGTTGTTGGTATTGCAACATGATTTAAATTGAAGTGCACTTTCTTCGTACACCTGTTATTTGTTTTTCTGTTTCGTAGCAGAATGATTTTCATAATTTTTCGTTTATTGGCAAGGCCACAATGATGCAATGCTGCATCATTTACATGTGAGGATATTCGAGGGTGGTTAAGCAACATGTTGCTCTTGATAACAATGAGTAGTTTCCAGAGATCTATATTTCTTTTCCAAAATATTTCAATTTCAGCATGGTGGAAATTTTAGTTCTCCTTTTCTATATCATATTTTGGTCTTCTAACTCCGGATGCTATATTGGCCAAACTTATATGCGACGAGCTCAATTCTAAATACAAAATTGGATATTCCTCGGAAGGCCAACTTGCCCATTAGCATATCCCGGTTGTACCATTTTAAATACATAAGAATCCCAGTTCAACGAAACTTACAAAGAGACCTATACCTCTTAGTTGCAGTTAGACTTTGTATTATTGGACATATTCCTAATTTACAAAAAGACCATTGACTTTTAACTGCAAATATATATTGTACTTTTGGGATCTTTCTCTTCGGTCCTTGACATGTCTTTCACCATAATAGGCATCACATTTTGGTTCTCCAAGTCAGATTTCATCATTGTAAACTGAAGGTCATCCATGGAAAATAAAAATAAAAATCAGTTACCTCAGGGCTTGTATGGCATTATGAAGCATGCGGATATTCTCCTCCAAGTGATGAAGATTAGATGCCATTTATCTTGACACCACCGCCAAACCCCCAACCAAAGCTTCTTGTTTAAGGTGAACTAATTTCTACTCTAATTGCAAGGATTGCGGGAAGGCGCCGAAGCCTTTGAAAAAACTTTAAACCTACGTTTTAAGATCAGGGGCTTAACTTGAAGCTACCTCCATCGTTGATGGAAGATCATGGTGGGTATAATTAAAAGGAGTGACAGAGAAAGACCCTTTTGCTTACTAACTAATAAAAAAGCTATGATTATTTGTTCAATTTCCGTTCATTTCAACTTCTAACTAAGTCATGTTTGTATTCATCTGTCTTTAGCATGGAAGCTCAGCCCCTTGGATTGCACTTAGTTGAGTGGATATGTGTTTAGGAATGTGGGATTGCATCTCTTGAAATCGAGAGGGATGTTGAAAATTTGCCTTTTAATAATGTTAAGGATGTCTCAAATGCTAGCATATATTTTACAATGTTATATATATATAAAAAAAGAGTGTTACAAATATATTGGACAACTTCATACCATTAGAGTATTTGAATTTAAAATTATACAATTAAAATGAGACAAAAATAGTTAGGTATCTATTTGAAGTTTTCTAGACTTTTATACTACACCTTTATTACTATAATTTTAATATATTATTATAATAAAAACTTATACTTAATACATAAACTTGGATTAAAACCAATGTTAATCCATTGAAAAAATTCAACTTGTTTTGAAATGTCTTCTCTTCAATTTCGTCAATTCTCATAAGCTTAAGAACAATATCTTGCTTTATTGCAACTTTTTTTGGAAAGGCCATTGGAGTATTACAACTTTTAGCAAAGTTTGGTATGATCTAGGTAAACATATTGTGATTAGAAACCAATCTTTCAATTTGACTATTGTTGTTTCAACCTTGTCTTTATGTCCAAAACCTTGGACTTTATTTCCTCCACCTAGATATGTATACTACCTTCCATTTGTGAGATGATAGTTTGTTATTCTTCCAACTAATGAGCTTGGCTTCAAATTAAATGGTGGAATTCAATAATGTTGGAAGCATTTCCTCCATTGCACTTGGTCTTAGTCTCCATTGCAATTTGGGATGATGACTAGATCTCACCACCTTTTGATGGATATAAACCCCCATCTTGCTTAAACCAACACAGTCCCTAAAACTCCACAATGTCCCACCACAACATTGACCCAAGTCTCCACAAAACATTGCCTTGTGGTCTAGCAATAAAGAACGATGAACATGGTGCCCAAACACAAGATTGAGCCTCATCAAACCCATTATCCCATCGTCAATGTACCAAATGAGACCAACCTCCATTAAATACTCAAACATGCTAGAGATAAGCATTAGTAGTGGGGTGATACATGTTAATCTACCATGCATGAAAAAATTAAAATTTCTTTGACACTTGTCTTTTAAATCAAAGTGGGTGTTAAGACTAATGTAAGTTTGTGTTCTTTATTGAAAACAAGATCCACGTGGTGGCAATGTCCCTAACATTGCCACATGCTATTGCAGGCTAGCAATTTTGTAGTAGTGAGGATTTATTTTCAACCAATCATTTTAGTGGCAACAAGATTTCAACATTCATTTTTATACAAGGCTCACTAATAAATATGCATTATGATTCTTCCATTGTTTTCAAAACTTCATATAATTCACAGGGAAAAAAATGTTGCACAAACATAAAGATCAATGAATATGCATACACTATTAGTATTTAATAATTAAAATGGTTGAATAACTAACATTTTCTATGTTTTAAAAACATGCAAATAAATATACGTAATTCTAATCTAAGTTGGAGATTAATAGATATACATACACTAATAGTATTTAACAATTAAAACTGATGAATAATTAACATGTTATATGTTTTAAAAACATGTTATAACTTTGTACCTCTTATGAGCATTGATTAATTATTGTTATCAATGCGAAGTCTCTTATCAATTGTTGGTTTACAAATAGGTGTGACCATTGAACTCTGAAGAACTGCAAAGTTGGCATTATCTTCCAAGCTAAAGGCATTACTTTGTAGTGTAAACATATGAACACAAGTATATAACAATAGTTAGTCACACATATAAGTCTACGGTTGCATGAGATCAATTGATTAATATGTTTGCAAGTAATCCTATCATTTCCATGTTTAGACATACTATGTAGTCCACGACCTCTTTAAGAAAAAAAGGGGAATATAATCCATAAAACATAGCACAAAAAACCTAAAGCTGCAAGAACTCCTAACAAGAAGAGGCCTCTTTCAAAAAAATAGGCGGATATTCTAGAAAACATATCACAAAAAACCTAAGGCTGCAAGAACTCGTAGGGAAAAGAGGGTAAGATTTGTGAATCACTTATCTTAATACCCTAACGAGTCAACAATCTAGAAAACATGAGATAAAACGTAGGGAGACAAATGGATATGATGGAATATGGTCGTTGTGAATAACCTTTTATTTCAACCTCAGGATTATGGTGCTTCATGTGATTAACTCGGTTTTTTGGGAGTTATCCCTATCTGCAAACATTGATTCAATTCATGAACAATTGTGTAACCCTTTAAGGCCAACAGTAGGATCCAAAATGATTGTTGGTGACAAAATAAATAAATTTGGAATTTGGTTTTGGCATTTCTCAATATTTATTTTATAAATCTAGCTGAGAAATGGATGGATCCGAGTACATTGGGGTAGATCTATGTTGCGGATTAAAATAAGTTGTTTATGTTTATGTTTCTATCAACTTAGAGATCAATTGATATGCATAAATGATATACATACTCTATTAGTATTTAATTTCTATTAACATAGAGATCAATTGATGTGCATACACTATTAGTATTTAATAATTAAAACTGATAAATAACTAACATGTTCTATGTTTTAAAAACATGGGAATAAATGAATTTGGAATTTTGGTTTTGAACTTTCTCAATATTTATTAAGTAAATTTTGTGTAGAGATTAATGGATTTCAACATTTTATTCATCTTTCGTAGAAATGGCTGGATCTAGATACCTTAGGGTAAATCTATGCTGCTGATTAAAATAAGTTGTTATCTTTATGTTTATGATCGGATTTTAGGGCTGGATAGTTGGGATTAACTTAAAAAATTGCACTACGTAGAAATGGATGGATCTGGATACCTCAGGATAAATCTATGTTGCAGATTAAAATAAGTTGTTGTCGTTATGTTTATGATCGGATTTTAGGGCTAGATAGCTGGGATTGACTTAAAAATTTGCATTGTTATTCTGTAACAAATGGAACATAACCTAAATAATAAAACATTTCTAGGAGAAATTTTGGTCAAGCCATTTGAACTCATCATAATCTTCCATGAAAGCATTTCAAGAACTAATATTTGAGTATTTCAAAGTGATCTCATTTGAATCATATTTAATGATATTAATTAATTTACCATTTGGTGATTAGGTTTTAGTTTGCAGGTTGTGAACCCATGCCAACAGTATGTATTGCATGCTCCAATTCCTATAGTTATAGTCTACCATGCCACTCTATCAGGATATACTTTTTTCCTTCTAGATGTGAGACCATGATTTTGTCTCGTTCTGTACATTGTGATAAATAACCTCAAAATCCATTGTGCATCAATATTTGTATGAATCAATGGATATAAATATCATTCATCTATATTGACTATAAATCCCCTTTCATCCTTTTGATTATTTTGTGTAAGAACTAAAGATGGACAAAACAATTTTGTTGAGATTGAAGAGAATGAGTATCGCCTTCGAGATAAACTATTATATTAATTTGGGAAGATTTGCATCCCATAGAGTGGAAGGATCATTAGAGGAAATTTGGGGTCTAAAATGGGCCTTATAAGAAAACATGCCAACAATAAGTTCTTGTGAGTTGGAATTCAAAAACCAATAGAATTTCAATAAAATGAGTCAACCATAATGCTTGAATTGACATATTTGTCATAAAAAAAAAACTACCTTTTTGTTCGTATTTTCGACATATCTCCCTGTGTTTTTACTCAAATTTTGATCGGGAGAGCTCGTTGGATGCAGAGTTTGATTCTGCATCCAACGAGTACCCACATTGCATGCTTTTGATGGACCCCACTACCCCAAAAACAAGAAATACCTGAAAATGATGATGACATCACATTTTTTTTCAGGTATTTCTTGTTTTTGGGGTAGCAGGGTTCGTCAAAAGTATGCAGTGTGGTTACTCATTGGATGCATAATCAAATTCTGCATCCAACGAGCTTTTTCGATCAAAATTTGAGTAAAAACATAGGTAGATATGTCAAAAATACGAACACAAAAAGTAGTTTTTTTTCTTCCTCTAAAATTAATATATTATTTTATTATTTTCCTTAAGAGGCCCATTTTAGACCTCAAAATTCCTCTAATGTTGACTCATGATAGAGGCTCATACTTTGAGAATTGTTGGACATTTTGGCATTGATAAGACCATAAAGAGTTTACAAAGGTATGTTTATTGGTTAAAGATGCAAGAATAGGCTTCTAATTTTATATGTAGATGTGTGTAATGCAGTAGTAGCTAACCCCACAATAGTAAAATTAGGCTTTAGATTCCTTTGTTCATTCCCTGTAGACTATGGGCGAGTATCTATAGGTTTTTCATTGGAGGAGTGCCAATGGTAAGTTTAGGATATGATTGTTTAATTGTAGTCGAGGACAAGTTCAACAAAATGTGTGTATTTAGTATGTGCAAGAATACCATTAAGGTCATGAAGCAATGGAATTATTCTTTACAATATATGGGTACATTTTGGACTATCTACGTCAATTATGCTTGATCAAAACTCTAGGTGTTTAGGCACATTTCGAGAAACATTATGGGAAAGAATGGGAATGAATCCAAATAACCTTATAGCCTTCCATCCTTGGATAAATAGGTAGACAAAATTTGTGAATAGAATGGATGATGTTTAGAGGCTACAATCAAAAGTATCTAAAGACTTGGGATGAAATGCCAATTTATACCCCGAATGCAGGTGATAGGGAGTATAATGGTACACACGGCAGGGATGAAGCGCCTCTTCATGCCACGGGGCATCCTATCCCACATGACTTCGCTGGCAAGGCTCTCCATGCCTTAAAACATACCCCCCCCCCTCTTCCATGACGAGATGCCATCCCAACGTCACGATGAGGCTACTCCTACACATGCCTCCTCCTCCCTCCAAACTAGCGGCGCGCCTAAATTTCCCCATCGGACGTGTCCTCTCGGCATTTAAAGTATGGTACGATGAGATCAACACATTAATGGTCAACCATTATTGGCATATGGTTCCACGTTGGGGGGTTAATTTCTCCAAATGCCACCCTCCACTGTTTCCTCCTATTCTGCTTCGTCAACCTTCGACAAGCTACCTCTCGAAGCCTCCACCACTTTTTACCTCTGCTCCCTCTCCTGCAACTTCACCACCTTCAACTCCCTGGTACCCTGTTTACAACATGCCGACTCAACAACGTGGCATTCCTAGGCGGGGACGAGCCCACGGAGGCATTAACAATCCAAGAGCCATGCCCTTCAATGCTTATGCTAGCTCTAATGGCTTTGATATTGAAGTGGCGGCTCCCCTGCGCACCATGATTGACGATTGGGAAGATAAGCTCACCAGCTCTCTCTTGGAAGCCAATTGCACCCCTGAACGTCGAAGGAATTATTGGGTGATTAAGAATTTGCTAACCCGCCTCATTCTTCGCTCTATCAACCTCCACGTTGCTGCTCCTGCTCCAGAAGCTAATCCCACCGGCTCTGGTGTTCCTGGTCCTTCTGTTCCCTCTGCTCCTCCTGTCCCTACTTCCTCCCCTTCCCCTGCCATTCCTGTCTCTTCTTCAGCACCAACTCCTATGGACATTACCCCCCTCCCCCCCCCACCTCAGAGGCGTTTCACCACTTCTGCAGGTAAATCTCCCAATGTCACTCTCCCTAGGAAGACCGAGCCCTCGCCAATCAAGTGTGCCAGCTTCGGTACCAAGGACGACTCGAGCAACAGTGCTACCTCCAGCAACGAGGAAAACTCCAGTGATGACACAGACGAATCCAAATGGCCAGGATGGGCAGCTGGGTACCGATTTTGGGACGCCCATAATCGAGGAACCCTTCACCAAATTTTAATCCAGGTTTTATGTTTCAGCTCCTCTTCTTTTTGGCAACTCTTATGGGACAATGGCCCTCCAAGGATGCGCTTCTCAAGCTTAGCTTGATTTTTTTTTGCAACAATCTAAAATCTTTTATGTATGGATCTGTTTTCAGTTTAAAAGGGAGGATCATCTTGACTACTCCAGTCTGCCTTTCCCCTTCAGGCAGATTGGTATTTTTTCTATGTTTTTGCTTATTTGCAAGCTGGATATGTTGTTTTGTATTTTCATCTGTAACAATATTTTCTCTTAATAGAATAGATTCTGAACTTACAAAAAAAATGCCAATTTATATAAAACATTATTTTAATAAGGTAGTTCACTCTTCCACCCAAAAATCCTCTTTTGAAGCTTGTTTTTTTTTTTTCTCCTATCACTTTTGGGTATGATGAGGAAAAGGCTCCAAATATCCATGGAAATACAAGTAAATAAAGAATGTTGATTGACAAAGTTAGATATATTTATCAACAACTAATGCAAAAGAAATTTGTAAAAAAATAGGAGAAGTACATGATTCACCATGAATAACATCAACTAGATTATAAGTTATAAGCTAGAGTCATATGTGGTTGTATATCAACAATGGGATATTGTAGGGGGGAAGTGAAGACACTAAATCCATTGAGGACCTATGGAACTTTTGATTTTGTTGAACAAGTTAGTGACATGCATTTAAACTGAGTATATATGTGAGTGTTTTCAGTAGTAAATGTGGATACTTTGTGCATATTTTAACCCTTTATGTTGCATGAAGAGGAAGACAATCACTTCCATTGGTGGATGAATTCACACCAAGTACTCTTGAGGAGTTGGAGGAGGATTTGATACTAAAGAAAATGGTTCAAAGGACATGTACTAGGAAACAATAATTATGGAAAAAAGGACTCAGAATGCCATTTACCAAGGAAAAATGGTCGTGAGAGGCATAGCCAATGATTTGTTCCCTCATATTCTATGTTTGTATTTTTTGGGGACCATAATCATTCTAAATGGAGAGGTGTAATAAAAAAAAGGGATAATGGGAAATGGAATGGCCAAAGTATTGGTTATGTTTTTTATTGAATTCCACAAATTCCAAAGGTTTCAAGATACTGTACAATATATATAGGATATATAGGAATGCATGTAGCCCCCCATGGATCATGCATGCCCCTATTGGGATATAGGAACACACACGCCAAAACAATTTTTTGTACATGCACCAAATTTCCCTAAAAATCATGCATTACCAAGAAGAACACTTAAGATCCTAAAGATGTTGCCATTGATACCAATGTCATTCTAGTTCTAATCACCATCTACATGACTAAAACAATTCTATAGTTAAGAGTGAATGGGTAAAATTTTAAGCACCGAAGAAGATTCAATAAATTACACACACTAATTCTATATTTAAGAGTAAATGGGTAAAATTTTAAGCACTGAAGAAGATTCAATAAATTACACACACTAATTCAGGGTGTCAATTTTGAATTGGGAAAGTGTTGATTCATAATAGAATTTACTAGTTTATAGATCAATACTTTAGTAATAAAAATAGGAGGTTCGCTATGTCAATTTGTTTAGTGGAATTTGGAATACCATTTGGTGAATCATTCTCCTAGATGTTGTCTTGTGATCAACCATACCCCATTTCTTGTTGACACGAAACTACTAGTGTATGAGTTTACACCACCAATATGAAGTGATCAAATGGTGTGTGCACTCCCCTTTAGTGTCAAGATACTTTCTAGGGAAGAGTATGCATTTGTGAGACTTGTTTATGCACCCCTCTTGATAACAACACATCATGATCATGTTGCATCTTGTCCATGCAATAGATCTCTCAAAAATATCATTGTTTTGATTTGCATGGGGTTGTGAGGGACCTTTTGAGTGGGGAAGAATCCTCAACCCCATATTGAGATACCAATGTTTGGATGAACATCAACCTATACTAGTGGATTATAGGGGTAGGTCGGCACCCCATTATTAACAAGAAATTGAATCCCTAGGTTAAATAAATTAGGATTAATAAGGTAAAAATGAACCTCTGTCTCACCTTATGATTGCTTAATAAAGACTCACCATGAATATTTTAGATCATGAAAAGCATTAGAAGTATACTACTTTTGGGCACGACGCGATTAACAAGAAATCAAAGACTTGGGTTAAAAATGGATGAATCTAGTGAAAAAAATTGCCATCTCACCTTATTATGGTCAAATGAAGATTAATGTACTAAGAAAGGCCCTACAATCAAATTTACATAGCAAAAGAACTCATAGTATACAACAAATCTGCAAATGCATTATACTAACAAACATTTCATACACAACATATTATTAAATTAAAATCATGATAAAGACATTCAAATATCCTCTACAAAGATTATTGAATCAATGGTCAATGCTCTCAAGCCTTATTACATCCATGGATCAACTCACATGAATCACACACAAGCAACAATTATAAAAGGGCCAAATCTTAGAGAGACAAAAGGGCCCAAGTTCCATCAAACTCTAACATTTAAAATATGAGGGGTCATTGTTCGATTCCCAAGTCATTTCAATTCTTAGGTAACCCAGACATTTATTTAATTAATACCATCTATACATAGGTGACAATTACCCATTTAACTGACATATACACCAAAATCTTTTTGGTTTGAATAGTCAAAAGGACTCGGAAACATGAACACATGAATGTAATATGATTGTTTTATCACTCTTTATGTAGGGATTAGAAAATCCCCTTAAACTCAAATTATTTTAATAAAATTTGGTTGAAACATAGAATAAAACGTCCTCTATGACATATAAAATTTTCATACTCTTAACTCCAAGAATCCAAGGCGCCTTGGTCAAAATACTAAACCCTTGTTACCATAGAAATTAGGAGAATTTTGCATGTTGGATTTTTATATATGTGTAGTACTTAAACTCTTTAATTCTTTAATGAAAATTGGTGATTAGATAGAGGAAATTTTCATCTATAACATATCAAAATTTTAGAACTTAACTTCAATATGTGAGAGTTTACTAATAAAAATAATAGACTCTTGTCATTACTAAAAACCATGAAAAAACATGGAATAACACCAAAAACACTGAAATTCTTATTGGGTGTGTAGTATTACCAAAACCCTAGGGATCATCATGCATTAAACTCCCCTAGTTGAAACTAAGTGAGCATCTTGCACACAAGATTGTTGATAAATCAACAACTAATGGATGCTAAGTCTTCTTCCTTCTTTTCTTCTTTTTTCTTGTCCATACTTAGTTCCATTCATCATTTTGTACTCTCCACTCATCATCCTTGTTATTCCTATTTGTAAACCTCACTTCTATAAGTTGTAACTATAGGCAACATCTCCTACCTACCTTATCTATTGTAACTTTTCTTGGTCTACCTTTACCATAAACACTAACTTGCTACAACTCGAACCTAATGGTGCATACTACCCCCCATCCTCTTTGTTTCACCATTGTCTCAATAGTCATTGCTAATTATTGCAATGAAACATCTCCTCACAATATTCTTCATGGGATACAACCACTCTATTATTGCTATAATCTTCAACTTCTTGTTTCGCTTCTACATTTTCACTCCCTTACAACAACATATCACGTTGTTGTAACTACTTCCCTATAAAGAACACATCATTTTTTCCCTTTGTCTTCTTCATTATTAACATTTCTATGTTGTTACTATGCATCTTCACATCAACGTCTTCTTCACTTTGGAAACATACTTGCCAGATCTCTTGCTTGGCTTGCATTTGCACTTATCAAAGATAATTATTGCTTTCTTTGCCTAAAAACACATCAATATTGAAGCAATTAGGGGAGTCAAAATTTTCCATATGCATTGCTTCCATTCACAACACCATATTTTGCTACAACATCACTTACTATCACAACATCTCCCCCCTGGAAACATTTTAGGATATTTAGACACTTAGGAGTTAGTTATGCTCAACTTGGTCTAATGTGTATTTAGGAAAAGTATTTTTCTTTAGTATGCATTAATATGCGTTTTCACTTATGTAATTCGTTTGTCACGATATGTTATAGACATAAATTGATGTAACGGTTCATATTCTCTTCAATTTTAATGATATATTGATCTATGGATGGATAATCTATTGCTCCATACTCTATATTTAGAGCATGGAAATCCATTTGTTGATGATCAATTGTGACAAGATCATATCTAATTGTTTTCCTTTTTCATTAATATATTACCTCAAGTGGTCGTTCAGTTGGGGTTGTGGAGTGTTTCCCTCTTTAAGGGTTTTAACAATGTAATACATTGGTGTGTTGATTCGTGATCTATTTGTGTGAGTGGTTTCTTAAGGTGTATGTCCTATGTGTAAATACCATGTTTAGTCGAACATAACTCTAATATTGCAATACCACTCATCTCTACAACACTTCTTACTACAACATCATCCATATATAGAACATATTTTTTATACGCTTACTCTCTTGGGTGCATTGTTACTCAGTATTTCTTATTAGGTTTGATAAACGAACTCCACCTCAATATTTTCCTTGCAATTATCTACTAAAAATCATTCTTATGCACTAGCGTTGCATTCATTATTCATCACACCAACATCCTCACTTTATTGCCTACAATGTTCACGTTGCATTTCTTCGCTCACCTGCTCCACATCTTCTACTGCTATGCTCCTTTATTCAATGGAATCATTACATAGAACATTATGGAAACAAACTACATCTCCTCCAACTATTCATTTGCTGCAACCTCATATTTGTTGATTTTTTAATCTTAATTGTGGAAATTACAGAAGTACTTGAACAATTGAATAATCAGAAGAATAAGCATTCATACATGACACAATATTTTCCCTAGGGAAACCCTCTATAACTCGAGGGAGAAAACCCCAACAAAATATTCCTTATTATATTGATAGATAGCAAAGAATGTCTTTACAAAGTAGATTACATCAAGCACCCCTGGTGCAATATCAGAGCAAGAGAGAAGATAGAATAATAGAAGAACCCAACAATAGATCCAATAGACAACCAATTTGCACGTTTTGGTCACGTGCACAAAATAGTGAATGCCCTCAAGTTTGAATTTGCTCTACACATTGATTTCATCAATCCTGCACAACAAGTGCACAATCATTCTCATGCTCAACTTGTATATTTATCTTTTGACTTTAGGATGAACTCTCCTTTCAACTAAATGCTAGACCACTTAGTTAGGATGCTAACTCAAGTTTCATATTTTAGTTTAACTCAAGTGTCGTCATGCAAGTGTTGTAACTCAAGTGTCGTCATGCAAACACTTAGTTAATTAGATCTTCTTTGTTAACACTCGGTCAACTCTTTTACTGAAGTCTTTCTTGTTAACATCACTGAAGTGAACAATTTGAGTTCTCATTTAATTAACTGAAGCATTCCTTGTTAACATCACTAAAGTCAACAATTCAAGTTCTCTCTTATTTAATTGAAGCCTTTATCATCACTAAATTGATCAAATCAAGTTCTCTCTTATCTTATCACATATTAGCTTTATTCTCTTGTCTTATTTGCATGGTCCACTTGTGCAAATTTTAATTTATTTATCATATCAAATATACTAAGGATATTTTTCCAATGATGTGATCATCTTGTTCTACTATCGTTCCAAGTGGTCATATGCTAAAGTAACTTGCTCTAGAGGTGTCCAATCTCTAGATGAGACTCAATAGCTTATCCATGTCTAAGACCATGGTTAGTAGTACATCACACACCATTCATTCTTCGAAATGAAAAGCATTACCTCAACACACGAGGATTTGTCTTGACACACAAGACCTTAGTCTTGACAAACAAGACTATACAACACCATTACTTTGACATACAAAGTGCTTTCCTCAACACATGAGGCTTAATCTTTACACATAAGGCTTATTCATTCTTGAGTCCAACCCAATATTCTACTCCAAGTTTCCTGAGTCCAACTCAGGCTCCCTAAGGAACTACCTCGGCACATGAGGCTCAATCCTAGTGCACAATATTGACTTGGAGAAAGACTCATGATGTTGTAATTTTAACACTCCCTATCAATGAGAGATCATTCTCTACCATTCCAATCTTGTCTTGGAAGTACCTATACTTTGTCAAGGATAGATACTTAGTCAACATATATGTTATCTGCTCATCAATAGAAAAGTACTGAAGTCTTATTGCACCTCTTTGGATCATGTATATGATGTAGTGGTATTTCATCTCAATTTGTTTCGATTTGTCATGAAACATAGGGTTTTATAGGAGCTTAATTCAACTCTAATTGTCAGAGTGAATGGCAGTAGTCTCAAACTTCTCACCGAACAACCCAACAAGTAGCTTCCTAATACACACAGCTTCTAGACAAGTGGTACTAGCTAAAATACACTCTACTTCTGTAGTACTCTGGGCTATTACCGCTAGAATTTGTCTCTTGACTGCTAGGGAGACAAGCCAAGCACATCTTTGAATTTGATAATGTTTTTATTAAAATTGATAGGATAGGCCAAGTAGATCATGAGAGCCTAAACACTCAAAAGTTATAAATCAAGTGCATCCAACATAATGAGCAATACTTCATAGACTCACTGACATGCAACAGAAAGAGCCAAACACAAGGTAAACATCGAGAGATAGAAAGAAGGGTTGTAAATATATAGGATGGCAGCTATACATTCACAAAGAGATAATATGGATTAAAACAATGTTTAAATTCAAAATCATGTATTAGAAGACAAACTTTGAGTTATAGGATAAGTCTTAACCATTATTAGATCTGAAACTCAAATAATAATTCATGCATTACAAGTAACTATCTCTGAAATCTAATAAGAAGAAGAATACATAAAATATGAACATGACCCGTGAGCTAATAGATCACTGAGCATAAAAATATTGTTGTTACATTAGGTACTGCAAAAGTTTACTTACTAAAATTTTTCCCTTTTGTGACCTTTCTCCTCCTTCTCGAGGAAGACCTCCATCCCCCTTACATTTTGAAATTTCAAATGTATAATAATTACATGATCTAAGATGCTACCAACTTTTTGGAATCAAATCATACCTATACATTTAAAATAGAAATACAAATAATATCTGACTCATTACCAAAAAAATCTAGAATGATCGGACTTAATTTACCAAAATTGAATTTGAAAACAATTTGGATCTTGTTCTCTCTTCTTGAAATCTGGGAGAGTTGAGATCTGGAATAGCCGCCTCTATCTCTAGTATGAACTATTACTTTGATTTTCACCTATTCTTCAAATTTATAAATAGATCCTTTGACTACAATTTTTCTATTGAAACTAAAATGGATCAAATAATGATTTTTTGACTCGAAATATGGAGCAAAATTTTAAGCCAAGATTTCCATTATTAGCTAGGAAAAGCTCAAACTTTGCCAGAGGCAAACTTCTAATAGGCAAGCTATTAATCCTGCAACTTTATGTCTTTTGAATCTCATGACTACAAATGCTATTAATCTTGCAACTTTATGTCTTTTGAATCTCATGAGTACAAATGCTATTAATCCTGCAACTTTGTCTTTTGAATCCACGTACTCATGAGAGACTTATGGATAAAGGTAAAAGTATGCCAGATTTATGGATAAAGGTAAAAGCATGGGGTTAAATGAAAAGAGTATTTCATTTGTTTTAAACTTTTTTTTCAAATAATATTTTATACAAACTATGATCTTAATAAAAGATAAAATATTTTTAACTTAAAATAATAACAATTATAAAATAAAACTATAACTCGCAAATTAATTAATGGTAAAATAGCATGTGGATAGGGTTTGATTAAAGGATGACTTCTTGAAGAGTAAAAACTCATGAACTCATGAGGTCAAGTTTTGATAGTTGGAAACTTACAGGCAATTTTGACCGAAAAATTGGTGGAGCTATGAGGCAAAGGACAACGAGGAATTTGATGCAAGATTGACAACAATTTAAAATATATTTGAAGGGTGAATTTGAGTACTAACAGCTATGGAACCTATTTCCTGCTAGACCATGAGATAATAGTTGATCCCAAGCTAAAACAAAATATGGATGTACTCTTTCGGTCCACAATAATACCACCCCAATGAGAGTTGACATAATCAAGTAGCATCACTCCATCATTGGAAGCATATCTTAGTACATAAACATTATTACCTTGAAGGTACCTAAGCACATGCTTGGTAATAACCCAATCTCTATGTCTTGGCTCAGACATGAACTGACTCAAGATACTCACAACATAACATATGTCAAGTCTATAATGTATCATATACATCAAGGAACCAATGAGCTATCTATACATGGTAGGATCCACTAGATCCGATATGGAATTTGACTCGTGTAGTTTCTTCAGATTAGAAACCATTGGTGTAGACATGGACTTACAGTCCATCATACCAAATCTACGCAACACATCAACTATGTATTTTCCTTGTGAAAGAAAGATCTCATCTTTCCTTTTCCAAACTTCCAGACCAAGAAAATAGTGCATAAGACCTAAGTCTTTCATTTCAAAATCAAAAGTGAGCTCCCTCTTGCACATATATATTTGTTGCTCCTATCCAATAAGGAACATATCATCAAAATAGAGAAGCAAAATCTTTGGTTGGTTCTTCACAACCTTGAAGTACAAGTTGGGGTCAATTTCACTTTCGGAGAAGCCGAAGCTCTGAAGATAGCTATCAATCCTCGAATACCAAGCCCTCAGGGCCTTCTTAATCCCATACAAGGATTTCTTAAGTTTGCATACATGGTAATCCTTCCCATGAACTACAAACCCCTCAATTTGTTGTGTATACTTCTTCTTCAACTTCACCATTGAGAAAGGCAGTCTTCACATCCATTTGGTGAAGCTTCCACCCCAAAACCGAGGAAAGTGAAATCATGGATTGAATAGTGATTAACTTGGCCACTAGAGTGAATGTATCATCATAGTTTATTCCTTATTTCTATGAGAAACCATGAGCCACAAATCTTGATTTATATTTTTCAATATCGCCATCAACTGCATGTTTTATTTTATAAATCCAATTGGAATATACTACAAACTTCTCTTTTGGTTTAGGAACCACTTCCCGCATAGTATTTTTCATGATGGAATTGCATTCTTCCACCATGGAATCCTTCCATACTTGCTTCTTAGCAGCTTCCTCATAGGTGAAGGGTTATAAATCAGTTATGTGACTCATATGTGCTACATAACTTGAATATCTTTAAGGTCTTGTTCGCTCTATGGATGTTCCTGATGGTGCTCCATGCTTTTCTGCCTCTTGCAGAATGTATCGACACTAGGATGATCTCCTCTTAGTACGAGGTTCATCAAGAGATATTTCTACCGGTTCTATTGGCTCTTCAAGATCAAGTGGATCTAAGGACTCTTCTAGCTTCTCCCTCTCAACATCTGAATGAGGAGATCCAGAACCTAGATCCTCCATCATGGGAGTCTCATGCTCCTCCATATCTAAATCACACTGAAGTTCTTTAAAGCGCTTGAAGGCATCCTCTTCATGAAATGTTACATCTATGTTGACTTCAATGTGCCTTTGTCTTAGAAAATAGTTTCTATAAGATTTGGAGGATTCACTATATCCAATTAATGTTGCTTTCTTTCTAGATGGCTCCATATTTTTCATGTTCTCTTTTGGAACAAGAATGTAGACATGAAAACCGAAAATATACAAGTGTCCAACATCTAGTTTTTCACCAGTGATAACTTCTTCAGGATTCTTTTCTCCCGGGATATCATGAGGGCTTCTATTATGAATATAAGCAATCGTGTTGGAATATTCTTCCCATAAGGATGTGGGAAGATCTTAATCACATCATAGGTTTTGTAGCCTTACAGCCTTTGTTGTGTTCTTTCTTTCAGTAACCCCATTTTTCTAGGGGTTGTAAGGTACATCCAGGTGTATTCTTATCCCTACATCTCAACAGAAATTATTGAAGTCACGAGACTTGAACTCTCTTCCATTATTAGATCCCAAAGAAAAAATTTGTTTTCCAGTATGATTCTAAACCAGTGCTTTGAACTCTTGAAACTTGTTGACATTTTCACTCTTTTCCTTCGGAAAATAGATCCAAGGCTTACGAGAGAAGTCATCTATGAAAAACATATAATAAAGATAATCACTCAAGGATGGTGTTGACATAGGGCCACATAAATATAAATGGATAAATTCCAGGATCCCTTTGGATCTTTTGGTACTACTTGGAAATACATTCTTGATGTTTTTGCCAAGAAAACAACCTCTACAAATACCATCATGCTTAGATTGAAACACATGCATTCCTTTTTGTTGATGTATTTGTAACTTCATAATGTATTCACTTGTATATCTTATATTGTATTTAATTGTACCACGATGTTCCTCCGATCGGGAGAGTCATTAATATAATAAAGTCATGTAAAGTCATTGAGGTTAACCCTCCGTTGTAAGTCAAGGCAATAGTCCCCACAATTTAGTTGAGGTTAACCCTCCATTGTAAGTCAGGGAAATAGTCCCCACAGCTAAGGGTATTAGGGTTATTAGACTCTCCTAGTGAGGTCGGCCTTGTAAGAGTAAAAGCCAAGTGGAAATATAGTATAAATAGAGAGTGAGACTCTCTATTTGAAACACTCACTCACTCAATTGTAGCGCATGAGTGAGAGAAGAGGAGCTCGCACAAGTGAGAGAGAGAATAGTTGTCAAAGATCATCTTTGTGTTTTTGGGTTTTAATTTTACTGTTGGTGATCATTCTATCTCTGAGTAAGTTACAGGGTTTTCTCATTTATGGTTTCCCCAAGGAAAACTCTTTGTGTCTCTTGTACCTTTTGATTATTGTTGTGCATGTTATTCTCTTAGATAAGATCCTAGATCATATTTATTAAATGACAAAAACCTAACATGGTATCAGAGCTAACCTAAGAAGAAGACACTATGCAGTTGCAGAATCTAGGAATTGTTACTTTTTGGGTCTCCCTCCATAGATCATCAACAAAAAGAGGCTAGGATAACTCTCCATTGAAGGGCGCATCTTTTTGTCGAAGCAGAATTTGATTCTGGGCATTTTCAGTTTTTGACCAGTCATTACTGCGGGAAATTAGGGATTTTCACCGAAGATGAATTTTTGAGTGATCCTAACATATCAATTCTCTCCTCCTCAAAATCGAAATTTAGAGACCAATATCGAAATTTTTGGTTGGGTAAAACTTCGGGAAAGTCAAACCCTAATTTGACCCCGGACCAGAAAACCCTAAAAGACTAAAACTAGTCATTTTGGTGCATTCACTATATCTAGAGACTAGAGAAGGCTCAGGACAGGAAACATTTACAGACTGCAAAAAAATTCCCGATGTACCATGTGTAAAAGTTTCAGACTTAGATTCACTATATTCGGGGAGATATGATTCCTCCAAATTAGTGTTCCAGCCTCTCCCTGGATTCATCCCTAAACAGAACACCTACGGAAAATTTCTATATCTCAGGCTATGAAGGTCAAAATGAAATTTCTCAAGATTTTCCAGATAGGGAACGGACTGTAATTTCTCTGCCTAAAGTTTCAGAACCTGAAGATGAAATAGTGACACGTGGAAATAGTGATAGGTTTGAGCAGAATTGGTTTGTACAAGTTCACTATGCTGAACAGTCCTGAAATAAGTCACATTGGGAAAACTATCATAGGTCCCAATTGGTGAAACCAATTCTGCTCAAACCTATGGTGTTGGAAAGAGGATAGTTGATGTTACCTCAATGCAAAGTTTCAAATACAGAGGAGCTGTACTTTCAGATATAGTGCAGAAATAATATTAGGAAATTCTACAGAAGAAATTGAAGAAACTAGGGCGTCCAATATTTTGCAGTTCTGATCACAATTTTGGGAAAATGAGTATGCTGCTCAGATCTCCTTGAGGAGGCACATATTTCTATCCAATCAGATCTAAAATATTCCAAGTTTTGAAAATTAGGGTTTCTATGACAAACCCTAGATTAGCCAGATACAGAACCAGGATGAACACCTCAAATTGGTAAGATCTAATCTTTTGCTATTTACATTTGAGGTTCTCATTTCAAAATGACCTATCACACTAGCTTAATGACAAGCTTGGTGAAGCTGACAACTTCCAAGTATGGAAGTATAAGAACTCTATGATCCTTGAAGAAATTGACTTGGATCAATATTTCAGTAAGAAAGGTCTAGGAGCCAGAGGGAGATGAGGCTAAGGATAGAGCCAAGAGAATCATTGTAGATTCTATTAAAGATGATCTCATCCCTCATGTGTCATCCTTGAAGACACCAAAAGTAAGTGTTTGATGCTAAGATGAAGCAATCGAAGAAGAATAAGATATTGTTATAAGCACCTTGAATGGCCTCCCAGGATCATGGGATTCATTCATTCGAGGAATGTGTGTTAGAAGGAAGTGATTACCTTCATCAGACTCTGGGAAGAGTGCACACAAGATGAAGCTCGACTCATAATAAGAGAAAATAAGATGGGAGCAACTGAAGATCTAGCTCTCACGATTCAAAGAAGATCCCTCAAGCGATGAGGAATATGAAGGACTCAATTCTTGAAGAACCTCTCATCCATATTAACATTTGGATAATAAATGATGATGTCATGAATGAAGAAGATGATGAAGCAGAAGGCTCAAAAAGGAGTCTACCCAAAAAACAAATAAAGATAAGTATTCAATTGTCATTTCATGATATTATTTGGTTATGCATTTGTTTATATTCAGTTGATGTGTTAGGCATGATAGATGTTTGCATTAATGACAGTATACTACTAATATGCATGTGATGGGTAAGTAGCCCATGGTGCTATACAACTCTCCATTTCTACTTATCTAGAATGAAACCTCTTTGTTGACATATTGGATTAGTGCACAATCTCAATGATGTCATGGTAGAGATGGAAGGCATCTAGAAAGTTCCGTAATTTATGGACGAATGTTGTATTGGATAAAGTAGTTGCATGATTATATCTTTATGCATAAAGAATTTGCCATTATGAATATGCCTTATGAAATGTTTCTACTATATACAACTGGTGCATTTGATTTGTAGAAAAGATCACGTACAATCGCCTACAAGAAAAGATTGATGAGACTTGTTCCCAAGAACAAGTGATGACAGTTAGAGAAATAATCCAAGATGAAGAATAATATGATGATACTTTCAAAGAAAGAAGAGGTCTCAAACACAATGCAGTTATGTGACACTATTGAGCGACATAATTGATGTAGAACCTTCCAGCTATGAAGAAATAGCCAAGAAGAAAGGGAAGGAGTGCACCGGTTCAAGAAGAATGATGTCTAGGATGCGGTATCAAGACCTGAAGGGAAGTCTGTAGTATATTCCATATGGATCTACAAGATCTAGCATGTAGTAGATGGTAACGTCGTGGGATACAAGGTGAGATTCATAGCACGAGGCTTCTCACATAAAGAAGGCATACACTACGAAGAGACATTTGCAGCCACTAGAAGTCAAGACACATGACAAGCAGACTAGTGTGAAAATTAAAGAAGGCCTTGTACGAGCTCATAAGGCACCCATGGGATAACACATACATGAGGAGCTTGAAGATCACCTAAGTGATGAAGATCTTAAACTTTTCTACAAGGTTGAAGATCAAATCCTATAGAGGATGACAAGCTCATAAATGGGTGCGAGAAGAAATTTTGAAAAGGTTCAAGATAGAGGATCTCGGTATCCAGTGACCCTAGTTGGATACATGGAATATTAGTAGAAAAGGAAGCTACCTGTCACTCCAGTACATAATGTTTCAATGCATAGAGTACGAAAGGAAGAGGGAGAATGATGCTCCGCTTTAGAGGGAATGACTGCAGAAGATCCTGAGGTTCGACATGATACAACGGAATGGACAACTTACTGATGGCTCTAGGATTTACTGAGAGTAAAGCGGATTCCCACCTTTGATTCAAGGTTGAAGGTGGAATACCAGTGATGCTCCTGTTATATGTCGATGACTTGTCCTTGACAAAAAAAATGGAACTAATTAAAGTTGCAAGAAGGAGACTTGCTGCCGAGTTCAAGATGAAAGACTTGGGTATGGTGCATTACTTTCTGGACATGGAGGTGTGACAGAGTGCGAATGGAATATCCCTTGGACAAGGGAAGGATGTAGTGGATATCCTAAATAGGTTCAGGATGATGGACTGCAAGGACATGGCCACACCTGTGGCATTGAACCTGAAGCTATTGAGTTATGTTTCATGCCATAATGTATTGCCAGATGTTTTTTCCATTGATGTTCCTGACATATCTGAGACATGCTCACTTGGTTGCATAACATGCAGTAAGGTACCTAAAGGGTACAATTGAACATGATACGAATCAGAACACTAACCTACATGGTTATGTGGATTTAGATTTGGCAGGAAGTTCCATTGATAAGAAGAGCACTTCGGGGTGCAGCTTCAGTATGGTATTAGGTGAGATCTCTTGGTTTAGAAAGAAGGAGTCCTGCATGGTGCTAAGCACATCCGAGGAAAAATATGTTTCCACTTGCTTAGCTACTTGGGAGAGAGGAGCAGTGAAGCTCCAGTTTGTGATTCAGATCGAGATCTCTCAAAAGAGGGAGTTCTAGAATAGCCGGTGAGACAGGTTGTCTGAGTATAAAATCTTGGCGAAGCTCGTAGGTTGCACAGATGTAAAGAGTCCTGTAGGTTGTCCTCGTATGTAATCAGTCCTGGAAAAGCTCACAGGTTATCCTTGGACGTAATCAGCCCTGATGTAATTATATGCTAGAAATGGCCGGAGTGAAGTTTGAGTACTTTAAAAGAGAAGCTTGGTGTTCTCCAGATCGAGGTTCCTTCCAAGGGGAAGCGATGTGTCCGTGAACATTTCTGACATGGTGGTAGGTTGCACCTCCCATGGTCATATGTAAGTGCTATGCCTTTTTGACATGGTGGTAGGATTAGTTCCTCCCATGGTCAGATGTAAGTGTTGTCCCTTTCTGACATGGTGGCAAGATGTGTTCCTCCCATGGTCAGATGTAACTGTAGAGCCCTTGTGACATGGTTGCGGAATGTGTTCCTCCCATGGTTAGATTTAAGTGCAGTGCCCTTCTGACATGGTTGCAGTATGTGTTCCTCCCATGGTCAGATGTAAGTGCAGAGCCTTTCTGACATGGTTGCGGGATTTGTTCCTCCCATGGTCAAATGTAAGTGCATAGCCCTTCTGACATGGTTGCAGGATGTGTTGCTCCCATGGTCAGATGTAAGTGATGGGCCTTTTTGACATGGTGGCAGGCTAGGCCTCCCATAGTTGGATGTAAGTGTAGAGCCTTTTCGACATGGTGGTAGGTTGGGCCTCCCATGGTCAGATGTAAGTGCAGAGCCTTTTTGAAATGGTGGCAGGATGGGCCTCCCATGATAAGATGTAAGTGCTGAGCCTTTTCGACATAGTGGTAGGCCGAGCCTCCTCTGGTCGGATGTAAGTGCTAAGTCTTTATGACATGGTGGAAGGCTGGGCCCACCATGGTTAGATGTAAGTGCCGGGCCTTTCCAACATGGTGGGAGGTTGGGCCTCCCATGGTCGGATGTAAGTGCTAAGCCTTTCCGACATGGTGGAAGGTTGGGCCTCCCATGGTCAGATGTAATTGTTGAGCCTTTCTGACATGGTGACAGGCTGGGCCTCCCATGGTCAGATGTAAGTGCTGGGCCTTTCCGACATGGTGGCAGGCTAGGCCTCCCATGGTCAGATATAAGTGCTGAGCCTTTCCGACATGGTGGTAGGCTGGGCCTCCCATGGTTGGATATAAGCACTGAAGAAGATGAATACCAACATGGAGACTAGGCCTACAACGAGCATGAAAAAGGGTTGGCTCTATAGAAATTCCTATGACAAGTAGAATTGAGAGATAGCACGATTTGCTTGAGATCGCAGGAGCAGTGATGATGATCCAGTGATGAAGACTTGTGCTGATGAACTGTGTCAAGAGAATGCCTTCCTATTTAAGAGGGAGTGTTGATGTATTTGTAACTTCAGAATGTATTCACTTGTATATCTTATATTGTATTTCATTGTACCCTGATGTTCCTCCGATCGGGAGAGTCATTAATATAAAAAATTCATGTAAAGTCATTGAGGTTAATCCTCCGTTGTAAGTTAGGGAAATAGTCCCCACAATTGAGTTGAGGTTAACCCTCCATTGTAAGTCGGGGCAATAGTCCCCACAGTTGAGGGGTATTAGGGTTATTAGACTCTCCTAGTGAGGTTAGCCTTGTAAGAGTAAAATTCAAGTGGAAAACTCGTATAAATAGAGAGTGAGACTCTCTATTTGAAACACACACTCACTCAACTGTAGCGCATGAGTGAGAGAAGAGGAGCTCGCACAAGTGAGAGAGAGAACAACTGTTGGAGATCATCTTTGTGTTTTTGTGTTTTACTTTTGCTACTGGTGCTCATTCTATCTCTGAGGAAGTTGCGGGGTTTTCTCCTTTATGATTTCCCCAAGGAAAACTCTTTGTGTCTCTTGTCTCTTGTGATTATTGTTGTGCATGTTATTCTCTCAAATAAGATCCTAGATCATATTGATTAAATGATAAAAATATAACACTTTTACCATCTTCTGCGAGCTAGGTAGTACTTTTAAATGAAGAT
Organism: Pseudotsuga menziesii; assembly: GCA_001517045.1. Lineage (NCBI taxonomy): Eukaryota > Viridiplantae > Streptophyta > Pinopsida > Pinales > Pinaceae > Pseudotsuga > Pseudotsuga menziesii. Next base: position 117,014 of record LPNX010665175.1, on the reverse strand, counting down.
GACCAAGCCTCATATGCCAAAATTCACAAGGAATCACTGTGTCATGGATCATGGATTTAAACAACTTTCCAGGAACTTTGTAGAGACCTACCTCTCTAATTACGATCACAAATACAGGATTTAGGTTTGTATTCTTATGCCACAAGAGCACTTTGTTGTCCATGAAGATTACTCTGAAACCTTTATATTCTAGAACTGAAAAAGGACGTTTTTCTTCAGATTAAGAACATACATAATTTCATCAACATGGAGTACATCTCCTAAATTCAATTGAAAAGAAGTGGATCTGACTCCTTGGATCGAATAGGTGGTATTATCTCCAAGCTCCACATGACAGGAGAACTTGTTTTGCTTAAGATCTATTATGCAACCAAGTCCCAGAAATAACATAAGAATAGCAGAAATAGACCAAAATAAAGTAATCCATGCATTAATAATGAATACCAGAGATGAATAGAAATCCTATTCAAGGGAGGAACCTCCTTGCACAATTTACTAAGTATACAATACAAGACAAGATATTATGATGACTAAAAATAAAATATTTGCTTCCTATGTATAGGAGACAAAGGTGCACAATAACAACTAATAGACCCAAGCCAACATCAATAATATGTAATACACCACAACATATGGGGTATTGTGCCACTCTATATGGGGAAATGTGCCCAATATTTAGGGCTTAACATGCCCCTCCCCTTCAAGAAAACATTGTCCTCAATGCTTGGGTAGTTGTGGACACATCTGTATGAAGGACTCGTCTCCCCATGTCAAATATGGAACTAGTAACTCCTTCCACTAAATGAGGTACTTGTTAATAGCCTGATTTTTTAGTTGTTTGGTCATTGTTTTGATGATTTGTTTAGGTTCCCATACGATTGTTCCTTCTTAAAAACTCATTTGATAATGATGTTGATCAACCTGTCGTTTCATCATGTTTTTTAACATCTTGAAGATTTGGAGAGTTGCTTGTTGGTTCTCTATGCGATCTACCACTACTTGAACTATATATTTTCATGCCACTGCTTCAACCATATTATCCATTTGATTCTTCTGGCCATAGATGTATTTGTAAGGTTTGATGCTAGAAGGAACTCTTCCTAGAATTAAGTGAATAGCATGGTCCAGATCTCAAACAGGTGGAATACTTATTGGCATATCTTCAAATACATTGGAAGGATTATTAAGGACCCTTTGGAAATGTGGGGAAATATGAGCCTTATATGTTTGAACATCTAGTGAGCATAATTGTGTAACTACACCTTATTGTCCTTTCTTTAAAATTTGTGCAATAACATTAGAGTTGATCACCTTGCTTGGTTTCCCTATGATATCATTTAACATGAATTATTTTACTTCCCACTAAAATTTAATAAGAAGCTTCTGAAAATTAAAATCCATCATTCCCAATGATTGTAACCATTGAACCTCTAATACACCATCAACACCACCCATTGGGATAGAAATCATGCGACTATTCAAAACATATTCCCCCATAGTAAGATTGATATTATGGAATTTTCTTGAACAATTGGTGGTTCCTTCATCTGCAATCATTACTTGAAATTATGGGACTGGATATACAAAGAAATTGAGATCTTTGACTACTTTAGAGTGAATGAAATTATGAGTACTACCAAAATTAATCAACACTGTTACCTTTTTATTTTTTATATATCCTTCGATCTTGAGAATTTGATGAGTGCTAATTCCAACCAAAGCATGACAAGATATGGTGGGAGTAATCACTTCTAGTTACTCCCCTTGTGGTGGTTCTTGTTCTTTTTGTTCTTCCTCTTCACATTCTATGTAGAATAATTTATTTTCTCCACACTTATGCACATTACTGTACTTGTTGTCACAATTAAAGCATAGAACTTTCGGTCTTCTTTCCTCTAGTTTTTGAGGTGTCAACCTCTAAGGTGGGTTAGAAGAAGGAACATCATTCTCTCAATATGTGTTGGAAGTGGTATTTCTAGTGTCCACAACCATATTTTTATTTTCAACCTTCCTTTCCATTAGGAAATGCTTCTCCAAAGATGGTGGTTCAAAGAGATGCACCTCATGTTGAATGTTATACTTCAAGGTTCCAAGAAAGAGATCCAATAAATTACTGTTTGAAGTATTCTTCACTTTGAGACTTAGCTTTTGAAACTGCTTGATGTGCTATGTAACTGGACATTTTTTCTTGAGATTTACCAAATGGATAAAGAAGGTGTTACTATTTATATCCCCATAATGTGCAATCAATTCTTCTGTGAATATTTAGCAAGAGATAATATATTCCTTTTTACGGTCACAAAGCCATTGATACCATACAAATTGATCAGGTTCTAAATACAAAGGATGCAATAATTACCTTTTCCAAAGTTGGCACCTGTTGTAGATCAAAGAATTGCTCTATATGGAATATCCAGGTTATTGTATAACCTTCTGATGTCAATTTTTTTAGTAGATTATTTCCTTGGACCTGAGTTGAAACCATGATGATGTAGTGAATCACCAAATTTCCTGGTCTCAAACTTATTTTTCTCTAACTGTTTTTCAATTTCCACAATACGTGACTGAAATAAGTTCCCTTTTAATATGTGTCCTCTTCTTGAACAAATGAAAGAGGAATAAATATTTTTTTATCAGTTCCTTCAATTCTTGAATATCTTATTTATTGGCCATCCCATTGAGATCCTCTTTAGTAGTCATCCCTTTAATCATGTCTTCACTTTCATTGTATGTCAGGGATGAATCCCCTAGTGGTTTGAGTGGAGTGTGATTTTTTCCACTTCCCTTGGGAGGAATTTTATACAATATAAATAGATCCAAAACCCTAGGTTTCACAAAAATAAATCCTTGTACTCAAAGTTATTCAAATCGAAAATGGCATACCTTTTTCAAACCCTAATTAGTAGATTGTTTAGTGGTTGACTTGGATTTGAGGTAAATATGTGAATTTGTCTCCTCTGGGTATGAAACTTCATCTTGTGGTATCTTGATGCATCCTTTTTCCGATTCTATAGGTCTGACTTAATTTTAATGTGCCAATAAAAAGTTATTGCAAATCTCCTAACACTTCTTGTTTTTTGTCCTTTCAGAAGAGCGAACTTGTACGAACTTCCACATGTCCAATATTTTATATCTAGGTCTGAAAATGCTATGAGATATACTAAGGTCTATCTTCTTTCAGATGCAATATGTATCACTCAATTTGGATCTCAAATGCCCTAGATATGACCTTTTTTTTCCCACAACACTTGTTTTAGACTATTCAAAAACCCTAGATTCAAGGGATAATATCTCTGAACCTGTAATGTCTGAAGACCTTAATTTCAAACCACAAATATTTAGGCCTATTTTAGAGATGAATTTTTTATCTCTCAAATTGAATCCTTGAAGAAAAAAAATTATAGCGAAAAATTCAAGATGACTCGTTTTGAAGAAAACAATCCCGAGGAAAGAGCTCTGATACCGAATGTTATGCAACCAAGTCCCAAAAATAGCATAAATAGACTAAAATAAATTAACATTTGCATTAATAATGAAGAACATATATGACTAGCAATCCTCTTCGAGGGAGGAACCTCCTTACACATTGTACTAAGTACCTAAGGAAAGACGAGATACGGTGATGACTAAAATGAAAATATTTGCTTCCTATATATAGGAGACAAAGGTGCACAATATCAACTAAGAGACCCAATAATATACCCAAGATGACATCAGTAATATGTAATAATCCACAATATAGGGGGCAATGTGTGACTCTATAAGGGGATGTGCCCAATAATTAGGGAATAACAAGATCTATGATAACACTCCTATATCCAGCCATATGTTGTAATGTGCCATTATCCACCATCCATGTCTCGTCAGTAGTGGTAGTGGGTCTAGCTAAATTTGAGACAAGATACTACTCTTGTAATGTCCCAATTCGAAAATTCCAAACAAAGGCATAAATTGGGGAAATTTGTGTTAACTAGTGTTGACTCTAGAGGATTTGAATGGAACAAGAGGGTATAGAATTTTGTTGAGATTGATATAGTGAGTCTTAGGACCACTAAATGGAATATCTGGCCACTTTAGGACAGGTTATAGGCATCTACAACTCGATTTTGGGTCACTGGAAAAATTGGTAAAATTGCTAGTAAATTGTGGTGCAATTCCCCCTAGGGTGTGGGAAGAAATGGCTCTCCAAATCTTATGTGAACCACCCAAATAATTAAACAGAGTATGGGGACTGATATTAGATTTCATTTAGTATAATTCAGTGTGTTTATGAGTTCTACAACAGATATGTAAAACTTAATATTGGAATGCATATATTTAGTGAAATTTGCTTAAGGGAAATGACATGTAATCACTTAACTTTGACTCATAATTTGTATATGGAATGGTTCAAAACAGAGCATGATTAAAGTATACCATTAAAAACAAATCAACACCTCATCCACAATCATGTAACATTAGATCAAATCCTCAACACAAATAAGATATACAACTCCATTGAAATGGGAAACCAACACATGGAAACTAGTCACTTCATAGCTTGGAAATGTGGACACTTTTTCATATGAATTTTTGCTAATTTTGAATTACATATATAATGGGAGACATAATACAGAGCTATAAATCATTCACCCATGCTTGGGCATCAAATGGACTCAACAAAGCGCAATCATCATTCACACAAGTGCACCATCATAGAGAAGCATGGGAATATTGAAGTAGGGATTGAGGGAATGGGAGGAGAGATGGGTCACGAACTATAGAAGCCTCCTATTTGAAATAAATACCCTCCATTAAGCTCCAAATTAGAGGTAAGTGTGGCCTCTCCAACATCCAATTTGGATGAGGATCCAACTCCCTCGAATTGTCTCACTAGCAGGGAGAGTGTGCACTCGCCGTGCAATGGAGAAGTTAGCGCTTCCCAAAATGACAAAGGAAAATTATCAAATGATCAAAATACATTCTCCTTCCTCATGAAATATTTTTATAACTCTCCTAAGGTCTAATTCCCTCCCATAGTATTCCTCCAACTCATCCTTGATGTTTAGTAACCCCCATGACACTTGTCCTTCTCCTCATCCCTTCATCTTCCTTAGAATTCGAAATGCTCCAGCCAAACCCCAAGTGCACCCTCTTGGAGACTATTTTTAGCCCTGACATGTTATATTGTCATGCAATCACGTCTGATTTGTCATATAATCTTCCATCGTTGTTGGCATAAAGCGTAGGGAATCTCTCTTCAAGTGGTACTTATTTTCTTCCCAGCCTCTTCCTCTTCCATGGGGAGTTATTCCTCTTCACCAATTTGAATAATTGGGCTCATGAGATGTTACTTGAAACCTCTTCACCTTCCAAGAATTTTCCATTACTCATAATTTTGAATTTGGGGTAAAGTCATGACATGTGTAAAGAAGACTATAGCCGCCCAAGGTCTCCATGAGCCTCCAAATGTCTTCATGAAGCAATGCCACTTTATTTTCTCCATATTTATTATTTGTATGAACCAATTTAATGTGTTAATGGAAAACTAAGGCTCTCTTGGGTCTCATAGCTCCCTTATTTCAAAATTTAATGCCTCCTCCCCCCTACGGAACTAGTAGGTGGGTGAAACATTGCTAACTAGTAGTGTCATTGGGATGGGGACATGACAGTCCTCCCCACCCAAGATTGATAATCCTCAAGCAATTCCAAGTTTGGATGCTGAAAAATTTGTTCATATTTCCAAGTAGTTGCCTCACTAGGAAAATCCTTCCATTGTACCAAGTATTCTTTTATTGTTCTGCTCCTTAACCTTCTTTCCCTTGTTTTTAATACTTTATTTGGAATGAGAACAAGTTGTACTTCATCATCCAAAGGAGGTAATGTATCTGAAACTAAAATATTTTGACCTATAACCTTATTTAGACATGAAACATGAAAGATATTTTGAATTTTACTTCCTATGGGAAGCTCTAACTCATAGGCCACTTCAACAATTTTTCGAATCACCTTGTAGGGACCATAAAACCTTGGTTTGAGATTTTATGGACCTTTACCATTTATGGTGGTTTGTTTGTAGGGATGAGACCTCAAATACACCAATTCATTCACTTGGAAGTGCCTCTCCACTCTATGTTGGTCTGCATATTTTTTTTTATGATTTTGGGAAACCTGCAAGTTATCTTTCAAAAACTTCAAAATTTCTTGACTTTATTCAATCCAATCCTTATCCTTTGGAGCTATACTATCACATAAAATGTGTTCAATAAAATTGGATGCATCATAAACATAAATTTCTTTGAAAGGAGACATGCCAATGGACATTTGAAAAGTAGTATTGTAGCAAAACTCACCCAAATGCAACCATTTTATCCATGCTTTTTTCTACCTACTAACATAGTTCCTAAAGTATCCTTCCAACCATTGATTCATGCTATCTATTTGGCCATAAGTTTGTGGATGATAGCTTGTTCTAGGTGTCAAATTTGTCCCCACCATTTTGAAGAGTTCTTTCCAAAATGCACTAAAAAATCTGCTATATATGTCGCTAACAATGCTCTTGGGAAGCCCATGCAATTTGAAAACTTATTTAAAGAATAGTTCATCCAATTGTGCAACAGTGAAAGTGGCGATAAAAACAAATAAATGAGCAATTTTATTGAGTCTATCCACCACTACAAATATGCAATCCTTACCAAGTACCTTGGGAAAACCAATGATGAAGTCTGTTGGAGACATTTACCCACCATGCACACTTAATTTGGTCAATTTGGCCTTGTTAAACCACTATCCTAAGTTTATTGAATTAATTGGCATCAGAGGAGCACTGTATGACATCAGCATGAGCACACCCACGCCTACCTTCAGTCAAGGAGGCCAACTAAGCCTTCTCCTTCATTTGGGGAGGCTAACTGGAGCACTCCAGGAGTGATCTGAGTGTCATAAATGCACCTATTTGCTAACTGATGGTTACAATCAGTTAAGCTGAGTGGTGAAGGTGCCTCCATTCATTATATTGATTATTTTATTAATATTTAATGAACTGGAGTCAATAGGGGTGACTCCAACCACCTCTGATGGCTAGTTTGACTTCAGTTAACCTCATCGGGGTTCATTGGAGTTAATGATGTGCTACCACTTGTTGGTTGGCATGCAATGACATGTTTCTGAGCTACTTTTAGTTAGACTCAGTCATTCATTGCACTCCAACTTTAGTTAGGACTCAGTTGAGTTAGTCGACACTTGATTAGTTGGTTAACTGGTGTGTTTATTGTGGCTTACAGTCAGTTAAGCTACACCCACTCATTCAATTCAAATGACCTCCTTGGGAATTCGAATTGTCTTGGAATTCATGCATATTACATGATCATTGTATTTTATTACTCATTATTTATTGATTATACAGAGCCGCTACTCCCATTGCAGCACCATTTTGCCAATTTTATGCATATTTGTCTGTATTCTTTGTGAGACTGTGTTTTAAGTTCCTAGGCCACTGTGACAAATTAATGGTATCAGAGCTCACGGCGGGATGAAGCTCAGATCTTTCAAAATAAGGTTTTTGACAGATCTTGCATGAAAATTGAGCAAAAGCTCAAAAATCCAGCACTGCACTAGAAGCCAAGGCTTACCACTTAATACCCCAAGTTAAGGAATTGTTGGTCAAGCTTGCTTGATCAACTATGTTGGGTGTGATGAAAGCCTAAAATGTGTAGGCTGTCCAACCTTACAATGCCCCTTTTGTTGTGATTTGCAGGTTTTAACAAGTGAAGGCATTCGCTCTAGCAGTTTGAAATGGCTTCTTCAGTAGAACTCTTGACTCCGTTCAATTTCCATTCATGGAAAGGAGACATGGAGATCCAACTACGTGCTAGAGGACTCTATAAGGTCACTATGGACACTGAAGAAGAGCCTTCTTCTATGACAGACAAAGCTAGATTCTTGAACAAGAAAGATGAAGCATTCGGATTCTTGTGCCTCTCTGTTTTTCGGGATCTTCTTTTCCATCTCTCAGGATTGGAGACTCCAAAGGAAATTTGGGACAAATTGGAAACCTTGTATGGAAAGCAGGATGATTTGAGAGTATACTAGCTTGAAAACGAGTTGATGTCTCTCCAACCTTCCAATTTTGAGACCTTAAATGATTTTTTCACAAAGTTCAAGCACATTATCTTACTGTTGAAGCAGTGTAAGCTAGAGAAGGAGGATGATCAGTTCATCCTCACCATACTCTCCAAACTTGGAGCTGATTATTCGGTGTTTGTCTCTACAAGATCACAACCCTTGGATGGAAGATGCCTTCACTCAATGCCTTCATTGAGTTCCTAACAAGTGAACATGATAAGCTTGTCCAGATGGGGATCATCAGATCCTCCGATGATCAAGCCCTCCATGTCTCAGGGCCCAAAGATCTGAAGGGTAAAGGAAAGCAGTAGAAGAAACCAAAAACCAAATTCGAAGCTCCTAAGCCTAAATTTGAAAACCAGCAGCATGAAGAGCCTTTCTGCTCGAAGAAGAACAAAGGCAAAGGGAATCATGGGAAGGAAAAAGTCAAGTGTTCATACTACAGGAAGGGATTCCACCTTGAACATGCCTGCATGAAAAAGAAACTTGATGAAGCTACTTCTCTTCTTGAGAAAAATCACATCAATCTTCTGGAAAGATTTCGGAGGAGAGATCAGCAATATTGGGAACCACAACATGAAAGAGGTCATGCCCTCATGGCAAGCACTTCAAAGTCCAAAGCACTCTTGATAGATTCTGGAGCTTCGAACCACATGATGGATGAAAGAGACTCCTTATCATCTTTGGAAACCAGCAAATCCATTCCCATCCACATGGGAGATGACTCCATCATATCCGAAGGACAAGGTACTGTAGATCTTGAGCATGGTTATTTTTCCAATGTTCTATATGTACCATCTCTTGCATCAAACCTCCTAAGTTTTTATCAAATGACACATACGGGAGTGCCCAAGAGAGTCTCCTTTAGCCCGAATGATGTAGAGATCACAAAACTTGCACCCGGAAAACTTGTAGGAAAAGGCCTTGCAAACCATCATGCAAAAGCCTACGAGTTCTCCCATTTTGTGGCGGATGCAAAGCCCACCGCATTGTTGAATCATGGAAATAAAGTTAGTAGACTATGGCATGAGAGGTTCAGCCACCTGAACTTCAAATACTTGCAGCAATTACAGAATAATTCTATGGTTGAAGGCCTCCACGTCATCAAAGCTACCACTAGAATTTGTAAGGGCTGTGTTGTTGGAAAGCACCCTAGCATAAGTTTGATCGAGGAAAGGCAAGCCGAGCATCATGCATCTTGGGACTGATACATTCTGAATTTCATTGATGACTTTTCCAGATACACATGGGTCTTTTTTATCAAAAAGAAGTCGAAAGTCTTGGAAAAATTTACTGAATTGAAGGCATTGATTGAGAATGCATCTGGCCAAAATATCAAAATCTTCAGATATGATAATGGTGGGGAGTATGTCAATAATGAGTTACTGCATATATGTTCCCAAAGTGGTATTCAGATCCAGCATTCAGCCCCCTACACTCCCCAGTAGAACGGTGTAGCGGAGAGGAAGAATTGGTCTCTCAAGGAGATGACCACTTGTATGTTGGAATCAAAGAAGTTGCAAATTTTTGGGCTGAATCCATGCATTCTGCAGCATATATTCAAAATAGAGTGCCACACTCATCCATGAAAGGGAAGACCCCTTTCAAATCATACTTCGGACACAAGCCGGATGTGTCGAATCTGCGGGTGTTTGGGTCCACTGCATGGGCCCAAATTCCACTTGATAAAAAGGAGGGATTTGCAACCGCAAAGCATATAATGTATTTTTATTGGATATCCTGATGAATCAAAAGGTTTCAAGCTGCTGGATATCAAAACAAAACAGATCATCATTGAAAGGAGTGTCAAGTTCGATGAACCTCTGCAGGAGGTAGAACTAGTGAAGGAGAAAACTGCTGAATTTCCTTCCTATTCTACTGAATATTTGGATGATGTATTTGGGGGTGATGACCCTGATTTGGATCCTCTGATTTCTGATATCAGTATACAGCAAAAATAAGATGTTGAATCAGAACCTGAAGTACAAAATCATCTCCCAACTTGGGCCCGACTAACACTCTCCTCCGCAGGAGATAACATTGGAAATCTGGATGACCCAAAGAGAACACGGTCTGATTTCCAAAGAGCAGGTATTGCGCTCTCTTGTCCGGATTATTTGCTGTCCAAATATTATTATTTGATGATAAGTTCAGACCCTAAGTCTTACTACGATGCTCGGAAGGATCCGAGATGGCAAGTTGCCATGGATGAAGAGATGAAATCTCTTCAGAAAAACACTACTTGGGAGCTAGTTTCTCTCCCTCCGGAGAGGAAATTGGTTCAATGCAAGTGGGTGTTTCAGACTAAGGTTGCTATTTATGGAAGCACCTACAAATATAAGGCAAGGCTTGTAGCAAAATTTTTCTCCAAGGTCCAAGGTGTGGACTACCATGAGACTTTTGCACCGATTGCAAAAATGGACTCCATCCGCCTAGTTTTGGCAATTTTTGCATCTAAGCATTGGGAAGTGCATCATATGGATGTTAAGTTTTCCTTTATGCATGGAGATATTAATTAGGAGATATACATGGAGTATCCTGAGGGCTACATTTCTTATCCATCTTTGGTTTGTAAGCNTTAAAACAAGCCCCAAGAGAGTGGTATTCCAAGATGGATGCCTTCCTTCTCTCGCAAAACTTCCAAAGGTGTAAATCAGATCCAAATGTGTATATACAGCAGTATGATGGTCACTTTATTATTATTGTTTTATATTTTGATGACTTATTGATTACAGGTAGCACACTTACTTCTATTTCAGTCTTCAAAACTGTTGTCCACAATGCATTTGAAATGAGCGATTTGGGGCTCTTGAAGCAATTTCTGAGGCTCGAAATTGGGCAAAATTTTGATGGGATAATGGTCACTCAGTACAAATACATATAAGACCTATTAGTAAATTTTAACATGGCTGAATTTAAGGCTGCTCCATTCCCTTTCCTTTTAGGGATCAACCTTGAAGAAGGAAAAAGCACACCTCCCATGGACTGCACTATTTATCGACAATTGATAGGTAGTTTTCTCTATTTGACTCATTCTCAGCTTGATATCTGTTATGTCATGATTGATGTGTCAATATACATGCATCAGCCTCATGATATTAATTGGAAGGCAGCCAAGAGGATCCTCCAGTATATTCAAGGAACCAGGACCAACGACATTCACTATGCTGCAGACTCCGAGCTAAAGCTGGTTGGTTACACAGATTCCAATTGGGCGGATGATTCTATTGATAAAAATTCTACTTCTGGATATGTATTCATGTTTGGTGGTGGCCCCATTTGCTGGTCTAGCAAAAAGCAGGCCGCCATACCATTGTCTTCATCAGAGGCCAAGTACCGAGGAGCGGTGAATGCTTGCATTCAAGCTGTTTGGTTGCAAGGCATTCTTTCAGATTTTGATCTTGGTAGTACTTTGTCCACTATCCTCTTTTATGACAATCAAAGTGCTATTAAGATATCCACAGATCTAGTTACCAGGAAGAGGACTAAGCATGTAGAGATACACATGCACTATATCAGGGAATTATTGCATGAGAGGACCATCATTCTGCAATACTTCCTGACTGATGAGCATATTGCAGACATCTTCACCAAGATCTTTTCAGAAAATAAGTTCACTTACCTCCATTTACTATCGGGGGTGAGTTCATCAGGGTGATCAGACTACTTTCAGTGTTCAGCTTGAGGGGGTTTTTTCCCACTGGGGTTTCCCTGTTTTCCTCACTTAGATTTATTCTTGAGCATTGTTTGAGTTTCATTATTGTATAGGGTGAACTATGGCCTTAGTTTTTGGGGCCCTAGCATTTCATGCACTTCATGTTTCTACTTCTCTTGAGTATAGCTTAGAGGGGGTGTTGGAGACATTTACCCACCATGCACACTTAATTTGGTCAATTTGGCCTTGTTAAACCACTATCCTAAGTTTATTGACTTAATTGGAATCAGAGGAGCACTGTATGACATCAGCATGAGCACACCCATGCCTACCTTCAGTCAAGGAGGCCAACTAAGCCTTCTCTTTCATTTGGGGAGGCTAACTAGGGCACTCCGAGAGTGATCTGAGTGTCATAAATGCACCTAATTGCTAACTGATGGTTACAATCAGTTAAACTGAGTGGTGAAGGCACCTCCATTGATTATATTGATTATTTTATTAATATTTAATGAATTGGAGTCAACAGGGGCGCCTCCAACCACCTCTGATGGCCAGTTTGACTTTAGTTAATCTCATCGGGGTTCATTGGATTTAATGATGCGCTACCACTTGTTGGTTGGCATCCAGTGACATGTGTCTGAGCTACTTTAAGTTAGACTCAGTCATTCATTGCACTTCGACTTCAGTTAGGAATCAGTTGAGTCAATCGACACTTGATTAGTTGGTTAACTGGTGTGTTTACTGTGGCTTACAATCAGTTAAGCTACACCCACTCATTCAATTCAAATGACCTCCTTGGGAATTCGAATTGTCTTGGAATTCATGCATCTTGAATGATCATTGTATTGTATTACTCATTCTTTATTGATTATACAGAGCTACAACTCCCATTGCAACACCATTTTTCCAATTTTATGCATATTTGTCTGTATTCTTTGTGAGACTGTGTTTTCAGTTCCTAGACCACTGTGACAAATTAATAAAGTCCATGGAAATGCTCTCTCATTTTCATTCTGGAATAGGCAAGGGATGTAAGAGGTCAGATGGATGAGTGTGCTACACTTTATTTTTCTGACATGTGGGGAATTCATTAACATATTTTAGAATATCAACCTTCAACCCTTTCCATGAGAATATTTCCCTCAACATTCTGTATGTTTTGAAGAAAACAAGATGACCTGCTAGAGGAGAATCAAGAGCTTGCTTTAAAAAATCTTCATTCAAGCTCGAACCAGGGACCAAATAGATTCTATATTTGTAGTAGATGATTCCTTCCAACACCTTATACCTATCATCATGGTCAGTCCCATAAAAAAGTTCACAAGAAAATTTATTCTTGGCATACTCTACTTCTAAAATGGCTTTCCAATTTTCTACTACATCCATTAGAGAAATAGAAGGTCTTCTAGATAAGGCATCAACTACCGCATTATTATTTCCCTTCACATATTCAATATCAAATTCAAATGCTTGAATATTACTCACCCACTTTTGTTTCCTTTCATTTAGATCCTTTCGAGTGAGGAAGCACCTTAAGCTATTATGGTTAGTTTTGACCACAAACTAGTTTGCCACCATGTATTGCCTAAAATTGATCAAAGCATCCATGATGGCTAACATTTATTTTTCATAAATAAAGTAAGCTTCTCATTTGGTTGTAGCTTCCTACTCTTGAAATCTATTGGGTGTTGTCCTTTCTTTAGGACTGCTCCAATGCCTTCTCCTGATGCATCACATTCCAAGAAAAATGGTTTAGAAAAATCAGGAAAGGCTAGAATGGGACAATTGATTATCACCTCTTTCGTTCTTTGGAAATATTTTCCATCCCCTTCATGCCATTGGAAACAATCCTTCTTTGTAAAATCAGTGAGAAGTGAGGTAAGTTGGGAGAACCCCTTCACAAACTTCCTACAATAGGTACAAATTCCAATGAATCCTCTCAATTCAGTGAGATTTTTTGGAAGAGGCCATTCTATAATGGATTTTATTTTTTCCATATCCACCTTCACACAATATTGACGAATGATGTGTCCAAGATACAAGAGTTTTGTCAAGCAAAACTAACATTTTGATGGCTTAAGAAACAAACATTGATCATACAGAAGTTTTAATACCACTTCTAGATGATGCAAATGTTCCTTCCTTGTTTTACTGTAAATAAGAATGTCATCAAAGAAAACTAGTACAAACTTATGAAGTTGCCTGTGGAAGATATTGTTCATGCATGATTGGAATTTATCAAGAGCAATTGTCAATCCAAAGGGATTGGAAAAAAAACTCAAAGTGACCATAGTGGCATTTGAACCATTATTTGGTATGTCTTATTCCCTCATTCGAATTTGATGATAACCAGATCTAAGGTCAATCTTCGAGAAGAATTTGGATCCATGGAGCTCATCCATGAGCTCATCAATCCTTGGTATGGGATATATAATATTTATTGTCTTCTTATTCAGAGCTCTAAAATCAATCCACATCCTCAAGGTTCCATCCTTTTTCTTTACCAGAACAACTAAAGAAGCATATGGGCTTGAACTAGGCCTTATGAGGCCCAACTCCAAAATTTATTTAATGGATTCCTCAATCTCATCGCGAATCCTTTTGGGGTTCCTATAGGGATGAATTTTGATAGGTTTCGTTCCTATCTCTAACTCAATGATATGCTCCACCCCTTTGTCTAGTGGTCTTCCTGGGTTAAGGTCTCCAAAAACCCTCTCATACTTACTTAATAACTGCTCTATCTCGTTAGGATATTTGGAAACCTTTCAGTGAGGTTAGAATATGTAATTAAACATTCAAAATCCCATTCTACGTCTCCATGTCTCAAGATATACCTCATACTATGAGAGGACACCACTTGATTTGGGTATTTTTGCATTTCCCTCAACAAGCTAGGTTTCCCTTATGAATTTTTAAACCTCATTTTAGGGAATTGATAGTTCACTATATGCTCCCCCAAATAATACAACCATTGGACTCCCAAGACCACATTTGTGTCAGCCACATTCACTACATAGAAATTGTCAGTGATAGTATGATTTCCTATAGTAACTTGAAGCTTTGGAATCCATTCAGTGTAGTCCATAGAATTGTTACCTGGAATGATGAGTGTGAAACCATCATCATTTTCAGCTTGTAACTTTATCCTCTCAACCGAGGCTTCATCTATGAAGTTATGAGTGGCTCCTCCATCCACTAGGACCGTGACCTTTTGGCCTTGTATGTTACCCTTGAGCCTCAGCATCTGAAAGCGAGGTACACCATAGAGTACTGCAATTTTTCCTGTTTCAAGAGTGGGTTTTTCTTCTTCTAATGTTTCATACCCCTCTTCTTGGGCTGCAAGTTGTGTTTCTTCCTCCACCTCCTCTTCCTCATCTTCATAGAAAACTTCAATGTAGTGTGCCTTCCCCTTTGCACACTTATGTCCTGGAACCCAAGGTTGTTGACATGTGAAACATAGATTCTTTCTTCTAAGTTCTTGTTTGCTTGGAACTCCCTTATTTTCTTTTGCAAAGGAGTCCTGTTGCCATGGTTTCTTACCTTCCTTGAATTGGGAAGGCAAATTAGGCTTAGGGGGTATTTGGTTCTTGGAAAATTGAAGTTGGGGTATATCAAATTTTGGGATGATCTCTTGTATTCTTGTACAGTATTTTTATTATCATTTCATTGTGTTCCAGAGAGTTATAAGTATTTTCATTTATAGTTTCGTTGTGATTAATAGAAGTTTTTACTAAGAAAATATTTATTCATTGTAAGAAGACAACCAATGTATTTTGGAAAATTTCTAAGTCTCTTGGTGCATTGTAGTGATAGGGTGTTAGACATTCCTAAACTTAATTTTAATACAATAAAACTAAAATAATATAACACACACTTGATATGGAAATCCTAAGGCATCTAGGATTCCCATACCCATTTTTTATCATATTGTGAGATGACAATCCAAACAATATAATTAACAACGCATGTTGGTTATAGCCAGAGTATGCATTATTATATTCACCCACTGAAAAATCAATAGAGGATCTAAAACACTACTAGAAAATTTACCTTGTGAAAACTTTTGGCACAATTTTTTGGGCAATATTTGTGTTTTTTTGTTCAATAAACAAGGTATTTCTACCACCTAAAGCAATTGCTCACACAAATATATCAAAGTTCAATACACCAATGTATTATGTGGTTTAAATCCTCAAAGAGGGAAACATTCCACGACCCCATCCAAGAAGATAACTTGAGACAATATATTAATGCAAAAAGAAAATAATTTACATGAGTTTCTAACAATTGATTGTTAGAAAATGATCCTCAATGATCTTAAAATAGAGATCATGGACCAATCAGGTGTTAAGCCACAAATCAATATAGTCATTAGTATCGAGAAGAATATGAGCAATGAAATCATGTTATGTCTAGAACACGATATTGACCATTAGATTAGATAATTACATTGGACACAAACACATTTTACCTAAAGAAGCGTTAGACCAAGTTGATCTTAATTAACTCCTAAGTGTCTGAATATCCTAACATACACCCTTAAGAACAACTTGGGATAGGATTGAAGGATTTACAAAGGGGACACAATCGGAGAAGGAAGAAGGCATTAGATCCTATCATAACTTAACGACAATTTCCTAAACTCCTAACATAGATAAAATTTTGGAAATGTTCACTTCTAAGAGACTTTGTGAAAATATCTGCAGCTTAATAATTTGTAATGAAAAAGAGCACTTCAAAAATGTGATCATGAATAATCATTACGATGATGTGCATATGTATCTCAATGTGTCTATAGTGTTGATGTTGAACTCAATCATTGGCGTCCTTGATGCCACTTTGATCATCACACAAGTGTGGTAGGATCCTACTACTAGGATCCAAACTCTAAAAGTATCTATCAAAGCCATAACAAGGCTTGTTGAATTGCATTAATAATTACTCAATACTCTACTTCTACTAAATAAATAGAAGGGATTGTTGCTTCTTACAAGCCCAAGTTATAGGTATGAAACCAAGAATTAAAAGATAACATGCAGCAAAATTTCAATCATCAAGTTCAACATCCCAATCAAAATCATTGAAATCAAAAAACAAAAGAGACCCAATTGTACTATGCCCCAAACTAAATTGGACCAGGAATATATCAACGCATCATTTGCTAATCTTTTTAATGGCTTCCATTGGGTGTTTTTATTTTTTAAACTTGTGAAGAGAAGAAATGCAATTAGATTCTTAAGAAAAATAGATATTACAAAATGACACACACATAGTTCACAAATATTTACCCAAGAAACCCTTAAACGGAAAAATCATCAAAACGTTGCACCTCTATCTTTTTCATTATGTTCCTTAACCATTCACAATACAATATATAGGTATTTTTCAACACCCAAAACCCTAATATGTTAACCTGGATTAGATTAAACCCCTAATCCCTTAACCCATATTGGATCATAAGGTGACACACCCCATGTTCACATGCAGAGAATATAACATATACCCAACATTTTCCCACTTGTTGTTTCCTTTGCAAGACAATGTGCCACATAATGATAGGGTCACAAGTTTAGAGCAGCAATGCCCATATATTCTCTACACCAAGATAACTTATCAATACTGATAGACTTCATCAATGAGTCTGTAACATTCTTCAAGGTGTCAACTTTTTCTAGCAATGCCTTCTTGTCTTCAACCATATATCTCACAAAGTGGTACTATACATCAATATGCTTTGTTCTAGCTTGATAGACAAGGTTCTTTGCCAGAATTATTTTACTTTAATTTTCACAATATAACCTTATATCTTTTTGTACAAACCAAATACCTAAACACATTTTATGTAACCATACGACTTCTTACTTTCCTAGGTGGTTTCCATGTATTCAGCTTATGTAGTTGAAAGTGAAACTACAACCTATCTCTTACTAATCCAAGTGATAGCTCCTCCAAATAAGTTGAATTCATAACCACTTATAGATCTTCTACAATCAATCTCAACCCAGTCTACATCAACAAATCCATATGTATCTATTATTTTGTCTAGTCCAAGTCTTCCTTGGTAGTATATTGCATAATCTGTGGTGCCACGCAAATATCTGAAGACCCTCTTCACAATTTTTGAATGCTCATTTCCTATTTTTTACATAGATATGCTCAAAACACCCACTACATGAGCAATGCCTATCCTAGTACATACCATTGCATATATAAAACTACCAACATCACTAGCATAGGGAACTCGTGACATGTCTTCTTTCTCTTTGTGTGTCTTGGGAGACTGATCTACATATAACTTTACAACTCTAGGAACATGGATCTTGACCACAATACTCTCCTATATGCTAAATCTTTGTAGTATCATCTTAATATATTTTCTCTAATTCAACTAGAGTTGCATGTTTGCACAATCTCTTTTAATCTCCATTTAGTATGAAGTTAGTAGTACCAAGATCCTTCATGTCAAATTTAGAGGATAGTTCTGATTTCACCTCCCTTATGGCATTCATGTTGTTCCCAATAAAAAACATGTCATCAACATGTAGTACTATATTAATGAAGTGATCACCAACCTACTTAGAATATAAACAATGATTATCCTTATTTCTCACAAACCCCAACCCAAGGATGTATGTGTCAAACTTTTGTTATGACATCCTTAGAGACTGCTTTAGATAATAAAGCAAATTCTTTAGCTTGCATGCCATCTCTTTCCTTCCCTTTACTGTAAAACCTTATGGTTGTTTCAAGTATATTTATTCCTTAAGATCCCCACGTAGGAATGGCGTCTTCAGATCTATATTCTCTACTTCAAGATCAATAGAAAGAAGGAATCTAATAGAAGTTAATTTATCAATTGGAGAAAAAAAATCACCAAAATCAATTCCCTCTACTTGGAAATATCCCTTTGCTACTAAGTGGGCTTTGTACTTCTCCACTTTAAGTTATGCACTCAACTTCTTGGAAGAAAAACAATTTGACACTTGTTTTTCTTCCAACTGGTAACTCAAGAAGATCCCAAGATTCATTTTTATCCAAGGAATCCATTTCTTCAACCATGTATTTTTTCCAAATATCATAATTGTCCTCTGAATCAACAACTTCCTTAACATCTCTAGGATCATCATCAATAATAAATAAAGCAAAACAAGACCGAAAATCAAGAGGGGGATACCTTTCTATTTTCCTTATTTCTCAATATGATATCCTCAAAGCTGGATTATTGGGTTCTTCTTAATCTTATTCAACTTCTTCTATTGAAACAGATTCTTCATCCTCCAACCAAAAACTCTATTTCTCTAGTTCCTATTCCATTGGAGTGACTTCCTATTTAGGAACATATTTAACCTCTCTAAAAACATCTCAAATGTAAATAGTCTTATTAGTCACTGGGTTCCAAAGTTTAAAACCTTTCACACCATCTTTATAACCAATAGCGATACATTTTTCCTCTTTATTATCCACCTTACTCATTATTTTCCTTTGGAACATGTACATAAGCATCACACCCAACAAAATTTAGATGTTTAATAGATGGTTTCTTACTAGTCGATACCTCATGTAGATTTTTTTCAACCAATGTTGATGTGGGTGATCGATTTACCAAGTAACATGCAATATCCAATACCTCTGCCCAGAATTCTTGTCCTATCTTGGCACCACTGGGCATGCTCCTTTCCTTTTTTATCAACGTGTTATTCATTATTTCAGCAACTCAATTCTGTTGAGGTGTGTATTGAATAGTCCTATTCCTTTCTATTCCACACTTCTTACATAATTCCTTGAATTCATTCCCACATAATTCTCCACCGTTATTTATCCTCAACACCTTTAATTTGTTTTATGTCTAAATCTCTACAAGAGCCTTAAATTCTTTAAAATTTAGCACATCAGATTTCTTTTGTAAGAAATAAATCCATGTGATCCTTGAAAAATCATCTATAAATGCAACATAATATACATATATACCTAATGATGGAACAATCACAAGTCCAAACACGTCACTATGTATTAACTCTAAAATTCACTTTTCTCTTGTAGCACTAGATGCAAATATTATCAGATTTTGTTTCTCATATATGCAATGTTCACATAAATCGAAATCTAGCGTGAAATCTTACATACCTTCAATTATACATTCACCTTGTAATTTATGAATGCCCTTCTCTACAATATGCCTCAATCTTTGATGCCATAGCATTTTCTTTCCTCCATATATAGTAGGGTTTGTGTCATCTTTATATCTTCCCTCATGAACAACAAAACCGTTACACACATTAGTGATTGTGCTTCCCAATAGTTTGTGCAAATTTCCATTCCAAACTCAACTCATCAAGACCATTAATCCTTGAACCATTTTGCATGTTTGTTTTGCAAACCTAGTATATAGCCTACATCACTCATTTTTACGATGGTTATCAAGTTTCTATCTAGATATGGAATGTGTATAACCTTGAGGACAATTATAATCCTTCCATCCTTGATCACCAAATTAACTCTTCCAAGTCCGATGATTTTGGTTGTTGTATCATATCCTAAGAAAACATCTTCTCCGTTGTACTTTTCATATTCATAAAACCACTTCCTATGAGGAGTCATATGCATTAGAGCAAATTTGGGGTCTAAAATGGGCCTCATAAGAAAAAGAGCCAACCAAAATGGGCCTCGTAAAAAAAATCTCCAACCAATAGAATAACAAGAAAAAGAGTCAACCACAATGGTTGACTTGGTACATTTGTCACTAAAAAAATAAATCTTTGTATTTTCAACATTTATACTTGTGGTTTTACTCAAATTTCGAGAGAGAGCACTTGTTGGATGCATAATTGATTTTTTAATCCAATGAGTGCTCCAACTCGAAATTTGAGTAAAACAAAAGGGAGATATGTTAAAAATATGAAAAAAATAGTTTTTTCTCTCTTCTTCCCAAATTCATAAATATTATTTTATTGTTTTAAGTATTATTTTATTGTTTTCCTTAAGAGGCCCATTTTAGACCCCAAATTTCCTCTAATGAAAAAATGCACCTGAGTCAATCATATTGTTAAGCAACAAAATCCCCATAGGAGCATAAATAGACAAAAAAGAGTAGTCCATGCATTAATAATGAAGAAAATAGATCAATAGTAAGCCTCTTCGAGGGGGAAACCTCCTTATACAATGTATTTGTTAGTTTTTCAACATTAAGCTAGCATTATTAGGATCTTTAACTGAGAGAATAACAAGCACAACAATCAAACACAAGAGACAATGAACACAGTGCTTTTCTTCGGGGAAACCATAAATGGAGAAAACCCCGCAACTTCCTCAGAGATAGAATCAACACCAAAATAGAAAATTCCAAAACAGTAAGTGATCTCCTGATAGCAGTAACCTTCTTCTTATCTAGCCCCAATGTCTTCTCCTTCCTCAACTATGCGCTACACTTGAGTGTGTATGAGATGTGTGCTAAATAGAGAAGTCACTTCTCTATTTATACTGCTTCCTGGCATGACTAAAACCCTACTAGGGCCGACTTCACCAAGTGAGTCTAATAACCCTAGTTCCCCGGAACTGCGGGGACTTTAACCCTTAGACAATAGGAGGGTTACCCACAATGACTTGACATGACTTGTTTACATTATAGATCCTCCCAATCGGAACATCGAGGCATGACATAATGACTCAATTACATAATAGATACATCCTGGAATAAACATCGGGTTACAAGACATAAGATACATAGATGAATACATTTCGAAGTTACAAATACATCAACACTCCCTCTTAACTAGGAAGGTATTCTTTCGACACAATTTTTAGCACTGGTCTTCTTCTTTGCATCAACTGGATCATCTCGTCATATTCATCTTCAAGTCTTCCTAGTCTTCTTCATCTTCTTCATCTTCTTCATCTTCTTCATCACAAGATCTGCATCATCATGACTGCTGGATCATCATCACATCTGGACCATCACTTGATCTGGATCGTCATCAAGTCTGGATCATCATCACATCTAGATCATCACTTGATCTGGATCATCATCGAGTCTAGATCATCATCATAACTGGATCGTCACTTGATCTGGATCGTCATCAAGTCTGGATCATCACATCTGGATCACTTGATCTGGATCATCATCCCATGCTATCTCATAATGGTGCTATCTCGATTCTTCTCATCACAGGAAGTTCTACAGAGTCAATCTTGTAGGCCTACCCTTCATGTAGGTCTTCATCAGCACTTATATCTGACACTTAAGTTAGAATGGCCCACCCAGCTCTTACATCTAACCTCATCTTGTCAGAAAGGCACACCAACACTCACATCTGACCTCATCTTGTCAGAAAGGCCTAGCACTCACATCTGACCATGTGTAAACACATCGCACCAGAAAGGCTCAGCACTTATATATGACCATGTGCAAGCACATCGCATCGAAAAGGCTCTGCACTTACATCCAACCTCATCTTGTCAGAAAGGCACAGCACTTACAGTCGACCATGCTCAAAAGCACCGCATCAAAAGGGATCAGCACTTACAATCGACCATGCTCGAAAGCACCGCATCGAAAGGGATCTGCACTTATATCTGACCATGCTCAAAAGCACCGCATCGGAAGGGCATGCACTCACATCTGATCATGGAGGAACTAATCCTACCATCGCATCATAATGGCCCCCAATCCTAGACTGAGCTACCTGGTAACTGACCAGGTGCCTCCGTTCCCAGAATGGCAGTTGCCCTTACATCTGACCTACTTGTCAGAATGGCCAACACTCACATCTGACATGGGAGGAACTTAATCCTTTAGCCATGATAGAATGGTTCAGCCCTTACATCTGATCAAGTGGGAACACATCCCTCTCTCACATTAGAATGTATTCTCAGTCCTAGATTGAGTTTTCCTGGTAACTGACCAGGCACCTCCATTCCCAGAATGGCAATAGCACTCATATTTGACATGAAAGGAACCTAAATCCTCTGACCATGATAGAATGGCTCAGCCCTTACATCTGACCATGGAAGGAACTTAATCCTCTCCCATGTCAGAATGGCTCAGCCCTTACATCTGACCATGGAAGGAACTTAATCCTCTCCCATGTCAGAATGGCTCACGAACTCATCACTTCCCTTTGGAGGGAACATCGATCTGGAGAACACAAAGCTTATCCCTGAAGTACTCAAACTTCACCCTAGCCAATGACTTCATCAATACATCAGCTATCTGATCATCCCCCACAACATACTGGAGCTTCACTACTCCCCTCTGCACCATATCCCTGATATAGGGATACTTGATCTCAATATGCTTCGACTTGTCATGGAACATTGGATTCTCTGACAACTTCACGCAACTCTGGTTGTCGCAATGTATACAAGTAGAATCCATCTGGAGATCAAATAAATTAGACAGTAGCTTCTGCAGCCATACTACCTCACAACTAGCCGAACAAGGTGTGACATACTCTGCTTCAGCTGTACTCAGTGCCACACAGGATTGTTTCCTGCTAAACTAAGAGATCACACCTAATCCCATACTGAAGCAACATCCTGAAGTGCTCTTCCTATCGATGGCACTGCCTACCCAATATGAATCAACATAACCCTCTAGGTTAATCTTCTGATTCGACTCATACTTGAGCCCATAATCAACTGTACCCCTCAGATACCTCAGAATATGCTTTGCAGCAATCAAGTGAACATTTCTCAGATTTGTTAAGAATTGGCTCAAGGTGTTCACAACAAAGAAAATGTCTAGTCTCGTGTTTTTCAGGTACATCAAGGACCCAATCATCTAACGATACATCGTAGCATCAACCGACTCTGATGAAGCATCGCTCAATAGCTTCAGGTTCGATGCCATAGGTGTGGCCATGGATTTGCATTCCATCATCCCAAACCTCTTCAGGATCTCTACTGCATACTTCCCTTGTCCAAGGAAAATTCCATCTACCCTCTGCCACACCTCCATGCCTAGGAAATAAGGCATCATACCCAAGTCCTTCATTCCAAACTCGACAACAAGCTTTCTCTTCGTATCGGCAATAAACCCATCCATACCTGTCACAAACAGATCATCTACATATAGTGGAACATCACTGGGTTTCCATATTCAACCTTGTAGTACAAGTTGGAATCTGCTTTACTCTTGGTAAAGCCCAAACTACATAGAAAGCTGTCAATTCTGTCGTACCAAGTCATGGGTGCCTGTTTCAAACCGTACAGGGCTTTCTTCAATCTGCATACATGAGACTCTCTATCATGTGTCTCAAAACAGAGTGGTTGTTCTACATACACTTCCTCTTCCACTACACCATTCAAGAAATCAGTCTTGACATCCATCTCGTGTATCTTCCATTTCATCACTGCAGCCAGAGCTAGTATTGATCTGATGGAAGTGTATCTGCTACAGTTGCAAAGGTTTCTTCATAATCTATTCCTTCTTTCTGAGAGAAACCCCGAGCCACAAATCTTGCTTTATATTTTTCAAAGGCTACCGTCTGCAGCATGCTTGATCTTGTAGATCCATTTGGAAGTTACAACTGACTTCCCTTCTGGTCTTGGGACAACATCCCAAACATCATTCTTCATGATCGATTGGTATTCTTCGATCATAGCATCCTTCCATTATTTTCATTCTGTCGCTTCTTCATAAATGGAAGGTTCTTTATCAATGAAATCACATAGTAAAGCTACATACCCGGAACAGGATCTAGTCCTCTTTCTTTCTCTGTGATTCTCTTCTTGAGCCCCATATCTTTCTGCACCTTGGATAATTTCACGTACCCAAGCAGGTTTCCTCTTATGAACATTCTTCTCCAGAGGTGGATCTACAGGTCTTTGTGGTTCTTCAAATTCTTGATCTTCTTCTTGAGTTTCTTCATTCATGGTTGTATCATGAATTCTGGGTGCTTCTGCTTCTTCAGGTTCTTCAGCAGGTCTCTTTCTGGATTTGTTGTAAGCTGTGTCTTCATCAAATGTCACATCCCTGCTGATTTCAATCTTCTTGTATCCTGCGAAATATATTTTGTAAGCCTTCGAGCTTTCAGAGTATCCCACAAATATACCCTTCTTTCATGAAGGATCTAATTTTGTTCTCTTCTATTTTGGAATGTGTATGTACACAGGACAACTGAATATTTTGAGATGGCTGACTTCTGGTTTCTTGTCGAAGAAGACTTCTTCAGGAGTCTTGTTCTCAAGTACTCTATGTGGAGTACGGTTCTGTACATACACCACTGTTCTGGCAACTTCCACCCAAAAATGCATAGGAATATCTTGATCATGAAGTATAGCTCTTGTAGCTTCCATGATAGTTCTATTCTTCTGTTTCGCAATCCCATTCTGTTGTGGATTGTAAGGAGTGGACAACTCTCTCTTAATCCTTGATTCTTTACATATCTCTTTGAATTCATTTGAAGTGAATTCTCTGCCATTGTTTGATCAAAAAGTCTTGATCTTCTTTTCAGTGTGATTCTCAATCAAGGTTTTGAATTCCTTGAACTTGTTGAATACTTCATCTTTGTTCTTCATGAAGTAAACCCATGTCTTCCAATAAAATTCATCAATAAAAGAAACATAATATGCATACCTGCTTAGTGAGCTTGATGACATAGGACCACATACATCGGAGTGGATGATTTCCAAGATTCCTTTTGCTTTTCTTTCGCTACTGGGAAATTTCTTCTTTGTGTTCTTTCCTTTTGCACATCCTTTGCAGACCCCATCATGTTTTGCTTGTATTTCTGGAAGACCTTCAACAGCTTTGCTTACAAGAGGTATGCTCTGTAATGCACATGTGCAAGTATTCTATGCCATAGTTCATTTGGCTCTACTGTGTCATGGACCAAGGCTTGTTCTGGATGGCCCTTCAATTTGTACAAACCTCCTTCTTGTTCACCAATCACTATTGCATAATCAATAGTCTTTCCTTTTGGCCACATAATAACTTGACCATCTATGAATGCAACCCTCATTCCTTTTGCATCTAATGCTGATATGGAGAGAAGGTTCTTCTTGAGTCCTGGCATAAACAAAAATTCCTTCATTGTTATAGACTTTCCTGAGTCTAGCTTATAGGAAGATTCCCCACTACCTTTTATTGGATATTGGTAGTCATCTCCTAGCTTCACCTTGTGAGGTGATTCATGTTCTGAAAGTTTCACAAAGGATTGCTTGAATCCAGTCATATGTTTGGAAGCCCCACTATCTATAAGCCAATCATCACTTCCATGAGTAATGTTTCCCGCGAGAACGGAGATCAAAACATATTCATCCTCGCTTGAAGAATCTTCACTTTCATATCTGGTTCTCTTTGATGAAGGTTCATCATCCTCTGCAGCATGAGCATGATGTCTTCTTTTGTTTCCCTTCTTCTTGTGAGAGCTACTTTTGTTCTTAGGACAATATCTAGCAAAGTGTCCTCTTTCATTACATGTATAGCAAATGTACTTAGACCTATCTCTAGGCTTTATAGAGTTATTCCTATGATGAGAGTACTTACTTCTGTGATGGCTGGATCTGGGTTTCTTGGATTGTACTATGAGAGCTTGATCTTGACTTCCCATTTTCTCTTCTCGAGTTGCTATCTGAGCTTCTTCTTGAGAACATTCTTCTCACAGTATGCTGAACTTGACTAACTTCTTTCTAGCACAGATCCCTTGAATGAAGGAGTCCCATGTCCTAGGGAGACCATTCAAGGTGGTCATCACAATTTCTACATTCTCCACTTCTTCATCTATTGCTTCCAATTGTTCCTTGATTTGAGAAACCCTTGTGAAGTAAGACTAGATGGTCTCTGCATTTTGGATCTTCACATTCTTCAGTTTGATTCCTCAAAGTCATCTTCTGGTTTATGTTCTTCCCTTCAAACAATTTGGTTAGGGCATCAAACATAGCTTTAGGTGTTTTGAGAGAGGACACCTGTGGGATAAGGTGATCCTTAATAGAATCAGCAATGATCCTCTTTTCCATAACCAACTTCTTCTTATGCAAGGCCTTAGCCTCATCTCCCTCTGGAACTGGAACCTGCTCATGGATGTAGGAGTCCAACTCATTCTCTTCCAGGATCAGGGAGATCCTATACTTCCAGGCTTAGAAGTTATCAGCTCCCTCAAGCTTTTCATCAAGCTTGGTATGATGAGACATCTTAACTGAGAACCTCAAATGGAAATACAAAAGATCTAGATGTTACCAGGTCAAGATGTCGAATCTGGATTTGGAGCTAAAAATCCTGCAGTGCTGGATCAGGAGCAAATTAGGGTTTTGCTTTTTCGAAGTTCTATCCAACCAAATGCTTTGAAATTGATCCCTAACTTTGATTTTGGGGAGGATATCAATCCAGGCATGGGCTCACTATAAAATTCCTCTTCTGTGAAATGCCCTAATTTTCGGGAGCAGTGTTGGGTCCAAAACTGAAAAACCTCAGAATTGGATTCTGCTTCGATAGAAAGATGCGCCCTAAGGAGGAGAGTTATTCCACCTTACTTTTGCTGAAAATCTGTGGATGAAGATCCACAAACTAGGAAGCCCTAGTTCCCGCAACTGCATAGTGTCTTCTTCTCAGGTTAGCTCTGATACCATGTTAGTTTTTCAACATTAAGCTAGCATTATTAGGATCTTTAACTGAGAGAATAACAAACACAACAATCAAACACAAGAGACAATGAACACGGTGTTTTTCTTCAGGGAAATCATAAATGGAGAAAACCCCGCAACTTCCTCAGAGATAGAATCAACACCAAAATAGAAAAGCCCAAAACAGTAAGTGATCTCCCGACAACAGTAACCTTCTTCTTATCTAGCCCCAGTGTCTTCTCCTTCCTCAACTATGCGCTACACTTGAGTGTGTATGAGATGTGTGCTAAATAGAGAAGTTACTTCTCTATTTATACTGCTTCTTGGCATGACTAAAACCCTACTAGGGTCGACTTCACCAAGTGAGTCTAATAACCCTAGTGCCCTAGAACTGCGGGGACTTTAACCCTTAGACAATAAGAGGGTTACCCACAATTACTTGACATGACTTGTTTACATTATAGATCCTCCCGATCAGAACATCGAGGCATGACATAATGACTCAATTACATAATAGATACATCCCAGAATAAACATTGGGTTACAAGACATAAGATACATAGATGAATACATTCCGAAGTTACAAATACATCAACAGTATTGAGTACACAAGACAAGACAAGACAAGATAAGATGATTCAAATGAAAAGGTCTCCTTGATATATAGAGGAGACAAAGAGGTACAATCACCACTAATGGACTCAATTCAACATTAATAATATAACAATATTAATATAAAATGTCCAATTTATGGGGGAATGGGCCACAATTTAGGGCTTAACACAACCATACATCATGATATGAACAAGTATATGTGGAGTCCAGGTACACGTTCCCTTCTTCCTCTGAGGATGTATTCTCCTATGTGGAAGGCGTGTCATCAGATCCCTTTACTTTTTTCATCATTTTAAGATCTACAATCCTTCTTATAGTGCCCAGCTTTATCGCATTTCCAACATTTCCTCAAATATTTTCTTGGAGATTTAGATCTTCCCTTATATTTCGATCTCCCTCATGAAGCCTTATTTTTATTTCTCTTGGGGACGAATTCTCACAAATAAGGATTCCATGCTTTGACTATCCATGGTTTTCTACCTCATTTCTTCTTATAGCATGGATGCCACTATTTCATCAAACTTTAAAGTGGCTTGACTAGCACCACTTATTACTACAATCAAATTATCCGAAGAATTTAGCAAAGACCATAACAATGCAATTATTTTATCTCCTCCCTCCATATTAATACCAACTTAGGTGATTTGACATATAATGCATTGTATACATTCAGATGAGTTGTTATTGTGTCATGATCATACATCCTGAGGTGATACAACTTCTTTTGCAGAAACTACTCGTTTACTAGGGACTGATTGATACAAACTCCATAGTTTATTCCATAGATTCAATGTTATGTCTTCTCCAAACACATTTAGAAACACTGAATCTAATAGGCAAATTCAGATTGTACTCCTCACTTTTCTTTCTAGTCTCTCCAAATTTTCTTTGTCAATCCAATGGGCAGTGTACCTGGATCCATAGCAATCCATTGTTCTCAACCTACAAGAAGATCTTCCATCTTGAGCTCCCATAGCTCAAAGTTATGACCATTAAACTTATCAATATCAATTCTAGAACTACTCACCATAATATTTCAATGCATGAGTCACCACTTCAAAGCTCCCATTAGACCCAAGTTTATCATAGACCCAAGATCTATCAAACATGTCGGACCCTTAGCAACAAAGGCATCCCCCTGAAGCCAATAATCGATCTCTGATACCACATGTAAGTTTCAAACCTGTAAAGAAAAGCAATGCATACATATTCATAAGAAAACTAGAGATTACAAAATGGCACACACACAATACATAGAGATTTACCCTTGAAACCTTTAAAAGGAAAAACCAACAAAACTTAGAGCCACACCTCTATCTTTCTCGTTGTGTTCCTTAACCATTCACAATACAATATTTAGGTATTTTGCAACACCCAAAACCCTAATATGTTAATTCATATTATATTACACCCCTAATCCCTTAACCCATATTGGATCATGAGGTGACGCACCCCACACCCACTTGCAAAAGATATAAAACATACCCAATATTGTCTTCATATATTGTGTAACAAAACCAACAACAACAAAAATATCAAGAAAAGTATGAGTCAAATACAAAAGGCTATCAACTAACTAACATTTCAAAATGACATCTACTTCAGGTGTAGTAGAGGTGGTAGCAAGTTTGACTCCACAATGGAAGGGAAATGGGTCTAGTTTACAATATTCCATCCGAAAGTGGCAAAGAAGTTCAAATGCATACTTAGACCGGGAAGGAGAATGTATTCCTTAGTTTGCAAGGCTTGGAGGCTAATAAAATAATGCAAAATTCCTAAGTCTGTCATTTTATATTTCTTCTTAAGGTTGGATTTCACATGGGTTGAAATGTTGGGGCCACTACTAGTGAATCTATGGTCATCAACACAAAATAACAAGTAATGTGAGATGGTTATCTACTTTCTTGGTATAGACATTGGGGTCAAAATGAAATCTAGAAAATTTGATGTCAAGAAGAAAGATATCCATTATAGCATACCAAGATTGACGAGCTTGCTTAAGTCCACAAAGGCGACATACAATATTGGAATCATTATGAACATATCTAGGAGCTTGTTCGATGTAAAATTAATTTTGTAAATCCTCATGTAAGAAGGCAGATCTAACATCCATCTAATGGGCCTCCCGTTTATACGAAATGGAAAGGGTTATAGCAAGGTGAATGGAATTCATTTTAGCTATGGAGCAAAGGCTTCATTATAGTCAATCGCTTCAACTTGAGAAAACATTTTAGAAAATAATCGGGCCTTATGTATTTCAACATTTCCATCTTATGCATAGTTAGTTCTATACAGCCATTTACTTCTGACAAATTTTCTTCCTTTCAGAAGAGGTTTAAGATCCAAAATACCATTCGCCATTATGGAATAATATTCTTCATTCATTTTTGTGTTATAATCTCAATGGCCAAAAGCCTCTACAAATGATTTTGGATCACGAGACTCTAAAACATCAAACAAAGTAGAGGAGGCCCTCTGGAATTGTAAACATGTATGATGTTTATCTAAAGGATAACCGACAAGATTATTAACTACTTATCATGTTGTACAAGCCCATCTATGAAATTGTGGAGCTAATGCAAGTTCATGTTCAATAGACCCAACCGGAGGAAGGTCAGCAGGGGGAGGTGGGTTTTCATTTACATTATTATCACCTTAAAAAGAAACTAGAATAAAAGAAAAGTTGGGAATAAAAGATGGCACAATCTTTGAAGATGGCTCACAGGATGAATATGCCACAATCTTTGAAGATGGCTCACAGGATGAAGATGGAATAAACACCAAATTAGGCTCATGTGCCGAAAGAATTTCATGACTTAACATCTCTCTTGATAATAATTTCACTTGAATGAGGTTGAAGGAGTCTAAAACCTTTTACATCTTCTAAATATCTAACAAAATACAATTCACTTTTAGGTTGCAATGCTTTCCTTTCTCATCATGAATGTGGGCCATGCTTACATATGGTTTGATTTTACTCCATGGTTTTCCTCATTTTATATATTTTAAAGACTTTGTGGGAGTGTAATTAACTATGTAATTTGCAGAATTAATGGATTCCACCCAAAAATGAGGACTTAATCCCTTGGATTGGACCATACAATTTGTCATTTCTTTAGATGTGTGGGTTTTTCTCTCATCAACACCATTTTTTTGTGGCATATCTAGAACAATATATTGCACCTAAATGTCCTACAGTGCAGTAAATTGCAAATTTTTCGTTGACATATCCATCTCCATCATCTATTCTTAACTTCTAAAATTGTTATCTAAATTGTTTTTCTACACAAGCCTTATAGTCCAAAAACATGTCAAAACTTAATTCCTAAGTTTTAAGAACGAAGTGGACCACACAAATCAGAAAGAACAAGCTACAAGGGGGAGATGCATACCAGAGGCACGTTTGTGAACATTGTCCCACTAATGTTTATCAAGAACAAAATTGAGACAAACACCATCTCTGCAAGGAACAAGAGGAAGAACAATCACCATATTCTAATTGCATAGCTACTGCAATAAGCAATAGTTTAGATGACCAAACCACTCATGCCAAATTTTGTTATGAGCCTTCAAAACTAATGGAAGGCATTGTTATGAGCCTTAGAAAACTAATGGAAGAGATGATGACCTAAAGTTTTAAAGTCTATATAGTCTATTAATATTATCAACAATTCTAGTTGCTAGGACATGTTTAGGATCTTTTAAATCCATGATTACAACTTGATGAGGTGAAAATTCTATTTTTCATCTTGACCTAAATAAATGATTTTGTATATTGATAAAAGGTTGCACAAAAGAATTGAAACACATAATACATCATTAAAATGGTTATAATTTATTTGAATTGTTTCAAACTCTACAACACTTAAATCTATCATTACCAACAAATATTTGTTTGGTGTTATGTTCCGATTAAGAGTAGAAAATATGGTTTTATTCTTAACCATATAATAAGGTGATCTAGAATCAATAAGCCTTACATTAGAAGAAGAAATATGTCACATTGGAGGAAAAACTAGAAGCAGAAAGTGGAAGTCCAAGAGAAAAAAGTTAAAAGAAGAACAAGGGATATTGATGTTGTGCTTATTCCTGGCTACTTCTAAGGCTTACATATTCTTTAAACATTTAGACTCCAAATGGCCATATTTCCCAAAATTTATAATGTTTATGTGTTCTTGTCTTTTGATTAATTTTCTTATCACAATTGAGAGTAGAAGTTGGTTAGCGGGGTTTGGGACATGTTACAACTTAAACTAACACGTGTGATAAATCCCCATAGAAACAAGTCTTATTACGTACCTAGTAGCCTCTTGGGTACTCAAATCCATATATAATTTCATCTCTTTGAAACAAACTCGAAATTTTCTTTCCAATAGATTTATATAATATGAATGTTAACATCGAAAGTATAAAAATATAGCAATCATTTAACAAAAATGACGAGTGCTAATTATACAAACATTTCTACCATTAATGCATTCATACCATGATCAATCATTCATGCACATAAATAATTCAATTACAGTAGCTAACAAACACATAACATAAAATATAAACCATGGAAATCATTCACAATTGGCACTTATCTTATAAATGTCACCACAAATTTCATAGTGTTGACATGTTGATGATGCCTTGGATGACAACTTTTGGATGTTCATGGAGATTTTATGATTGGTGAGGGTTTGGGTGATTTTTTCTATACGATGTTGCTCCTCATTCATGAATTTTCCTTGGTATATCGATGGCTTCTATGATGGCATTGAGATCTTGGCATCGGGTTCATGGTTATGTGTAGAATTTTTATTACTCTCCCAACCCGGTTTCCGACTCCGTTTTAAACATTGTTTAATGCCCAACCCAATTTAACATTCTACTGCAAATTATATTTTTCTCACAAACAATGTAGGATTGAAACACAAGAATAATTTCTACAACTTTTTATGAGCAACAAAAAAAACACATTCACACATAAAATATTCAGACACGGAAATTTTTGGTCCAATGACCTAGGAAAAACCCCAACCTCCGAGGAAAACTTGTGAGAGAGAAAATCTTTATTTATCTTGGAAAAATACAGCAGTAGACAAAAATATCAATCAACTTATCTCAACCGGAAGATAAAAAATTTGCCTTGATATTCATGCCAAAACAGAAACATCAAACTCGGAAATTTTCTTCCTGCACCCTCCTTGAATTATGTGTTGTTGTACGAAATGTACGACTGCTGTATGGATAGGTCGTATGGTCTGTTTTGTATGGTACTACCTCAAAAATCATGTCAACAATCTCTGCCTCGATTTTTTGTTCCCAACAAGTCTGCCTCGATTTTCGTACTAGAATGTGCCTCAAAACTCATGCCCTATACGGAATCCATACTGTACAGACTATATTGTACGGTGCAATAAATGCACTCAGCTGCCTCCTTGAAATTCGTGCCCCTGCCTGCTATTTTCCTCTTCCTCTATTTGTGTGCCAAAGAGAAAAAACCCTCCTGTGTTTTTCTTCTCGTCTTTCTCAGAAATTGGCTCTCTCTCTCTCTCAAAATGCAAAAGTGCCTCTTCACTTGGGAAACTTTCCTTTTAGGTAAAAAGTTAGGGTGAGTGGAAATCCATCTAATCTAAGTGCCCAGATTAGATTAGATAAGTGGTTGTGACTAAATCACTTTTCTCCACAAAAATAAAAAAATAATTCACTCACTTTTTTTTTAACTTAAAGTACACTTTATTCTCTGAAGTGCATTTAATGCTCTTCTCAAGTCATTAATATAAAGTCCAAGCGACTTAACCCCTTTTCCTAGTGACTTAGGCAAATCTCACTTGGGGGAACAACTCCAAGGTATAAAATTCAACATTTCCTCTTACTGAGGAAGTTGTTCTTCACCACACCCGACTTGTCTCTGAAATGAATAAACGTGCCTCTTCCAAGAGACTTCGTCATGATATCCACAACCTGCTCATCGGTGGAAATGTACTGCAATGCCACAGCTCCTCTCTAAACATAATCATGGATGAAATGATATCTTATCTCAATATGCATTGACCTGTCATGAAATATAGGATTCTCAAAGAGTTGGATGCAACTTTGATTGTCACAGTGAATCGTCGTAGGCCTTAGCTCCCAATCAAATAAATCCACCAATAACTTGCGAAGCCACAACGCCTCGCAATTGGCCTAACTGGATTCCATATACTTGGCCTCTGTAGAACTCAAAGCAACATACTTTTGCTTCTGATTGAACCACGACAATGCTGCCGAGCCCAAACTGAAAAAACATCCAGAAGTGCTCTTTCGGTCTGCCACACTGTCTGCCCAATATGAATCTGTGAAACCAATCAATCTAATCCCATATGATATCCTATAATCCAAACCATAATCCACTGTACCTACAAGGTATCTCAATGCATGTTTTGCGGAAACCTAGTGCACCCTCCTAGGCTCCACCATGAACTGAGTGAGAATGTTCACCGCAAAACACAAATCTGGCCTAAAGTTGACCATATACATCAATGAACCTATGAGCTGACGATATAAAGTAGGATCCACCAAATATCCCTTAGAAGCATGAAGCTTCTTCCATTTGGTGACCATAGGCGTAGACATCGTCCTGCAATCCTCCATCCAAAATCTCCTTAGAATATCAACTGCATACTGCCAAACCTCCAATCCCAAAAAATAGTGCATCAATCTAATGTCTGACATATCATACTCTGAAGCAAGATATTTCTTGCAAACTGCAATAGGTCTCTCTTCCCCTGTGATAAACAAGTCATCCATGTATAACAAAAGAATGAGCAGATCATCTCCAACCATGATGAAATAGAGATTGAGATTAGCCTCACTCTTCTAAAAACCCATCGACAGTAAGTAAGAGTCTATCCTGGAATTCCAAGCTCGAGGAGCTTGTTTCAACCCATACAAGGTCTTCTTCAGCCTGCACACATGAGACTCTCTCCCATGAATCTCAAAGCCTTGTGGCTGCTCCACATACACCTCCTCTTGTATGATTCCATTAAGAAATACGGTCTTCACATCCATCTGATGGATCTTCCAACCCATTTCCGTAGGAATGGAAATCAATGACCTGATAGAAGTATAACATGCAACCAGTGCAAAGGTCTCATCATAATCAACTCCCTCTACCTGTGAGAA
This sequence comes from Pseudotsuga menziesii, assembly GCA_001517045.1. Lineage (NCBI taxonomy): Eukaryota > Viridiplantae > Streptophyta > Pinopsida > Pinales > Pinaceae > Pseudotsuga > Pseudotsuga menziesii. Next base: position 81,931 of record LPNX010665175.1, on the reverse strand, counting down.
CCCTCGTGCCACAAATCAAGACTTGTACTTCTCCAAACTACCATATGCAGCATGCTTTAGCTTGTAAATATAACAATAATTCACCACTGACTTCCCATCAGGTCTTGGAACAATCTCCTAGACATCGTTCTTCATGGTGGAATAGTAATCTTCCATCATGGCATCTCTCCAAACATGATGTTGAGAGGCCTCCTCAAATTTAGATGGCTCGGAATCATGAAGGCTAGCAACCAATTCCATACACAACATGTCTGGCATCACTATAGCCCTCACTGGCTCCTTGGGCATTCCAAAATCATTAGCTTCCTTTAAGGTCTCCCGAAGCCACTTAGGCTTCTTCTTCCCTGAAGGTTGTTCCCAAACTGGTCTGTCCTCATCTGATGAACTCCCAAAAGTAGAAGGCCTAGAAACCCATGAACTAGGAGCTGGTGAACCAACAACTGGTGAACCTCGTGATCCTGCAACTCTATATGGTGAACCTATGACCTAAGAACCAAAAACTGTCCCTGAAGAACCTGTTGGTTGAACCACTGAAACTGGATATCCTGTGCCTATACTCTGTGGTATAGTAACCCCGAAAACCTGTGAACCTAGCATCTGCACTGAAGGTACTTGTGAAGCTACCTGAGGTTTGGGAACCTACTGCTCTCCCTTCTCTGACTCTCTAGACTTCCTGAAGGCTCGCTCCTCTTCAAATCTCACTTCCCTCCTCACAACAACCTTAGGCTCTTGGAAGAAGGAAGGCCTTCGAAGTCTCATCATACCCCACAAAGATGCCTCTCTCTGCTATGGGCTCAAACTTTGTCCTCTTCTCAGAAGGGACATGTGAATAAGTCAGACAACCAAATATCCAAAAATGACTCACCTCAAGATTCTTTCCTGTGAAAATCTCCTCAGGTGTCATGTTCCCCATGACACGACGGGGACTCCTGTTCTGAAGGTATACAATTGTACTACATGCCTCTGCCCAAAGGAAGAAAGGAAGTGAATGATCATGTAACATGGCTCTCACAGCTCCAACAATAGATTTGTTCTTCCTCTCCGCCACTCCATTCTGCTCAAGAGTGTATGGTACTGTCAACTGTCTCTTAATGCCCTCCTGTCTGCAATACTCATCGAACTCCTTGGAGGTATACACACCCCCGTTATCTGATCTAAGTGCCTAAATCTTCCTCCCAGTCTGGTTCTCCACAAGAGCTTTGAACTCTTGGAACCCCTACAAGGACTCCTTAGATTTCTTTCTCTTTAGGAAGTAGATCCAGGTCATCCTGGAATGGTCATCGATGAATGTTACATCATACTCAAACCCTCTCAGAGAAACAACTGACATAGGACCACACAAGTCGGAATGTATCAATTCAAGAACTCTGGTTGACCTGCTATCACTGCTCGTAAAAGAAATATTTTTGTACTTTCCCAAAGCACACCCCCTGCATACATCAGTGTGCTCTGTGCTGAACTCTGGAACACCTGTAACCATATACCTCAACATCCTCAATGCTAGATGATGCAGATGAGCCATCCTCTTATGCCACAACTCACAAAGATCGCTACCAGTGCTATGTGTCAAAGCATGCTGGGGATGAAATAAGAGCTTGTACAGTTTCCCACATCTGACTCCAATGACGTAAGAAGCAGATGGTCCTGCAGTCTTCGGAAAAACACACACATGTCCATCCAGGAAGGACACCTCAAGACCCCTATCCTCAATCATGGAAACTGAGATCAGCCTCTTTTTTATCCTAGGTACAAACAATACATCTCTCAAAATCATGGGACTCATGGACTCTCTCTGAAATGTAATGGTCCCACGCCCAACAGCTCTGACAACTGTGTCATCCCCCAACACCAATCCCTATCTGTGAAAGCTCAGAGAACATCTCTTGAGCACCTATCATATGGTTCAAAGCTCCACTATCAATATACCACGTGCTGGTGGTGGATGCATTGAAAGAATGGCTAGTCAACATGGAATACTCCCTCTCAATATCAATATCTGCACTAGTGATGATGGATGCTCTCTCTCTATCAACATGCCCAGTATAGAGAGAAAACTCTCTCTCGAATCTAGCTGTAAACTCCTCCACCTTTGTTGAAGCTAATGTGCCCACACTTCTGACAAGCGAAGCACTTCACAATGCTCAAGTCCTTCTTTTGTCCATCCTGCTGCTTATCCCCGCCCTTCTTGGGGCCCTTCTTGAACTTCTTCTTCCCCTTTGCAGTCAATGCCACATTCTCCTCATCCTCCTTGCTAGTAGAAGAGCTTCCCTGCACAAGACATCTCCGTGTCTCCTCCTGAACAAAGTCATCCCAAGTCTCGTCCCATGTAGGTAAGTTCTCCCTGACCACTATAGCCTCCACAAAAACAACCTAAAGATTTGAAACCCCATTCAAAGCTGCCCACACTAGCTCTGAACCAGGAACAACCTCCCCCACTGCTGCAAGCACATCTCTCACCTAAGAGATCCTAGTAAGGTAGGAAATCACACCCTCAGCTTTGGCCATCTTGATACTTTTTAACTTCTCCCTCAAAACCATCTTCCTATTCTCATTTGAGCTTTGAAACAAGTTGGTCAAAGCATCCCACATCTGATATGCATGGGTCTTACTCGCAATGTGTGGGATCGCATGGTCTTTAAATGCATCTATGATAATTCTTCTAGACTTTATGTCCTTCTTGTTGAAGGCAGAAAGTGTTGTTGCATCGATGGAAGCAAGTACTACAATGGGGTTAGTTGTAGTGTTGTGAACTACCTCATCCCATAACTCATTTTCCTCCAATATCAGCACTAGCCTAGCTTTCGATAGGACAAAAGTCCCAACCCCATCAAGCCTATCCTGCAACCTAAGTCATGTTGTCATTTTCTGTGCAAACTTCAAGTTTCAACAAGGTGTTTCCCACTGACAAAAGAAATCATTGAAGTCTAAATTTTTTAATATTTTAAGGTATCCCTTTCTTTAACAAGGCGCTGATACCATGTAGAATTTTCAACACTCTCCCAACCCGATTTCCAACTTTGTTTTAAACATTTTTTAATGCCCAACCCAATTTAACATTCTTCTACAAATTATATTTTTGTCATAAACAATATAGGACTAAAACACAAGAATAATTTCTACAACTTTTTATGAGTAGCAAATAAAACACATTCACACATAAATATTCAGACACATAAATTTTTTGTCCAATGACCCAGGAAAAACCCCAACCTCCGAGGAAAACCTATGAGAGAGAAAATCGTTATTTATCTTGGAAAAATACAGCAGTACACAAAAATATCAGTCACAACTTATCTCAACCGGAAGATAAAAAAATCTGCCTCAATTTCTGTGCCAAAACATAAACATCAAACTCAGAAATTTTCTACCTGCATCCTCCTCGAATTCCGTGTTGTTGTACGAACTATACGGTTGCTGCATGGACTAGCCGTACGGCCTGTTCTATACGGAACTGCCTCGAAAATCGTGTCGACAATCTTTGCCTCAATTTTCGTGCCCCACAAGTTTGCCTTGATTTTCATGTCGAAATGTGCCTCGAAACTTGTGGCATGTATAGAATCTGTACTATACGGATTGTACTGTACAATGCAATAAATGCAATCAACTACCTCCTCGAAATTCGTGACCCTACCTATTGTTCTCCTCTTCCTTGCTTTGTGTGCCAAAGAAAAAAACTCTCCCGTGTTTTTCTTCTCCTCTTTCTCAGAAATTGGCTCTCTCTCTCTCTCTCTCAAAATAGAAAAGTGCCTCTTCACTTGGAAAACTTTCATTTTAGGTAAAAAGTTAGGGTGATTGAAAATCCATCTAATCCAAGGGCCTAGATTAATAGATTAGATGAGTGGTTGTGATTAAATCACTTTCTCCACAAAATAAAAAATTAATTCACGCACTTTTTAATTTTTTTACTTGAAGTACACTTTATTCTCTAAAACTCATTAATGCTCATCTCAAGTCATTAATATAAAGTCCAAGTGACTTAACTCCTTTTCCTAGTGACTTGGGAAAATGTCACTTAGGGGAACAACTCCAAGGTATAAAATTCAACAATGTAGCTAGTTTTCATGTTGTTTCTAGGGTTGATTGTGAAAAATAGTTCTTTATATTCAAACCCTTGTTTCTCCAACACCCTAGTTCAGATGGGGGCTTATGATATATGTATGGGAAACTCTTTTAAAGAGGTATCTCATGATGCTAAACACTCATCCTAGTTCTTTAGAGAGTTAAAGTAATCAAGTCATATTTTGGCCATTTTTGCTAGTTTTTGGGCCAATTTTTAACAGTTTAGTACATTGTTTAGGGCCTCAAAACAACCTTAGAATTTTTGGACATGATAATTTGTAAAAAAATTATCAGACTGGAAAATTTGTTTTGAGCCAATGGAACAGGTGGGTGGCCACCAATATCCATCTGAATCACTTTAACTATGCCTTAGACTTCATTTGCATTTTTAACCCAAGGTCCCTTAACCATGGTTATAAGATTCACTTTAATTAATTATGGGTTAATTATCTTAATCGAGTATTAAGAGGGGAAAAGTGGCCTCATATAGGGAAGCTACATGTCAAGGCAAAATCATGCATATATAATGTTTTTTTTTTTTTTTTGACGAGAACACCCCTTGATTTTTTGGCCGGAGTCGGGGACTTATATTTTTATCACTCCTGGGAAGATGTCACTCTGAGGACTCCCCTGTGGGAATCGAACCTGGGCCAGTGATGGAAACTCCCACCGATTTAACCGCTAGACCACAGCTCAGCCGACTATGCATATATAATGTTAGAAACTCATTTTCAATCATTCATCCCAGCATCTAGAGAGAGAGAGAGAGAGAGAGAGAGAGAGAGAGAGAGAGATCATCTATGTTATTGCAGTTTTGGTTGTTAATCCAAAAGAAGACTAGTTTCCATAATATATCACTAGATCACACCCTGATAATGACAACCTAGCTACCTTGATAAACGGGTGCCCAAAGATTAGGGAACTTGGCCTACAATGTGACATCCATAGGGCTTTGTCATGGAGATTTCATGGATAGTCTACATTGAAGCGTTGGAAGGGGAAGGGGACGACCTGAAGGGACTGCAATGTAGAGAAGCGGTTACCTTCCTTGGCATTGCAGGTTGATGGGGAATGTGTGAGAGATTGGGGTATGTTGTGGATGGGGTTACTTGCACCACTTCGTTAGAAGATATATGTCCTTGGGCGAAGAGCGCTCTAAGATGAGTGTGGAAGTGACACCTTGAACTGAATAATCAAGGAATCCAAAAAAACTTCATTGAAGAGAACATTTTGTAACCCCTAAACTAATAAGAGCTTCTCTAGTTCAGTGAAAAGTATAAACAAAATAAGAATAAATAGTGTCAATATTAACAAGAATAACATATATGGGTCGGTCATCTTTCTTGATTATTTTACACTGCAAAAAAAGTGTTTTTAACTTGGATGGAAAATCTTCAATACAAGAGAAATCACTAGGTTTTAAAGTAATCAATTGGTCTTCGAGTTGGTGGGCTCAAATTTCATTGTGTTTACTAGACACGGTTTTCAACTTTTTCCATGTTGCATTTGGGGTTTCAATTCCTTAAAAATGAAACTAAAATTAATGGAGATGGAAAGTAATTTATATTTTTGTTCAATTTCGGTCCTCTTATATTTTGTTTATATCAGATATTAATGGAGATGGAAATTTGTAAACACACATTGTCAAAGATATGGTTAGTTATATTAAATTTAGAGGTATACAATTTCATTATGGATTCTAAAATTATCTTTCATTCAGTGTCAATATTTTATTTCAGTTTTTTGTTTATATTTCCAGTTTGCTTCATTTCTAGTTTGTGTATGTTTTTTGTTGTTTGCCTTGTGTGATCTTGACAAAGCAGAAACATAACAAAAACATTATATTTTTGATATGCATATGCTATTTCCCTTGCGCTTTGTATGATCTTGACATATAAAAAACATAAAGAAAACTTGCATTTTTTTGGGTGGATTAGTCAAGATCTAATTTTTTTTTTTTGGCCTTTTTTGTCTTTGGTTGCGTTGAATTGTTTCGCAAAAACAAAGGGTTTTCAAGACATTTTTGAGGTAAAGGCTCTATATATATAAAAACTTATTCGGTTAAAAAATTACTTTATTAGAATATAGATATTGAAGTAAAGAATATATATATATATATCATTTGGTTAAAAAAAGAATATAGATATTAAGTTAAAATATTTCTTTTTAAAGTTGTTTTTAAAAAAATGCATGCAATTTAAGTTATGACATAACTTTATTATAAAGTGTATTTCACTTAACTTAAAACAAATCATTAGACACTTAGGATATTTAGACACTTAGGAGTTAGTTAAGATCAACTTGTGTAATATATCCGTTAGGTAAAAGTGTGTTTCTTTAGTATGCATTAGTATGCATTTGTAAATATTCTAATCCGACGGTCACGATATGTTCTAGACATAGAGTGATCCGACGGTTCAACTTCTCTTAGATCATACCTACCATTGATCCGTGGCTTAACACCCGATTGGTCTATGATCTCTATTTAAAGAGCATAGAGGGTCCTTGGCTAGTTGATCGATTATGAGAAGCTTATGTAACTTTCTTTCTTTTGCATAATAAATTGCTCCGAAGTAGCTATTTGGCCGAGGCCGTGGACTGTTTCCCTCTCGAGGGTTTTAACCACGTGACAAACATTGGTGTATTGATCTGTGATCTGTTTGTGTGAAGCGGCTATTCTTGGTGTTCGGTCCTTTGGGAGTACCCTGTGTACCCTAACAACTTTATTGTTATTGTTAAGTTACTATTAAAAAAATCTCCTTGAAGACCCTTGTTTTAATATTTTCTATTCTCCTGGGATAGAGACTCACTTGTGTGGGCTTTGAAACGTCTCAGCCCCTGCTAAGTCACAAGTTATTTTTTAAAGTTGTTTTTAAAAAAATGCATGCAATTTAAGTTATGACATAACTTTATTATAAAGTGTATTTCACTTAACTTAAAACAAATCATTAATATAACTTTATTGTTATTGTTAAGTTACTATTAAAAAAATCTCCTTGAAGACCCTTGTTTTAATATTTTCTATTCTCCTGGGATAGAGACTCACTTGTGTGGGCTTTGGAACGTCTCAGCCCCTGCTAAGTCACAAGTTATTGGTATATTTGGCTTGCAGGCTGTTGGATATACTCTTGAGAGGTTGCTGTTCCCATGGTTAAAAAAAAATATTTTCCATTTCTCTATAAATTCATAAATTCAAACTGACTCGCCCATTTCTCTATATGTCAGCCAACTAAGTCCATTCAGCCGTCTTACACACCATGCGATCTTATAGCTGCAGATAATTTAAACATCACTTGTAACGGAAAACGTGAAACAAACATAAAAATTGGAATCACAGTTGTTTTCTGTCAGATGATTACTTCTAGAATAAACTTAATTGATATAAAAAAATATTATAAGAGTGGCTTAATGATAATGCAGGTCCATTTCTTTACACGTACGTTTACATTTGCAAGGATAGTTCGATTGGACCATCAATGACGTAAAAGTTTACACAATGTCTAGTGTATAGATAGGTCTTGATAACTTCAATACAGTATCAAACTTTGGCTCAAAATTTTCATTGTATTGTTGATATAAGTATCTGAACAAAAACGGTTTCTCCCAATTTCCCCGAAATTCGCAAATAAGTGATCCAACAAAAACCTTTTTGTTGGCTATAATTCTCTTTATGAACCCAACACATAAAAATGTTACACGAAGTTTGTGAGAGTGTATCACAGCCCACAAACTCAAAGAGAAGTACAAATCCAGAAGAGAATAATTGTAAACGGTATGAATCACGCAAGTGTGATAAGCCATAGCCAGTTAAAATTTGCAGAAGTTATAAGTGTTTTTAATTCTAGGTTTGGATCCGCATGTGTGTCACATGGTCAGATAGGAATAAAGAGAGAAGAAACCAATATATTTTTCCCAATGACATACAATATGTGGTCTTTGGTCTTTGTACATTGTTACATGCGTAAGCTGTAAATACCCATGGGCATAGGCAGAGAAATAATTGCTCAGTGGTGTGGTTCACCAGTTTTGAACGGACTGGAAAAATGACTAGAAATCCAAGCTTGAATGTTTCTGCAAATCAAATGAATATTTCTTTGATAATAAGCACAAAAATCATGAAAAGGCACATGAAGATAAGTACTGTTGCACACATGACCATGCCTCCTTGCTGTTGTGCTCTTTCAGCCTGCATGTTCAAGATCATAAGGTTGGATGTATCAAAACTCAAAAAATTCCTCATCAAAATCTAAAGTAGCTGACATGGAAACACTAACAAGATCACCACACAGCCATGAAAAAATATATAATTCTTCAAGGGACCTCCCTAACCGTATATCATAAAGATATAAACTACAACCTTCTGTAACTGTTTAACACCCTGGTCAACTGAGGCTGCCACATTCTGAACATTGTAATCAATGCGATCGACTATAGTTCCCTGCATTCATAAACAATAGTCAGAGACAAAATCTGATGAAAATTCTTTTGATTTGTTCATTAAAATACATCTTAGCATTTTTTCATGAATGTAAAAACATTAACGTTAAGTCACCACCTGATCAATGACAAGAGAAGAAAGGTCCCTCATGATTTGCTGCAGCTCATTCACTGACTCTACAATCTGTACAGGATACCAAGCTAAAAATAAATATTTTTATCAGAGACGGTAGTGCAACAAAATAATCCGAAAGAGTAGTTTAATGAAATATGATCAAGAAAGTGCCATATGAGTCGCCCACTTGAAAAATTTCCCTCTCCCTTTCAGCTGTCAGCGCTTCACTTTTCTTCATCTTGGCTAGCTGCTGTTCGCTGAAACCCTGGGTGAAGATTAGAAATAGAAAACTTAGAAAGTGGTATGTCAAGTTAAAATAAAATAAGCCCATCTTATAGGTGATAAAGATTGAGATATTTTGTTCAATCTCCATAAATTCTACAAACCTAGCAAAATGGATAAAAATGAAAATTATGAATAAATGCTCTCCTTTACCAGGTCAAAAAAATCATCCTCGCCGTGTCTAGATTTGTGGCCATTCAAGTCTATGCCTATGTCAACTCCATCTGGTCCCTGCAATAAAGAGGATTAGAGGTAAACTGTTCAGTTTATTCCAGTATTAGCTGATAAGCCATCCATTGATTCATAACAATATATTATCACCTTCTAAGAAAACACAGAAAACGTATCTCACAATAAGCAGGTTGCTGCCAGAATAAATTCAAAGTAACTCTTGCTTTGCCACAAAACAATTGTCAGGATAAAATATGCATCATAACAGAAAGAAGCAAGTAGCACCACACATCTTGTAAATGCTGTAAGCGCTGTAAATAAGCCTTCTGTTGTTTGCGAAACTCCATTGAAAGTGACTGAAGATCAGTGGCAAGAGATCTCTGCATGAAAGATAATTTTGGAAGGTAAGAAGCAGTGGAACAAATGAGGAAAGGCTCTTTCAATAAAGAGCCCTTGTCTTTAGTGTGAGCCTCTTAATCACTATTCATGGATACCAACTATGCTAACATGTTACAGTGTTGCCCACTCCACTTACCTGAACATTCTTTTGAACAGTTGCATCCTCTGTCAGACCATGTCCAGAAAGCTGTTGTAGCATTTGCTCACTTCGTTTCAACAGGTGAGTTATCTCTTGGCTCAGTTCTTCGATTGCATGCTGATCTGCAATGGTGTCTCCAAACGTGGGCATCAAGGCTTTAGCATAAGTCTTCACCAATGTAGAAATTTTGCTGCGTGCCCGTTGCATATTAGTTGCTATCTCTTCTGATATATCCACCCATGCAGGAGGTAGGCCAATTATTACAGCATCTTCCCTGTAGCATACACCACAATTTTCCTCTTACTATTGTATTATGTAGAAGTAGCAAATTTTACTTGGAACAAGAAATCTACATCAAATCATTGGCAATGGAAGAACTACAATTGGATATAAGCAAAGTATTGGGGTAGTGCAAAATATTGATGTTTGTAACTCAGACAGGTATCAATGGGGTGGACACCATGACCTCTCAGGTATTTAGGAAATTCACTTTAATTAAAGGACTTATAAAGTGAATGCACTTTTATAATTAATTGGGGTTAATTTGGAGAAAAGCATAAGTTTTGGGGCTTCAGTGATTTAAGTTAATCAAATGAATCTTAGCTCTTGATCTCAAGTGAGTAAGATCTAATCTCAGCCATTGAAGTTAGGGTTTTGATTCATCCCAAAAGTATAGAAGGCGGCTAAGGGGAAAGGAGAAAGACACAAGAGAGAAACTCAAGCATTGAGTGAGAATTAGGAGGACTTTTTCATTTTCAGTCTCTTGGGCAAGGGTGAAGAAGGACTTTCATCCAAGTGGGAAAGGAGTTTCTAATTTCCAGGCAATGGACAAAAGACGACAGCAATCCAGGAGCAGCAGTACCAGTCAGGGCAGAGGCGTAGCTAGACAAGGAAAAATGGCAGACAGAAAAAGTTGCAGGTCAGTCGTACGGACAGACTGTATATGACCATACGGTATGGATCCACACATGTTCATGCAGTCCGTGCATCAGTACGGACAGGGCTATACAGCAGCAGCAGAAAAGTTTTTCTGGGTTTTTCATGAAAATTTGCAGTGCAGAATTTCCAAGGAAGTTGTCTTCTAAAGGGCATATATTGTCAGGTTTGTTGTCTAATTTCAAGGACAGTTTCCTAGTAAGGGAGCCCTTGTAAGCTTGGAATTTAAATTAATGAAAAGCTGATTTTGAAGGGCAGAAATTTTTATGTGTTCATGTCATCTGTTTCCTAGTTTGCTTCGGCTGTAATTTTCTGTTAATAGATCTCAGCAGTGTAATTTAATTAGTGGGCTGAAAGTTAATTTTTGAAGCAAGGAAACCATTAGAAATTATTTTATCTAGGCCTGAGATTAAAACAATTAACACAAAAAGCTATAAAGTTTAAACAATCAAGGAGAGGACTCTAAGAACTCAAACTCAAACCCAAAGATATAGATATACAGGCTCTCCACAATCAAACCTGCAACTTTGTAAATGGGTGCATTGTTGGTGACGAATCCTACTTTTGATGGCGCAACACTCAATTGCTTCAATCATTATTTGGGTGCACACATTTATGGAGTGTCCCAAAGAAAAATCCCACGCAAATGGTTGATAACTTTGCCAAAGGTGCCAGTACTTCACACACTTGCACTTCTTACTCTAAATGCCATCAATTTGTTGCAAACTATGTTGTCCAAATTCAAAATCAAGCTTATTGCACATGGAGTAAGAGCACATGACCAAGAAACATCTCATAATACATCCAAAAGTCAAGATCAAGACACAAGAGATAGCATCATGGTTGTAAAGTCCACCATAGGGAAAGCCATTCACAGCCTCCCACATAGGAGAAGAAAAAGAGAAAAATGATAACAGGTGGGAAGACAAAGAAGAAGAGTTGACCATTCCATTGATGAGATAAGATGAAATAATTTTATTAAATTCAAACAAATGACCACAATGGTAGATCAATGGAACTCTGAAAGCAACCCAATGTAAGTACATAGTGGGAGTGCAAAAGCAACTCCTATCCCTAGATGACAAGACCAATCTCAACCTTGTTTGGTAAACAAAACTCCATATCAAGATTCTTGTTACTATGTCTTGGTTGCTACTCAACCTTGTACTTCTGTTCTCGTTTTTTAAGCTTCTTACTATGTCATGAATGTTTTTGGACTTTGATACTCAGCATTTTATTTTCTGTTCTACCTATGGTAATCAATAATCTGGCGACTCCACCTAAAAATAATCCTAAAAGATATTCATCAAGAAGAAATTCTCAAGGTGTTGTATGTAGAGGTGAGCACATGCAACATTTTGAGGGCATTGAAGCTTATCTTAGCGACTCCACTCGTTTTTTGTTTTATAATCTCGTGCTAAAATTTTGAAAAATATGACTTCTAGGAAAAGTTATTGGCTCCTTTGGATTTCTTATGCATTCTTTCATATCCACGTAAACTTCATATGGACACATGCACTACCTATGTTCCAAAGTTTAATGGACATCCTAGCATGGCTATCAAGCATCTTGCATCTTTCATGGAGTATGCCGCAAAAATTAACGTGATTGATGGAGGTACGTTGATGAAGATGTTTGCATTCTCAATGCAAGGAAAATTTGCATGGGATTGGTATTGTAGTTTCAGCCCTAAGGAGATTAAATCATTTCCATATTTTCTTAAAAAAATCAAATTTTTTGGATTGATGATAACAACGAAAATACAGAAGTTGAAGATGCATATATTTGGGTGCTCATTTGTATTGAATTAAACGGAAAAATTGTTGATGCTATAAATGCCTATGAAGAGAATCCCTCAAACATTTTCTTGCATGAAATAAAGGTGAGATATGATCCCTAATTTTCTTGGTTAATAACATTGAAGAGGGAGATGTTGAGCCAACTCCATCAAAGCAACAAAGTAATAACAAACCTATCACCATATCCAAAGAAATTCTAGGGCTTGACATTTCAAATAAAGAAGCCCTTGAAAAATACCTTATTGAGGAAGCAAATGAAGAGATCCATGAAGCCCATGAAGAAAATGAAAAGCCCTTGGTGGAGGACCTCCTTGAAGAGCCATTTTACAAGCCCATTAAAGAAACATGCGAAGAGGTTCATAATGAAGAAATCAATGTATTTGTTTCTCTTGCTCATGTTGATGAGGGTTTGGTGAGATTAAATTCTTCTAAGAAATCTGAAGTTGATGATTTATGTTGCAGTGACCTTGACGAAGATAATGTTGAAGATAAGCCCTTATTTGATGATAAGGATGATAGTGCATGTGTCTCTCCTTTTCATGATGATTTAGATGCACGATTTCAAGTTAATGATTATAGTATGGACATGGAATCTGTTTTTCTATGTTCTTCCATCAAAACCAACAGTGCTATCAGTCTGTTTTTCTATGTTCTTCCCTCAAAACCTACAGTGTTGTCAGTCTCTCTTGAAACATTTCCAGCCTCATCCTCATTGTGCTCTTCATGCAAACTACCTCCCGATGAGTATGACTATCTCTTAACCCACGCTTTACTACTGTGCAACTTGGCTGATTTTTATAACCTCAAAACAACCACCATCCGCAAAAAAATTATCAAATTTCTAAATTAAACTGGAAAATAGTTGTACTTCCATCCACAATCATATCATGGTTGATTGCTACATTGTTTGTAATCATATAGAACATTGTATAAAATTTATGTTGCTCACTATAACCAGCAAACATAAATTGTGCCTGGTGATTTCATGTATGACATTAGTTTGTGAATCAAGTTATATTACTCATTGTTTCCAAGTTGAGATTTGAAACGAGGGTGAATATAGTTCCTTTATCACTTAGAATAACTTATTGGGTGGCCTATATGTGTCTAGGTCATATTCATCATCAGATTCTTTATTTTCTTTACTAGTTATCTTTATGACTGCTACAATGTCATCAAGGGTTAGCTATAACAAACCTAGCCAGTAATGGAACATTTACAGGGGATGAGTGTTATGATGATTCTGTTGTGAAATGAGTAGTGTCATCTTAGGAGGACTCTGATCTTGGACACTTGACTTCCTACTTTTTCATCGTGATTGTCAAGCTAGGGAAGAGTGGGAAAGAGTAAATAAGAGATGAGAAAATAATGAGGAAGAGGTGTTCAAGCAAGTAGCAAAGATATTTTGAAGTTGGATACAACAGCAAAGGTGAAGGAGTGCGCATGGAAATGACTGTTAGAAATGAAGGAATATCTATCGGTGTCTTATCTGAGTTTAGAATCATGTGAGCAAAGGCAAGTGAGCATTTAATGGGGACTGGTGAAAATAAACCCCCACTCGTGTGAAGGTACAAGGAAAAACAATAAAATCTACATGGGATTTATGGAATCATCTCGTGGTAGTGGTGGTCATTGTTGCGACAATCCTGGCATGGTGCATTCTCACTCCTGTGAACTTCATATTTGCAGTTAGATTACAAATCTACATTCGTAATGTTCGCTCCCAAGAGCCACAATGTTGTGTTGTGAATTTATTATAACTATGCCTTTAAAATCATCACTCATGTGATCAACATCTGCAATCTTCATTCTCGAGGCACAATATTGCATTACAAATATATATAAAAGTCTACATTCATAATCCTCACTATCATCAATGGCAATGTTGAATCATGTGTGTGTACTATAAATTTGCATTTGCAATGCTAATCTGCATATTATTCCTATAGCTTTTCAAAAAACATATTGATTATTATAAAAAGGATGGTCCTAAACTTTATGTCAAAAGTCATTGTTGTGGAAAGTCTTAACTTTTTCAAAGGTGGGCAGACTCAGAGATAAATCTTGCATATCTTGTTATTTGGTCCCTTGGGGTACCCACAATTAAGCCTATTGGACCCAAAAATGAAGATTCAGAAGGAAGAATGCAGGGAATAGGGAGTTCATACTTCATAGTATGGAGGTTTACAGACTGGGTTATAATGTTAATGCTGCATTTGGTTTATCATTGTGTAGATTTTTAATTTATACATTTTGACTGAATGCTTACTCATCATCAAAACACCAAAAAATGAAAGTAGTGTTGTGCATGAAGAGGTCAGGAAAATATTAAATTGGCGGACAAATGCAGACATGATCCGTAAAAGAGTCAAAGATTGACTATGTCCTTGATTGAATGAACTGTGCTCGAGAAGAGTGCAGCCTAAAATATGTCAGCTTAGGAGGACTCTGATCTTGGACACTTGACTTCCTACTTGTTCATCATGATTGTCAAGCTAGGGAAGAGCGTTTTAAAAACCAGTTGAACCGGTTTCAGAACCGGTCGGTTCACCGGTTCGGTACCAAACCGGTTCAAACCAGCTGGTAAACCGGATCGGTGACCGGTTTGTTACTGAACCGGCCGGTTCAAACACCAAACCAGTCCGGTTCGGTCTGAACCGGTCTGACCGATCGAGTTACGACCCAAACCGACTGGTTTACGACCCAGGTCGGTACATGGACACCAAACTAGTCTGGTTCGGTCCGAACCGGTATGACCAGCCGAGTTATGACCCAGACCGGCCGGTTTACGACCCAGGTCGATGCATGTATTTATTTTTTAATTTATATTGTTTTTTTTATTTTAATTTTTCCTAACCTAATACCCACCTACAAGACACACTCACTCATTCTATTTCTACCTTTTGATTTTTATGTTTGAACTTTGGAGAGTCTTTGGAAGTTTGGACTGTTGGAGAGTCGAGACTCACAAAAAAGGTGCATCTCTTGTTCTGTCCAAGTAGTGGAGGATTTACTACATAATCGTGGGTATAATGAATTAAGGACTGTTTAGAAGGGTGCACTATGCAAGATAAACAACCATTTCTTTGAGTTCCATCACTATCAACAAGAGGTCGGTCGCCAATCTGTTTGGAGTTATTCTTTTTGTGGAAAAATACAATATTGCAGAGATCGTGTTGTACACTTTGTGCCATTTTGATATATTGACTCTTATTTGGTATATACATGAGCTGATTTTGGTTATTTTGTCTTCAATGCCTTGGAATCATGGATTAAAATCTTGAAATTGTTGTTTTTCTTTAAAATTTAAATATTTTATGTATTTTTTAGTAAACCGATTCATTAAATTCAAATCGGCCGATTTATGACTGATTCATTACCGATTCCGATTCTGATTCCGAGTTGACCCTCAACCGATTCCGAGTCCCATTCCAATTTTTAAAACTATGAGTGGGGAAGAGTAAATAAGAGATGAGAAAATATTAAAATAATGAGGAAGAGGTGTTCAAGCAAGTAGCAAAGAAATTTTGAAGTTGGATACAACAACAAAGGTGAAGCGGTGCTCCATGGAAATCACTGTTAGGAATGAAGGAATATCTATCGAAGTCATATCTGAGTTTAGAATCATGTGAGCAAAGGCAAGTGAGCATTTAATGGGGACTATTGAGAATAAAGCCCCACTTGTGTGAAGGTACAAGGAAAAACAATAAATCTACATGGGATTTATGGAATCATCTCGTGGTAGTGGTGGTCATTGTTCTGACAATCTTGGCATGGTGCATTCTCACTCTTGTGAACTTCATTTTTGCAATAAGATTACAAATCTAAATTCGTAATGCTCACTCCCAAGAGCCACAATGTTGTGTTGTGAATTTATTATAACTATGCCCCTAAAATCATCACTTGTGTGATCAACATCTGCAATCTTCATTCTCAAGGAACAATATTGCATTACAAATCTACATTCGTAATGCTCACTCCCAAGAGCCACAATGTTATGTTGTGAATTTATTATATTGTTGAAAATTTCACCGAAAAAATCAGCACCATGCAAAAAATCACGATTTTTTTCGGGTGCCAATTTTTCGGCACGAAAAAATTGCGAGTTTTGAGTAAAAATTGGAAATCGTGCGGTTTAGGAAAAATTGCGATTTTTTGAGGAAAAATCGCGCCACAACCTGAGAAATCGCCCAGGTGCCCGAAAGCCACCTTTAAGTGGCGTTTTCGGTTTTTTTTTGGCTCATTTCACTTTGCAGCTGTGGGGGAATGAGAGGGAGAGTGCTAGCAAACATCAACAAAGAGATCTAGAGGACCAAATCACTGATTTCATCACCATCAAGAGATTTTTATTTGGAGGAAAAATTAACTTGCAAGCTATCTACAGTGTTGGTCATCTCAAATCCTAGGTATGTAGTCAAATCCCATTTTTATGCATTGTTTTTCATAGATTGTTTTAGGGCTTCCATTTTACTTCCATAGCCCATGATTTTTTGCCTCTTTTCATCATTTTTTGTGGCTAAAATAAAAGATTAAGGGATTATTTTTCCTTTAACAACCCTCTTAACTTCATTTTTTGTTATATTTTGCAAGGGTTTTGAAAATATTTTTTTCTTTCCTCTTGTCATATTTTTCCAATGAATTTCCATGGATAGAAAACAAATTTAGATGGTTGTTTTTCCTTAACAACTAACTATTTTTTTTTAAATAATTTTTTATGTTAGTTTTGTTCTATTCTTTGGCCCCAGGTTCAAGTTGAAGGTTTGATATTGCATTCAGAAAATGCCTAAGGTCTTGGATCCAACGTGGCAGTATGGTGAGCCCGAGGATGGGGCAAACCGTCAAAGGTTGTCTTGTAAACTATGTGGCCAACGTATGACAAGGGGGATTAGCCGGTTGAAATATCACTTAGCTAAAATTTTGGGTCATGATGTTCTAATTTGCACCGAATCAATCCCAAAAATTATGCGGATGGCCCATGATGCCATTTATGAGAAGGATAGAAAGAAGGAGGTGGTAGTTGTTAATAGAGATGAAATTGCTTCGGGTGGAGTGACTGGAACCTCAAGAACCACAGACAATAGGAGATTTGTGAGTGGGACACAGGGCAACAAGAGGGACTCCACAAATGTAGATTCACCTTCCACGAGGGCTTCACCTTTCCTTCAATTTGTTCCAAGGACCGGAGATGGGGCTCAACCTTCCATTCGATCAATGATAAAAAAAAAGGAGAAGAAAGATGCAGATAGGCTTATTGGTAGAACGATTTTTTGGAGTGATTTACCTTTGAGCATCACAAAGACCAATCCATTTTTCCAGCCTATGTGTGATGCCATCACTGTTGTTGGCCCAGGTTACAAGGCCCCTACTTATGAGGATTTGCGGGGGCCAATTTTGCAAGAAGAAAAGAATGACATCAATGTTATATTGGAAGAGCTAAAGAAGTCATGGGAGTCTATTGGATGCATAGTGATGTCCGATGGTTGGACAGATACAAAGGGTAGGACCCTTATAAACTTCTTGGTACATTGCCCTAGGGGTATCATGTTTATTAAATCAGTTGATGCCTCAGCCCATGTTAAAGATGCAGCATTATTGTGTGAGTTGTTGGATGCCTTCACCAAAGAGATTGGTTTGGAACATGTTGTCCAAATCATAACAGATAATGCAGCTAATTATGTGGCTGCCGACAGAATGCTACTGGAGAGGCATCCCTCTTTGTTTTGGACACCATGTGCGGCCCATTGCATCAATTTGAAGCTCAAGGATATGGGAAAAATACCCTTCATCAAGGAGGTTGTTGATCACGCTAGGAGCATCACAAAATTCATATATAACCATGCATTTGTCCTTGGCCTCATGAGGAGATACACAAAAAACAGGGAGTTGTTGCATCCTACAATCACACGTTTTGCTAGTAGCTTCATCTCTCTTCAGTCTATTCTCCAATGTAAGTTTGAGTTGAAGCAGGTGTTTGTTTGTGATGAGTGGCATGACTGCACATTCAGCAGAAGACAAGATGGGACAACCATTGCTAAACTAGTGTACACCAATTCCTTTTGGGATGGAATTCTAGAAGTGTGCACAATTAGTGAACCTTTGGTAAAGGTTCTCCGCTTGGTAGATGGAGAGAAGCCCGCAATGGGCCATGGATAGGGCCAAAGAGACTATTCGATCTTATTATGTAGGCAAGGGCACCCCCAGACATACTAGATACATGATAATTTGGGATTTGATAGATAGTCGATGGACAAGGATGCTTTATCGGCCCATTCATGCGGCGACTCTTTTCCTCAACCCCTCTTATGCTTACTCATTCGACTTTGATTTTGATGGTGAGGTGATGGAAGGGCTCTTAACATGTCTCAAGAGGATGGTACCTAATGTTAAGACTCGCAGGACTATTAGTGTGGAGATGGAGATGTATCGTGAGGCTAGGGGACTATTTGGCTTTGCTGATGCTATTTCCAATAGGAGCGTTTTGATGCCACGTAAGCCACTAGAATTTAAAGTTAAATTGTTAATTATGTGTTTTATACTTTATTTGAAAGATGGATAATGTTTTGATGAAAAGAAATTTACATATTTTTTTTCTTATTTGTAATTGTTATAGATGTTTGGTAGCGAAATTATGGTGTAAGAGCACCGAATTTACAGAATTTTTCCATTTGTGTCATTTGCCAAACATGTAGCACTTCAGGATGTGAGCGCAATTGGAGTGTGTTTGAGAAGATACACTCGAAAAAGCGCAACAGGTATGACTTAGACCTTCAAGTAATTGATTATAAGTATTGAAATTTTAAATTTGTTCATATTTCCCTTTCATATGTTTATGAGTCATTATGACCCTCAAGAATCAAGACTCATAAAATTTATTTATGGCCTTCTTACAGGTTGGAATTTCCACGCCTCAATGATTTGTATATGTCCACTACAATATTCGACTGTGGATGAAGCAGTTGGATAAGGTGCCTGATGTGGAAGCCATTTCTTTGGACAATATAGTGGAGGGTTGAGTCTGAGGCCCCTATTATGGCTGATTCACCTGCATGATTGGAGGAGGAGCAGCAGCGAGAAGAGGAGGAAGGGGAGGTGCAGGTACGGTCGGGTGATGAGGACCTTGATATCATTGATGTGCCAACATCAGCACCAGTGCTGCCTTCTACATAGGATGATACATCTACACCCTCTAGTTGGAGTCATACAGTTGATGCAGATGCAGGGCCTTCTAGGGGCAAACGAGTCATGACCTTTTCTCGTAAAAAGGGGAGAGGTCATTGATAGCTAGCTGCTAGATAGCCTAGATTTCTCATTCTAGATTACTCAAGATGATGAGATACATTATATATATTTAATGTCATTTTGTATTGATTATCCACTTTTGATTCCTTTACTGGACAACTATTAGGTTTCAGGATTTAGTATTGACTCTGATGTATCATTTTGATTTGGCATCTACTACATCATATATATATATATATCGATGTTTTTCCTATATTTATGTGGCAATGTGCTTATTTGATGTTGTTGTTGGTCTATATGTTTAAAAAAATTTTAAAATGAATTTATTTTGTATTTTTTAATTATTGTCGTGGTTTGCCGATATTTTCCCCGATGTTGCCGAGAAATTGCATTCAACAATGACGAGGATCACTAAAAAATGACAAAGCACAGAAACAAAATGAATGTGGAGCTCGTTTAACCACGATGATAAGAACAATCACTCCCAACCATAAACAAAGCTATTTGTCTCCCCCGAGCTCACACCTTCCTATAGAGATCGATGTACATCCAGATAGCAGTAGCACAAACCCCAAGAAATAATAAGACAAACCTCTCCAAAGTGGAGAACCCCAGAAAACACTCCTCCTAGCTGCAGTAGCGACCTCCTTGTAGCAGAGGTGAACTTGTCTTGTTGCAGTATGTCCAGACTCCAAATGAGGTGAGGCGCCCTTCTATTTAAATTGTATACTTTATGATGCTGAAAATTCTAATTTTTAATTGGGGCCGACTTAACTGCTTGACTAGGGTCGACTTGTTATTTGTGCAACAATAAAATTATAAGTGTATTTTAATTTTATTCTTTCTTGGGCCGACCCTATGAGGTGATGCCTCATGCAGCTACTACATCAACAATTAATTGGATGAATGGGAGGTTCAGGATGGGTAATCTGGTTTTAACTTGTAAGTCCTATCTTTGAAAAGGTGAAAAGAATTTATGACAGTTTTGAACTCAATTTCTTTCTTTCATGTCTACAGAGAGCTCAATTCTGAGGCTGATTCCCTTTCAAAGGAGAGACTCTAGTTAGCTGCCGACACTTAGACGGAAAGAAACAACAGATGAAACAGTTGTAAATGAATCCATCCTCTCAGTTTTTGGTTTCTGAACCTTTCTGAAGTAGACCTTTCTAGTCTTATGTTAACTAACTGGTTTCAGGTGTAGTTTTCATTTTCAGTTTCTGATGGATATATAGACAACTGTAGAGATACTCTGAGTATTTTATTCAAAGGCCGTAATATTTTTGGAACCAAACTTTGACAAGGACTCTGTCAAATTTGGTATTTTAGTGAACAGTTCATAGGCTATGTTCTCAGAGCTATTAAGAGACATATAAGGTCTTTTTTGTGCTGTTCAAAACTTCAAAGAGATTTGATCCTAATGATTGTTCTTGAAATGCTAAAAGCATATGCACTATATATTTTATTTTCAGCTTGAATAGAAATTATGAATTTTTTCCGAGGAAACAAATTTAAGTTCAAAATAAGAGTTCGAACCCTATTAGATGCATATATGCAAACTAGATGCAAATAATGTATTGAACTTTGCTGTGCAGTGCTTGAAATAAAATTTCCGAATTAACATTCTGAAAGGAAGTTTTCCACTCCAATTAATAATAACATGGCTAGTCTTACTATAGCAAACCATGAAGCTGAATTTCCGGTTAAAATATTGGTAATAAGAAAGCAATGGGGAAGAAAATCAAGCAACTAGCCTTAAATCCCAATGCCGTAATCCCACAAAATGCCGATACAAACAATAAATTTATCTAAAAGGTGTTCAATTGACGTAAACGAAAAAGGAAAAAGACAGAATTTTGACAAGAACTGCGGACCTGTGCATATCAATGTCGTCCGTGCTAAGTTGAGCATACCCGCGATGATGCAAGAAGGGGGAGTTCGACAATTCAATAACAGGGCCGCTTCCGCCATGCCCGGACGTTGAAGGCTCTGAATATGAAGATGACGGTTTCCTCACGTCACGCAAAGCATCCCTGTACTTCCTGAACAATAAAGTTCGATTGCGAGTCGCCATTTCCACCAAAAGTTTACAATATTTTACAATTCTCGATAGATTCCGGCTCGAATTGAAAGCTCTGTCAGAGCAAAGTCTGTCCAAATAATATTCAAACGCCGAAATCGTGCAAATTGAGACAAAAATATATGATTGTTAAGCAAATTTTCACCCAAAACAATCAAATTGCTCGGGAAAATATACCGGTTACGGTCCTGTGAATGGAACCTGACTTTGTCGACGATATTTAGAGGTCGTTTATAGAAATTCCATCCGAAACCCTTCACAGGGTTCTGGCCAGCTGAATCAAAATAGAATGCCTTGAAGTTATTTTCTGTTTTATTGCGAGGCAGAGGAGGATTCGAATATTGAAACATGTTGATGTGGAGATTAAGCAAGTCTCGCTCCATATAAACAATACAACAATATATAAGAAGCTTCATTATTTGCTAAATTTCGGGTATTTTTTCATGGTAATTAAGGAATGTAAATGTACATCAACTTAAAAAATAACATAAACTTTAAATTTAAAATGTGATATTGGACTTGGGTTACATTTAGCATTATATCTAAAAGCGTGAGAGGTTGATGGGTAAATTAATATTTGGTGTACCCACCATCTATTTAGTTAGGGAGTAAACTTTCTACTCGACTTTTTGCACCGATCGGACGACCAACAACGCGTGATGTGACAGCTCACGCGAGCCAGGTCGTCCGATCGGTGCAAATAGTCGGGTAGAAAGGTTAAGCTTTAGTTAGTGACACCATAGTAACAATCATTTGAAAAAAACAAAGATGATTGATGGGCAGTGATGGAGGTGGCTAGGGTTCTACCTATGTTTGGCCCCTGTGGTAGGGGCTGGGGAACAAGTCCCAACGCACAGAGTTGAGGTGTTGAGTGGGGTCGTTTGACTGTGGTGGCTAGTGCGGTGCAGGTGGCGGTGTCAGGCTTTGTTCTGGCGTGTCGAGTAATGCACGCTGTTGTTTGGAGGTTTTATTTGCGGTATTGAAGGTGGATTGGGGTTTCGTTTTGGCGGGCGTGGTGAACTAGGCGGTTTGGGGCAGGTCTTTCTCATCGGTCGGGGTTGCTTCTCTGGTTACCAACTGACTAGCTGCGGCTGGGTTTTTTTACCATAGTAGATATGGGGCTGGATGATGTGGTAGATTATTCACTGGACTCGGTGCTGGAGGGTATATTTCAATATGCTTCGGGCGATTACTGTTTTGGCGTTCCGGGCACTATAAACGTTTTGGGTGGGGGTGTTGTTTCGAATTCTCTACTCACTGACCCGATTGGTTCTTTCTCACCGTCTACCTTCTTCTCTGAACATTCTCTTGTGTTTCCAAAAGAACCCATGCCACTCCCGGATGCTGTGGATGGTGGTATTTCGGCGAGGAACATTCGTTTTTCTGTGGGTGATGATCTCGATTTGGGGGCCAATTTTCTGGGTCTTGGAGATGTGGGTGGTGCAGCGGCGATGATAGGGTTTTCTGATGGGGGTCAGGGTATGAATGGGAATGGAACTAATGTTGTTGATGTTCAAGGCTTATGTGGTACTGATCCTGCTGTGGTCTCAGGTGTTCGAGCGGATACTTCACAAGGACATATTCCACCAGGACGGAGGGAGTCGGATGTTAGTTAGACTCCTGTGGGGGCTGGTGGTGAGGGTCGTGGGGCTGGTAGATGAAGAAGGGAGATTATTAAGAAGAGAAGGGTGGCTTGTTCCTACACTCTCGGGGAAGATATCAGGTGGTCTCAAATTGTTCAAATGGTTTCCTTCACCATGGTTGGGAAAATCATTGGGAAAAACTGCTCGATGCCTGTGATTGAAAATTGGATAAAAGAGTGCTGGGTTGATGCGCTGGGGGAGGTTTCTGAACTAGAGGGTTTAACATGGGGGTGGTTTGCCCTAAATTTTTCTCAGCAGCCTCATGTAAGCTGGGTTTTAGAGAAGAATTGGGCATTGGATCAGTGTCCGGTTTTGTTAAAATGTGGTCTCCGACCTTTGACACTTCACGTGAATGGGTGGATGTGGTACCTATATGGGTTCATCTTCCGGGTCTTCCACAACAGTAGTGGATGGAGGATCATTTCTCTAGTATTGGCAACATTTTGGGGACCTTCCTGGAGGCGGATTTGTCTTATAAAATTACTAAACTGCGCAGGGTGGCTCGGATTCTGGTAAACATCAATGTGAGGGAGGGTTTGTATGAAGAGATACATCTCTCTTGGGGTAATAATTTTTTCAACCAGAGACTGAATTATGAAAACATCCCATTTCGTTGTCGTCGTTGTCATACATATGGTCATCTGGCAGTTGATTGCTCTCTTGGGGTGTGTATGATCAATGGTCGTGGAACTCAGAGGGGTTCTGGTGGGAATGGGTTCAGTAGAGGTACGTCTTCACCGACCTTGGGACCTTTGTCGTCTGGACCAGATGAGGGGCTCGTGGATGTGGAGGAACCGACTCCTCCTATGATGGAAGATGCTTTGATTTTGATGGATTTGGCTGAGCAAGATGGCGCTGAAGTTGTTCCTGATGTGGGGGCGATTTCTTCGGGTATCTCTTCCTTTGCCCCTTCTCCGTCATTAAATGTGTTTACTAATATTTTTAATATTTCTAGGATGGATTGGATGGGGAAAAAACTCAAGAACTTAACTATCTCTCCTCTTCCTTTGGTTGCTTCCACCCCTACTTTTGTTGCAATTGTTGAGGATGTAACTCCTTTACCCCTTGTCTCTGGAATGGATGGGAATGGGTCTCCCCCCTCTTCCCACTCTTAGCCTGAACCGGGTTATTTCCTTAGGTCTGGGAAAAAGGTTTTAACTAGGGGGTTGGGGAAATAATCTCACCCTGTGTCTCGTGGGAGAGGTAGTACTTCTTTTTTGGCAAAGGCTCAGTCTAGGGCTCGGAAGGATCTGCATGAGGGAAAACAATTTTTTATTGAACGGGCACTTAGAGCAGTGCAAGCCCAGAAGAAGGGTTGAAAATGAAGATCATGTCCTTCAATTGTTGGGGTCTGGTAGGTCCCCTTAAAAGACCCAGGCTGCGTAGGGTGGTTGATTTGGAGCATCCTGATGTGATGATGTTACAAGAAACTTTAGGTGTAGATGATGTGATTAAAGCGAAGTTGGAGAGCTGGTTCTTGGGATGGCAGTTTGTGACCTTGGATGTTCGGGGTCGATCGAGGGGCCTTGCCATGGGGTGGAATACTCGTGTGGTGAAAGCTTTGAATATTTGGGGTATGGATTCTGTGTTGGGATGACTTTGCAGGCTTTGGATCAGGGAAGCCCTGTAGATGTTTTCAACATCTATGGCCCTTACCTAAACCGTATCCCCTTTTGGGATAATCTCTTTAATTTGGAGTTGTTAAGGGGATACTTGGTTATTCTTGGAGGAGATTTAAATTTTTCTTTAGGACAGGCTGAGGTATAGGCACCCTTTGCTCGTCTGGATATTCTGTTTGGTTACTTTTCTCAGAAGCTCATTGAGAGGAATTGGTTGGATATTGAACCTGTTAAGCTAAAACCCACTTGGCATAACAATCGGTGTGGGGATGGTCGTGTGGCTAAGCGTCTTGATCGTTTTTTGATTTCTGAATTAATGTTGGATCAACAACATTACATGAGGCAATGGGTGGGTTGTGGGGGTCGCTCTGACCATCTGCCTATATTTTTGGAATATAGGAACGTTCCTGATAAACCGCCTAGTCCTCTGAAATTCAACAAGACTTGGCTAAAGGATGAATCATTTCGGCAACTGATTCTTTCAAACTAGGTTCCTTTTAATCCAGACAACCGACTGTCCACGACTTTTCAGTTTGCAGAGAATATTTCCTGGATCAAAGGGCTCATTAACAGATGGGCTGTGGATAAGCGTAGCAGAGAAGATCTTGAACTGAGGCAACTTGAGAAGGAAATTTCTACCATCATGGATTTGGAGGGAGGGGGTTATTTAGACCTAGAATCTAAAGACTCCTTGGTCAGCCTGC
Organism: Pseudotsuga menziesii; assembly: GCA_001517045.1. Lineage (NCBI taxonomy): Eukaryota > Viridiplantae > Streptophyta > Pinopsida > Pinales > Pinaceae > Pseudotsuga > Pseudotsuga menziesii. The sequence goes on along the minus strand of LPNX010665175.1, from coordinate 56,312 downwards.
AGGGTAGAAGGAATTCTATTCTCTTGGACAAGGAGGAGATCTGGAGATTGAAAAGCAGGACTATTTGGCTCGAATGTGGGGATGAAAATACAAAAAAAATTCATACCTATGCAAGGGGAAGGAAAGCCATTAATACCATCTGGACTTTGGAGAATAGTCAGGGAGATGATTTGAAACTTTCGAGGATATGGCCGGAATTGGGGTTGAACATTTCCAACATTTATTCCGGGCTCCTGAGGGAACTCAACTAGTGGAGATTATGCATATTGCTCAGGTTTTTCCACGTTTTATGGGGGAGGAAGAAAATCAATCTTTGATGGAAGAGGTTACTGAAGAGGAACTTAAAGCGGCTCTTCAGAGTTTCCAGAAAGACAAGAGTCTTGGTCCAGACGGTTGGACTATTAAATTTTTTACAGACCTTTACGACCTTTTGGGGAATGATATCCTGAAGGTGGTGGAGAACTCTCGTCTTTTGGGTAGGATCTCAGCTTGCTTTAATTCGACTTTCATTGCTTTGATTCCAAAGGTGGATAATCCAAAATCTTTGCATGATTTCAGACCTATCTCTCTCTGTAACTGCATATATAAGGTGATCTCGAAGATCATTTCACGTGGGTTGAAGGATATCTTGTCGGAGCATATTTTAGCGGAACAATTTGGGTTTCTAAAAGGACGACAAATCCATGAGGCCATTGGTGTGGCTCAGGAAGGTCTTCATAGAATGAAAACTCGAAATCTTAAGGGGGCAATTTTAAAAATTGATCTCTCAAAAGCCTATGACAAGGTAAGCTAGTTATATATTCATATGTTATTAATTTATCTTGGCTTTGGGATTGCTTTTGTCAGGTGGATTATGAGTTGTGTTACCACTGTGTCTTTCTCTGTTCTGATTAATGGGGTTGCTTCTCCTTTCTTTCATGCGGAGAGAGGATTAAGGCAAGGTTGTCCTTTGTCTCCTCTTCGGTTTCTTTTGGTTGCTGAAGGATTGAGCCGCTTACTAAAGGAGGCACATATGGGGGGTATTTTGAATGGCATTGCTATATCACAACATCTGTAGATCACTCATCTATTGTTTGTGGATGACGTTCTTATTTTTTGCTCTAGAAATGTCCAAGATATGAATACTCTTGCTGATATTTTGGCCCTTTTTTATACTGCAACTGGCATGACGTTAACGACTCATCGTCTGGATGCTGACGAAGTTGGTTGTGCTACACAATGTTTTCCCTTTGTTCGTGTATCGTTGGACGATGGTCTAAAATATCTGGGTTTTTTCTTGAAACCCAACAATTATTTGAAGAAGGATTGGGTGTGGTTGATTGAAAAATTGGAGAAGAGGTTACATACCTGGAGTCATCGTTAGCTGTCTAGGGCGGGGAGGCTTATTCTGGTTAAGGTTGTGCTGTAAGCTATACCAGTTTATTGGATGTCTCTCTCATGGATCCATAAGGGTATACTGGAGAAAGCTCGATGGATCTATCTACATTTCCTATGGAGTGGGAACAAGGAGGTATCGGTAACCCCATGGGTTAGATGGGATAGGATCGTAAGGCCCAAATCATTGGGGGAATGGGGCCTTAAAAACATCTTCTTATTTGCTAAAGTGTTGGATGCGAAGGGGGTTTAGCAACTGATTCAAGCAGAAAATTTGTGGACCAGGGTGATGATTGTGAAATATTGCCCCTAATTCAATTTTGGACTGGATCAGGAATCCACTTAAGAGTCATCATGGAGGATCGGTCATATGGAAAGTGGTGATTAATTCCTTTGTTGTTATAGAGGAAAATCTTGTTTGGAAGGTTGGTAATGGCAGGAGGGTGCGGGTGGGGGAGGATCCTTGGATGGGTTGCAATGGCAGGTTTAGGATGTCCGAACCGTTGGTGGCTTCGCTCAGACAGCGTGGTGTTTTTTATCTTTATCAACTTACTTCTCTAGTTCAGGAGAATAGATGGACACAGGGATGGCGCCCAACAACTTTCTTTGAACTGCCTATGAGAGAAGAGGCTGAACTAATTCAGTATATAGGGCTGTTGAATTTATCGTTGGTGCAGCTCGGGGAAGGGGAGGATGAACTTATCTAGAATGCGGCGCCATGTGGGAGATACACTCCTAAGGGGGGGTATATTATTCTCAGTTCTTTAGAAAACGATCAGAGGATGGAGTGGTGGTGGAAGAAGATCTGGAAATTTCATTGTCCGCCTAAATCTCGGTTATTCTAGTGGTGTGTTCTAGAGAACAAGGTCCCGAATTGGGAAAACCTTCATAAACGGGGTATTATTGGCCCCGGATGGTGTGTCTTATGTCGGTCGTGGGGTGAAAAGGTTGTACATTTGTTCATTGAATGCACATACTGTGTGGAGGTATGGGCAGAGTGCTGTAAACTGTCGGGGTTGGGTCCAGAATGTCATTGGGAAGGGGATTCAATCCTTGCTATGTGGGAATGATGGTGCCATTTGGAAAAGACGGATGTGATGAAGGTACTTCCGTTTCTGGTTACTTGGGGTATCTGGATGGCCAGGAACAATGTGGTGTTCAATGGGAAAGTTTGTACTCTAGCAATCTTAGCAGGGCAGACTTGTGGGATTGCACTAGCTCTTCCTAAACATATCAGGGTTGTTAAGCAAAGGGAGTTTCTCTAACTTGAGTTTGATCGGTCATCTCCTTGGGGATTCTTTGATGGTGCTTCACAGAATTCTTTCTGTGGGGGGGCACTATACTACATCTGGCTGAAAATTATTCCTTTGAACTGATTGCTGGTCTAGGTGAGGGTGGAAACAACTGTGCTGAAGTATTAAGTTTGAAACTACTTCTCATTTTTGCAGCAGAAAAGGGGTGCAACAACCTTAGGTTTTTGGTGATTCTTTGAATGTGATCAACTGGGTCAAGAGGATTCAATCATGTAGAGACCTTATGTTACAAAACATTTTACTTTCTATCTGGGATGTCATGGATTCATTTGATTTGATTACATGTACACATGTTTACAGGGAGAACAACTGCCAGGCGGACTCAGCGTCGAAGGAGGGGCTCCAGTTGGATGCATGTATATGGAATATTAAGGAGCGGTTAGAAAATTATGTATTTGAATATTATCATCGTCCCTTCATTGAAGGGGTGGTGATTTGAGACTTGCTGATGATCCCATGTTTTGGTGCTGGATGTATGATGTTTATTTTATGGACAATTATGAGTTTCTTTGTTTATGAACTATTGGATGACAGTTGGTTGATAGGACTGATACTATTTTTTGACTATCTGGGTTGCTCTAGCTTGCCTTTCTCATGGAACGTCCTTGATTCCATGAATTGTTTCTCGTTTCTTTTGTTAGCAGATAGACAAGGTGTCTTATCTTTTGATGTTTGGGTTTGGGAAGTGTTTATAGAACTTATTATCGGGTTCTGACTTTTGGTTACAAATATGCATTGCATATCTACAAAATGTAATTTTGTCTCTCTACGGATGAAATAAAATTATGCTTTTTTCTTTGGAAAAAAAAAATTAGTTAGTGACATAAAATTGGTATATTTTTTTTCTAATTAGAATCCTATAATCCTGAAAGATGAGGAAGTAGAGAGTGGTTAGTGATATCAAATTGGTATATTTCTTCTTTAATGAGGATCTTTAAAAATGAGGAAGTAGATAGTAGGGGTATGTTAATTTTTAAAGTAGATTTTGATAGGGGTATGTTAATTTTTAAAGTAGATTTTGATAGAGTTGAGGGATATGGATGGATGGATGGATGAAAGCTCTTTTTATGTTTGTTAGAGTTTATTATGATTTTGATAATGATGTTATATAAATTTAAAGTGGTGACTTTTTGAAGTAAAAGGGAGGTGTGTGGTGAACATCTTTATTTAATTTGAGGAGAAGAATTTGTTGACCATCGGATGAAGATTTATTTAACAATGTGGTGGATAAGTTGTACCATATATCTTCAAGTTAGCAAGATGGTTGTATTAATTTATTTATTTTTTAGCTAATGAAATCGACAACTGGGATGGGGCCGATATTCGCGTGACACGAGGTCTAGGGGTCCAATTCCATTTGCTACCACTATACCCCTAGGTGTACTACAGGGCCCAACACATAGCACACATGTAAGATTGGGGGGTTTAAACTTGTGACCTTCCATTTACAACTTCTCAACAATACCACTTGCTCTACCCACCATGAACTAAGATGGTTGTATTAATTTGGATACAAATATAAAACTTTATTAGTAGCACATGTGTTCATTCAACACCAACTCTTAAGATGGGTTGAAGAAGTAGCAAAAATGGAGAATATGTACAATGTGCATGCATATATGTTATGATTATATCAATAAAATGGATTGGCATGGAACTTGGGGATGTCCTCAAAGTTTGATGGGGTTGATGAAGTGAATTACCCTTTAAGCAATGTGCAAGATGTTGTAGAACCTGAAAAAGAACAATGGATGTGCATGTCTCCCCTGCATGAGCCTTCTCTTTTTCCCATCGCTCCAATACCTCATTACGACGATTTTATATAAGATGTAGGGAAGCACCTCAATGGCTCCTTTGTAAGGAGATCCTAAGTCTAATGGTTCACTGGTGTAATTATAATGCCAATCTCTATAGATATTTGTGAGTTATTTACTTTGTGTAAGCAAGTTTTGTCAAAACTTAAAACTAAGTACAAGTCTTAGAAATTTTTAGCAAATAAATATAGGGTGTTGTAAACTCAATACTTTATATTGTAATAAAGAACATGATTACAACACAATGTTGATAGAAAAAATCTTGTAAAAAAACAAAATTATGTGTCATAATATGCAAAATTTTATTACTATAAAAAATATTTAAAACTTATGTCAAGTTATATTGATTAGGATTTACCTTTGAAATTCCCTAACCTAAGACATCTCAAGTATTTCCCTCTCTCATAAAATGAAAGAGGGACATGATGGAGGAGGATGGTTAGTAGATTAATTGGTCGAAGGAGAGGAGGAGCGAGCGAAGTTTATCTTCATGTCTAGAGAGGAATTCATGGTGCAATGGAAAGAGGCAAAGGGGTTGAATCTAGGGTGAGGAGTAAAGACAAGTCTAGGTCAAAAGTCTTGTTGGTGTTTCTCCCTTCGACCGAGGTTCAGATTTTTGTTTGTGCATCAACAAAGCCCAAGATATTGGCCCGACAGAGTAGGGCTCAGTTGGCAGCACTTGCGATGCAGATGCAATGTCACTTGAGAGATCTCTTATGGGTAACTACCAGAACCAAGTTTCTGCAATTGTGTGGGGATTTCTACTTCCTTGGCACCTTACTAGCTTGCTCGACCAAAGCTAGTGGTTATATTACTTATTCTTATTGCATGCATTTAAGATATGACTCTACCTGTCCGTCGATAGAGATTATAACAATTAATATAATTCCTTATTAGCGATTCCAACTAAAAACAGTGCGACATATGCATACACGGAATCATTCATAAGAAAATACACATACATTCATTCACAACATACATCCATTTGACATAAGCACATTCATCAAATATACACATATACAACATTTAATGTGGAAACCCATATGGGAAAAACCACAAAGGTGTTCTTCATCTAGAATGAGAAATATATGGCACCTTTCGTCTATTTACTCAACTTGCAGACTTTGTTCTAGATCTTCTTCTACAATCTATACAGACTTCTCTCTCTCCTCTCATTCTCTCTAGTCTCATGTCTCTGCAGATTCATCTCCTTCACCCTATTGTCGATCTGCGCACAACCTGTATCTACTCTCTCTTTTCTACAACTCTACAACTCTTCGACTCTACTTCTCTTCTAAGACAAAAACCTGCAACGGCCTAAAGAGAACACACAACTCTAAGGAAATAACCTACACACAACTTGGGTTCTCCCTTTTATATACTCTTACACTTCGTAGTCAACCAACTTCATTTTGTTAGCCGACAGGCTGTCATTCCTGTTCTCGTACATTAAGTTATAACTGTTAGTAGGCACTATCGACCCAAAATACAAAGATTTTTTATTCCCTAAAGCATGTGTTATCCTAACTAACTTCTTACCCATGATATCTTGAGCTATCATTTTCAACCGTTGCATGTATTCTTCTATCGTGGTTCCTTCCATCGTGGTTGTTCTCGTCACATCTTCCCTTCTGTCATGAACTCTTCCCTTGCAACTGCTTCTGTTGTAGCTTCCTTTCTACAGATATTTCTTCTGTCGTAGCTCTTTCTCCCACAATTTCTTTCGTCGCAGCTTCCCTTCTGTCACAACTTCCTCTACAACTGCTTCTTTTGTCGAAGCTCTTCCTTTGTCAAAGCTTCTTCTATCACGCGACTAGACTCTTCATATTTCCTAGCATATTTTCGATTGAATTCTGCCTATCTTTTCCTAGGACCAATAGGCCCCAACACTCACCTGTGGCTCATCTTGAGCCATGCTAATCTGAACCTTTGGTCGTGAGGACTTTACTTTGAAAATATTGGAATATTTTCACTATTTGTTATGTTTCCTATCACACATATTCTTTTGGCTTTTGCAAATTTTCCACAAGGTCAGAATTGATGTGTTTCGACGTTGTAAGTCCTTTGGACTCTACTGCTTGTTGCACTTTCTGGTGTACAGGTTGAATAATTCCTGTAACTCTTTCTGCTTCGTCCTACAATTCTGTGACTTTGTTAGTCCTCTATTGTTGTTGATTTCACAACACTGTGACTTGCTATTGAATTTTCTTCATCTCAACAGCCTTAGCCATTTTCTCTGCTAAGGGAAATTTCGTCATCTCATTCTTCATATGATTCACCTTTGTCTCAACGGTGCGTAGCTGCTCTGCAACTTTCTCTAACTCGGCATCATCTATCAATGATTCCCATGTTTGAGAAACTTGTTCGACTACCTTGGCACACAATACCTTTGCCTCTTATATTTTATTTGTAGCCTCTGTTGTTGTCTTCCTTCTTTCTTCTAGCACCTCTGGGGGTGTACTGGGTCTCACATGTGCTTCCAAATATGTGACCTTTTTGCGGAGGTCCTCTACGATTTCGCTAAGTCGAATGAACTTGGCCTCTGCAAACATTTAGATTTTTATTCCTTCATCTGCAAATTTACCACAAGCAAGTGTTACAGCATTGTTGAGCATGTGCCTGTCCTCCTCCCAGGTTTTGAGTTTCTACTCAGTTTTTTTGATTGTTTTCTTAATCTTACTAGCATTCTTATTCGATGATCAAACTTGCTTGATCAATGCACCTTCTTTAACTTTCATTTTTGCGAATGCAACATTCTATACTGCATAAACTTCATGTGGTGACATTTGAGAAAAATTGATGGTGACATGGCCCAAGTTCTTGGCCATGGTATTCAACTCTGTCGTTCCCAAGTTGACTGCTTCTCCACCAGTTGAGTCCCGATTGGTGGAATAGGTATCGACACATTAGACGGTCTCTCTTCTTATGAGCCAGCTAAGTCCTGTGACACTGTCACTTGTGGTTTGTAGTCGACCACGACCCATACTTCTTTTACTCATTTGCGATGCATATGTAGTAAAACTACAATACTACCTATTAGCTCTATTTGGCGCTCATCCATTTTCTTCAGGCTCTCTGTAGCGACTTCTGTCATAGCATCCGTTAGAAGGGAGAAATTGTCGCTGGTAAGGCCGATAGTTTATGTTGTTTTATCAGCCTTCCTTTTCTTATGCCTTGTCTCAGGCTGCTCTATTTGCTTCCTTATCACCCACCACTAGATTTGTTTGGGTTGCACTAGAATAATTCTGGGGAGGGTTGGGAGAATTTTGTGGAACTTGTGCTGTTGGTGGTGGGTCCCCTCTCTATTCTCCATCCTTCTACACTTGTGGATCGTCTTGTCATAAGTCTTCATTTGCATATAGTAGGTCATTAGCGACATGAACTCACCATTCTTTTGGCCAATGTTGGGTAATGACCTCAACTTATTCTTCATATAGCAAGTATTTTGTCACTAACCATTGGCATTGTGGATCTTGTTGCGGTTGAAATAAGATATGATGGGGCCAAATTACGAACTTAACAATGTTTTGAAACCGCTGAACGATCTCCTCTGTAATTCTTGCCTACTTTTTCACTTGATATCGCAGGGCCTCTCCATGCATAAATAATTGTACATTGTTGTCTCTTTATCACTCCTTTATATCTTTCTCGAACCAAATATTCTGGTATCGAGATCCTAGGCATTGAATTGAGATATCTACCCCTTGGTAGTTCATTGGTTATGACCATGTGACAAACGAAATCAAAATGAGCAGCCATGAATAATGGAAAGTGTTACCTTTTTCCTGTGACTCCTTCACATATGCTAATAACTCATTTAGTAGATAATGCGACTAGTTCACTTGAACCGCCTTCGCACAGATTTCAACCACTGGAATCATTCTTCCAGTACATTGGTTCAGTTGCATCTTCTGTACCAAATTAGTAACTAAAACCTTAGCTACGAACTTCATAGTGTGGTCATTAATGGAGGCTATTAAAAATCCTATGGTATCTTTGGACAAATCATACTTATAGTTTATATTGTTCGTCATCAGAGTGTCCTGGTCTTTTTTGAAAAATGGCACTAGGTCTACGCCTACAAGTGGAATCCCTATAATCATTATTATCAGCTCAACATCCACAATACTTTTCTGTCGAGCCATAGGTAGCCACCGTGGAATGATACCAGTAATTGGTTGACACATGAATTCACCTCTGTGCTCTAGCCAAAATTCGATATATACATCAACAACAATAAACCTGCTTGGTCTAGTCCTCTTGCCCATTCCATTGGAACCAGGCACTTCGGGCTATCTGGTGTATCTTGTATAAGAACTATGTAGTTCTTCATGTCCAATTCTAGAAAATTTTGTATGTCGTGATTGAAAAAGGTCAACTTCTTGAGGTTTGGAAGAATGTTTTGCGATACTCAAACTCCTTTGGGCATAGTTGGTGCTACCAGTGGGCATCCTACATTATTCAGAACTCTAATTTTAGGCGCATCATATTGTCTAGTCACAGACCCTAGTTCTTCCCCCTCCTCCCACTAGTACATGTGCACATTTTTCCCATGGAAAATCATTTATATTGCAACACTTGTGCATTGCTATAGTGACGGACACGACCCCTTTTTTCGTGGCAACACTTTCGTCATTGTAGCAACACTTTCCACAGTTCATCTCTATAGCGACACAAAAGACATGAAACATGGGTTGTTTAAAAAATCAAGCTGTGTCATTATAGCAACACTTCCCCGTTGCTATAGCAACATTTCCATTGTTGCTATAGCAACAATTGGTTGTCATTATAGTGACAGAGGCACATGTTTAAAATATGTTTATACTAGCGATGCGCCGTCACTGTAGCAAAGAGGTGTCATTGATATAGAAACACTTCCATCATTGCTATAGCAATGCTTTGTCGTCGCTATAGAGATAGAGGCACATGTTTAAAATATGTTTATACCAGCGATGCACCATCGATATAGCAACGAGGTTTCATCGCTATAGCGATGCCCGTTTGTGCAACTCATTGACGGGCTTGCTATACTAGCGACAAAAATTCTGTCGCTAGTATAGAAAAATTGTCGGAGAGTTGCATAAACAGGTGCTGCTATAGCAACGACAATGCCTTTAACGTTTCGATGGACTTTCTATACTAGCGACGGAAATTCCATCACTAGTATGGCAAGCACGTCGGAGAGTTGCACAAACAGTTGTCGCTAGAGCAATGAAGCTATTAATTTAAAAAAAATGATGTTGAAAGAATTCCCTCGCTACATCTAGGTCATCATCTTCATCAACATTCGTAAAACATATAAGGAATTCATACGCCTTTTTCAAGCATTTCTTCTCTCAAGCGAAGTCTCACATTGATCTACCAACTCTTGGATTTTTGTCCCTCCGTTTTTTTCGCTTTGATATGAACTCTTTCCTCGATTAGATCTTTTCCTCTCTCCTTTCTCTATTTACTTCTAAAATTCCCAGGAGAAATTGTTTTTTCTCTACACAATCCCAATCATCTTGACTCTCTTTCTAGTCATCATCAAATCATTATCTTCCATACCCATCCAATTCCTCATTTTCAAGGCATTTTGCAATTTTTGGTCTACATCTTCCATCTCAAATAATGTAATGTATCATGGGTATTGGGTACACAAATAATATCAAATTATTTTTAGGAATACCAATAATACAATGGTGTTGTATGCCCTCATGCTCCACATGAAAAACAATGACACGATGTCTACACCGAGTAGAGTAACAATAAAGTCGTTACCATTCTATGCTAGAGCTCTAGATACATCTTGGACCTTTCCAATGCCCTTGTAATGATTATTGACCCTTAAAAGGGTTTAGATTAAATTTCCTTTTTCCATATTATTCTAGTGCATTAGCCTTGATTCCACAAGGTAATCATTCCATGAATGTTTGTTAGTATCACATGTTATGCAAAAATGGATTTGTTCATGGTCCTTGTGTTTGTCATATTTGTCTCATTGCTTTAATTATGCTTGGTTTTGCCTCTTTTTCATTCACCTTTTGGGATTTGGCCAATTTTATCATGTTTTGCTCATCCTCCAAATTTTTTGATGTCATTCTTCATTTTTATGATCTCTATCTCGTGGATTTTTCTCCTTTCCTCCCACCATTTCTATGGTTGCATCAAGAGCTTCCCTTACATTTTATCTCTCAAACATTTCACTCAATACTAAGGTATAGTCCAAAATTCAACCAATGAATTTTTTATGGTTCTAGATACCCACATTTTAGTTTTCCAAACAAAGCCTTCAATCTTGAATCATAGTGTACCATATTTTCTCCTTTTCATTGCCATAGCCTTCAACTAGTTATGATTGAAGGTTTGTTAATGGGATTCCCAAATAACTCCTTGAACTTATATACTACCTTAAACCAACTCTTAAAATAACTTTGTCTATTGACTTTCAATTCCAAGTTCATAGGTCTTAGGGTTCCTTTAAATGTTTCCCATTTACTTGACTAATCTTCCCCAATACCTTGCCACAATAAATTAGTGTAAATAAGCGATCATGTGCTTTTGTTGTACCACCAAAGGTCGGCAACATTGAGATGTTTGTTCAACACTTGGGTCTATTTCTCATTTTTTTCTCTTCATCAAAGCTATCTTTGTACTTTCTCTGATGATGTATTTCCCTCTTATTGTATCTCTTTTTTAGTTCTTTGCGAGACCCATTAGAAATTTAGAAGACTTCAATCTATATTCTCCAATGGCTCACGCTCGTCTTGTGTTCAAATTCAATTTCAAAGAATGGCTCGTCGATGTTGCATCATTTCACATATCATGTTCTTAAATCTTTTCATTTCCCCATGATGTCTCATGATTACTACAATCTCCCATGTTCTTGTTTAACCATTCAGGTCTTTCTTAGGATTAGGGTATCCACCAGTACCTTCTTTGTTTTGAGTATTCTTCATTCATGACAGTTTTCTTTTCCTTCACTACATGACATCATGCAAATCAAACAATTGGTACCCTTCTAGCTCATGTTGTGACAAAACACCATGCATGTTCCCACTGACTTGGCCTTGTAGCTCTACCAGAGTTCACTAATTATGATGATCCCCTCCACTGTCTATTTGGTATCATTCTCTTTCCTGCAAAACATCTTGATGAGTTCAATGCAAATGCACCCGAAATGCTAAGTCTACCCAACATATACCATCCAGGCCTAATTCAAATCCAAGTATGCTCTCTCAACCAATTATCAAGTTCTCATCATCATTCGCAATAATGTTACTGGAACTTGGTTTAATGATTATACAACATACATACCTTACATGCATTTGCAAGTCGTAGACCTTCCTTGAATAGGGATGTGTATTTGAAATATTCATGGCTGATAAAATATCAATGACTAATCCTTCGAAACATAAACATCTGTCAGCAAAGAACATTACCAACAAAAAACTAAGTAGAACAAAAGGAAGATACACAAATAAATGGGTTGTGACATGAATTTGAATACACATTCTTTTCTAAAACAAATGGAGGACCACGCAAACAAAATGTTAATATAATGCACCAACTTCTCTTGTGGATGATATGTTGTGGGTCTCCATGCTTGCACCCATGGTCCCTGTTCTAAACACCATACAATTGTGATCGAACATTCGGTACAACCAACCCTCTTCACAAAGGCTACAAGAATTGTGGAATGAATATCAAATTGGCCAATCCAATGAATTGTAAACAAAATATATCAAATATAAAAAATCAATAGAGAATTTGAAGTATCATAATTTCAAATTTAGAATGAAACTAAGCTAAAGCCAATAATGGACAGAAGCAAGAACTGTCAAAACTTGTTTCCCTTTGAGATATTAGGATACCTCACATATTATCAAATAAAACACACAAGTATGCAGATAATCCCTTCAAAATTGAATTGTGTTCAATAGACTACACCATAAGAAAGTATCTCAGGAGATTCCACTACCTTCACTTTAACAGCGCTGACATGATACTTGGCAATGATCAATTTAGTCATGAGAAATGACCATGGAGCAAGTTATCCAAAGAAGCAATGTAGGTTATAACGCTATCTTCAATTTTATTGCAAATTTCCTGCATTAAGTTGCATTTCGCAACTGAGGTCTATCAAGATATTGAGAAGCAAATACAAGTGAGAACAACCAGGTAATATATTTGTTTCAAATTGCTCCACAAGGCTTGAAATAGAGCTTGAAAAGAATCTGTCTGCTTGATCCTCATTTCCTATATATACTTCTACAAGAACAAGTTCATCTCTCTTTTTTATCTGAAACACCCATCCAATTTCATGCAAGTCCATGGTGACAAAAATGTTTGTCATCAATTAGTGTTAAGACAATATCTCTCCATTTATTAGAGAAATAAAGAAAATAATGGAAATTTCTCATATCTTCATTTCTTGCAAACTATTTTTGAAGCCCTACATAAATCAAAATATTCTGCATATCCTAAAATTGATAACAAGTAGACATATAGATCAGAAACGTATCAACAAATGACAGGAAAAGGAAACATACATACATGTTGATGTCCAACAATTCAAATGTCATGCAATAATATATTTTCCACAACTGATTCAACTGTACATGACCTATTTTTTTGTCTCAACATGGATATCTTGCACAGATCAAGTTCCAACTGATTAAACAATACAAATATAAATAGCTACTGAAGCACTAGAAACTCACATTTTATCATGTACTTGACAAAGAGCCCCATGAGTACTCTGCAGTATTCAATTTAGCTAGGTACCAGAAAACTAATGCACCCACTTTCAGCACAATGAATGCCATATTTGTATAATTCTATTTTAACAAGAAATATACTTGCATGAGTGCACAATGTTATAAATAACAGTAAAATCACACGATAGTTTCCACTAAGAACAAACTCACAGCCATGTACATAATAAATAGAGATTCCATAATGCACTACAAGCATTGGCCAGTGAGATATCACGAAATTCTTAAAATCCCCCAACAATACACATCAATATGCAGATATTATCAAACATCAATATTTGACAACAATATAGTAGTGAACTAGAAGATTTGCAACACTCAACTTAGGTACTAGGTAACTCTTGCACCAAATTTCAACCCAATAATTTTGCTATAACATCTAAGAAAGATATCAAGAGGAAAAACTAATGAAAATGAAATTTAATATAGGATGACCTAAAGAAATGAAAAGCATGAACATATGGTCTAACCAAAGCATGATGTTGAAAGAATGATTGTTTTGCGTTTATATATGCTCTGACCAAAGTGATCTTCTTTCTAAATTTCTTTTGGTTTTGCAGATGGTCGAATGAACAAAATTCATTGGCAAATGTTGTAGAAAACCAACTTGTGTAAGTGTACATTTAGAACTTCTAATTAAACGTTTCTCCTAGGAAGATTCTACAAACTGTCGCATCTTCCTACTTATGAGTATTTTTCTAACAAGATGGAAACTTTGATATTAAGATATATCTATTTGCGTCTGGATGGACATGTTCAAGGGACTGGAGTTGGCTACCCACCATGGAATTCATTTGTAGCCCAATTACCACCTTTAAAGGGAATTTGGTAAGGTGTTCTTGAGGGAATGGATGGAAGAGTTTAAATAACTCTTTGTCATCTTTAGGGCAAATAAGATGAGCACAATGTTTTAGTCATGAAGAATCTTTGAAAGGTAATGAAAATAGCATATTTCCTTAAACAGAAATACATTCATGTGGCCAATTACCTTTTAACTCTTCTGACATGCAAGCTGAATAAATATATTAGCAAGAAGTGCATATATAGCTTTTTAAAATCTTGTACTGTTTTTCACTAGTGTTGTTGCATAGGTAAACATTTTGACCCGAGCTTCAAAATTGATTATGTTTTTATATTTGTAGTTAATATGATGCCTACAATGGATCCATATCTTAGCTGATGTATATATTCATTATCTCCATTTATAATGTCCATTCACATGCATTGGAAACAACCATCATGAGAAGAATTCTCTCAAATTGCTTTATGGTTCCATGGATTACATACAAGTTTCTATTTGCATTTGTAATATGAAATCTGAATGATGTTGCATGGTATCCATGCTACAAACCATAAAGGACAAATATGCACTTATTACATCAAAAGAAATATGAAGTAGCTTGAATCAGAATCTCAAATTTCTTCAGTTTGATAAACTACAGTAATTCTAATGTCATTTTATAGATTTTACAATCACATGTATCTTTGGTTTACTGTGAGGGTCATGGTTTCTAATTTATATCACCCTTAATAAAGCTAATGGATGTCAATAAATAGTGTTATTTCCCAAGGTTGCACTCAAGTGATAAATCCCTGAGACATGAGTGCAACCTGAGGGGAACTAAGAAAGGATGTTGCCCACTGTCACCACAACAACTCTTCCTATAACTTTAGGTTGGCTCCTCCAGCACAAGTGGGGTGTCCCTAAGGAAAGGTATATGATGAAACTTAAAAGTAAATGGGATGGGGGACCAAAACCAAAGTCGATCCAAAGGGTAATGGGGTCAGGGAATATGAAGAAAGAGGGTTTAAGAGCATGGAGAAGATTATATATCTAAACCATAGTAGGATGTGGCATAATTAGTCCAATTGGATTTTCAATTTGTATAAGAGTAAGTGGGAGCCCTAATAGCAGATGCACCATCACAACCATGTACTAACAATGATCCGGATTTATACAGGAATGAAACAAAATACACAAATAACCATATAAACAAATATGCAGCAGAAATAGCACTTCATTTCATTAATCAAAGATCTGAAACTTGTTTACATACAGAATGGAAATAAACTAGTTAGAGTGCTGGTAGCTTATCTCTGAGAAGAGATGTGGCGGCTACATGCCTCTGAACTCTGTGTTACAATGAGGCTCGAAGGCCTATATATTATTGAGAAACAATGGAAACCCTACACATCCAAAAACATAACCCTAGGAGGTGAAACGCTAGAATGTGGGCCCCGTTGGGTAACTTGGTACATCAATTTCTCGGGGTTGTAACTTTGGCATACTACGTTCGTTTGACGCGCATGATACATCGTTAGAAAGATCTCTTCAAGGACTACATCCATAAATGGCAAATATTGAGTCCAAAATTGACTCATATTTGTTCGATGCCGAAAAAATGTCGTTTAGGGCCTCAAAACGGCTCCAGAAGTTTAGGACCCGAAAACTGCCAAAAATAGTAAATTGTGCTACAGTTAAGGAAACTAGAAAACTGAAAGAAACAATGGTGGGTGTCCAAGTGGAATAGGTGGGTGGCCACCAATATCCTCCTGGATCAAACAACCAATAAATAGTGTGCATCTATAAATAGTGAAGGACAACCATAACATGAGACTATAATGGAAACAAACAAAATAGAACATCCTTCTAAAGAATGAACATCCCAACAAAATACATCGCACCTTTAATCATAATCCCATAAGATTATTCCATTGAATCAATTATCCCTTTAGATGAAGATGTATAATAGACAACCTCAAGCCTAGTGATTGAATATCTATGGTAGTTGAATGCCCAAGATGTAAACTGGGGTGGAATTGTTATCTGATACTTCTTGATTCATGCTCTAGATACCTCGAATGAGCTCATCATTTGGGTGTTCAATGATGGGTTATGTGTTAGCAGGTTTATATTCAGATGCTAGATATTTATTGTCCTTAGGTAGCTCCTCGAGCACAAGTCCCTGTTGGCCCTATTCTGTATATAAGTTGTTGACAGACTCTAGCAAGAGCTATTGTAACCATGACTGAAACAAAACCATACCAACATCTTCTCCAATATTCACCTTCTTAACACAACTATCGTTATTAATGTTTGTCCATTAGAGGAAATTAGGGCCCCTTTTTTCTTATCTTTATAATTTGAGGTTTCTATCTTTATCATATTGCGGGGTTATATTGCCGACAACCCCTTCCATGTTAACTCTAATCATGTACATGCATAGATTCTGATCTACAAACAATAGCTTAAAACTCTTCATATATTTTTTCCACCAATGAAAATATTCCCAAGGATAAGCAAGCACCAATCCTATTGAGTCTTGAATATTAAGTTGCCACTAATGCATGGATAAAGAGTGTTTTATCATCAATATTAGGGACAAATATCAAAGTAAAAGCAGCAGTAAAGAATTTTTTTGAAGTGGCAGCCATGAGAGATGACAGACATTTACTAATTATAGTACAATTGATGCTACATTTCCTATAATCAATACACCTGCAAGCTTTCTTTCATTTAAGCGCTGAACATTCTCACTCTGGGATTCAATAGAAATATTCTTCTATGGGTCGTTGTACCTAATTTCAACAAAGTCATTCAATGGCAATCTCCTTTTAGTACAACACTCCATGGCAATTTCTTCTAAGAACTGGAATACACCTAATAAACTTTAGTGTTGTTCACAATCACTTGGAAGTCTGGAATTTTAAAGGTATCGAACAGCCTTGAAGAAAAACTCTCCTACTGAACATAAACCAAATAGCTGGAAGCAAACCGCTGGCCCTAATATGCATCATGATAATTTTAAGAGGAACTTCCAAAAGTGCCAAAATGGGCCTGCAATTTTGGGTGGAAACATTTGGCTCCATAAGAGGACTTGTACTCTTCCAAAGAGTGCAAGAGTACTCCAGATATTTTCTATTCCTTCTAAACTTTCCATAAGAAGGGTGATAAATAATGGTGGGATGGTTCAAAAATTTAAATCCGTAACGCCATCCATTATGCCCTCAAGCAACACTGGGTTTAGGCAGCTCAAAAAATCTGCAACAACCTTGTTGCCTACTAATCCTAGAGTAAAGTGTTAGCTCTGGCTAGAAGGCCACATGTTTGATATTTTTCAGAATGTCTAAATATTTGGCAACCCGTTTCATGTTTACAGGTTGAAGGGCATATTTTAAAGAATACAATTGGCCTTCGAATATAACTATTTTGACACTTTTTAATTTGTATAAAAGAGAGATTTTTTACTGCAAACTAAAACAAATTAGGTAAAAACATTAAAAAGATTTTATTCGGTTTTACTATAGTTGCAGTTACAAGATTATTCTCAGCTTGAATGTATTCATAAGCCACTACAAAAGATACGCAAATGCTTTAATTTCATATCATTTAAACTAAATAATTGACTGACCTCCCCGTCGATCCAAACGTTTTGGTGTAGTGTGTCAAAGCTCGAGTACTAATTAGTTGGAATTGGACAATGGAAAACTATTTTTCCTTGAATTTGGCTATTGTAGTTGGATATCATTAGTTTACATACAACTATAAACACTTAACAGTCTCAACTGGTGAGCTAGATAAACCTCAAATCATGTTAAAGAAATCAACTCGATGGTCATAAATAAAGGGAGCTAGATAAGAAGATATCCTAAAGGAAACTAGGCATATATCCTCTCTTGGGATGAGATATCCATTACTTTATGATGCAAAATCTTAGAACATCAATTGATTATATCAATTTTCATTTAAATGACAATGAAATATGATGTGCAACAATGCCAAAATGTGTTTAGAAAAAAGAAATCCACTTTTTTATGTGAAAACATGTAGCAACCCTTCTCTCAAGCTAGGAACCTACACCATTTATAAAGATGAATAAATTTTCCATCCTCTCAAGGTGTCGAAATGATGGGTACTAAGACATGTAACATAAACTATGTAGACTAGTGCATCACTGTGGATAATCTTATTCTATAGTTTTCTCAATTAGTGAGTTCTTGTTTTCCAGATGAATCAATAAAACTACAACAACACTTTGTGATATGTGTGCTACAATGTTTCCTTTCCATATTTAAGCAATTCCATTGTTCCAATTAGGGTTGCTTGGTGAACATCAAGAGAGCACTTAAGAAGATGAGAATCTTGTGTTGAAAGCAATGAAAATCTATTCTTAGCTTTGGAAGTTACTATTCAACTGCTAAGTATTGGAGATATCTTTGGTAAATGTGTTCCATATCAAGCAACATATTTGGTTGGTTAATTAAAGAGACATGAAGGTCATCACAAGCAACCATTACAGGGACAATGCAAAATTTTTTTATTTAGAATTGGCTTTGATCAAAGGAACAATGCTTAAATTTGTTTTTTTGCTAAATTTATTCTAGCTAACATTATAGTCTATAGATTATATCTCTATGTAAATCCAAAGCCCAATATTGCAAACACTTGTTGGAAAAATGACACTTGACATCTTTGCAATTTCATAGGGAAATATACATTTAACTTAAGTAACAACCAGTTTAGCTCCCAATCATGTCGTGGTCTGGATGCACACCATAGGTTAAACATGAAAACTACTACAATTAGAAAGCAACATAATTTATTTCAGAATAGAGGTTCCAAGACAATATCTTACCATAGTAAGTTCCAAACATTGAAACATCTCATTCCTCCCAATAATATCATTGTAGACAGTATTGATAACCAATCGTAAGAAGTCACGATTCTCATTTAATAAGCATTAAGTCACAATGTATCGAACCTATACAAATGCACATCCATTAAAGTCATGCATAGCTTGAAATGCATGAAGATGTTAGCTAATCATTTACAAATAAACATATTAGCAATATAAGGAATTATAGAAGTTCAATAATTGCACTACTATTTTGAGTTGCATTTGAATATGGAAACTATAACATGCCCATTGACATCGAGAGGACAAAAAAATTCATTATTTTGGACATGTCACGTTATCATTTGCAATGCTGAAATGGATAAGGAGAAAGAAAAATTATTTAGATGTTGGGGAAGACCTCCCTTATCCTCGGACTTCAACCTCTTAGTGTTAGGTTAGTTGCATGAGACTCAACTAGACCAACATACATGTTAAAGGAGAGAACGATGAACTAGAAAAGACCCTAAAATATATCATCCAACCCTCACAAATCAAACACATTAGCCACACAACAGTGTGACCAACACAATAAAAAACGACAACAAAGTACTCCAAAAAAGTCATATAGGGTAACGTTGTGGTGGATGGCACCTAAGGAGGTTTATTAAGGTTAACACAAGGGTGGACAACAATCCTAAGGGGTCACGCTTGTCATCAACAAGCTGGACGTCAGCAATTAAGGGTTGTATAGCTCAATGCTACCATGCTAGGGTCAATCACGAGTCACCATAAGGCTAAACATCACATACAAGTAAACATGCAAGCCAACGTATCATAATAAGGCAACATGATGTCATACTAGGATCATGCACATCAAGTCATTGTCAAGGTAGGTTACCCGGGACCTTCTCAACTGTATGTGGTCATACATCTCATGTGTCTCATGCAATGAGAGGAAGCTCATAATCATCATCCCAGGATAAGGAAGGTCATGTGGTCATCTCATATTCCTCAGGTTAACTCAAAAAGGGGTGTCCAGCCCCTCGACGATAACCATAGTCCTCGGAAGATGTCACACATATTAAAAAATAAGCTATGCAACAAAGTGAACAAACATTTCACATATAAATTTCAAAAAGCATAAGCATAGTTATATTAATTGTTCTAATCAACACAATACTATCAAACATAGAGCTACATAAATCATTAAATTACTGAAAACAAAAGCAGTAATAGCAGTAAACCAATTATAAACGATATGGTCATCTCATATTCCTCAGGTTGACTCAGGAAGGGGTGGCCAGTCCCTTGAGGATAACCATAGTCATCTAAAGATGTCACACATATTCAAACATATGATATGAGCAATAACATATAGATGTGAAACCTCAATTCTAAAATATCACAATGCAACAACTAGATCAAGAAACTTGTAACGACACTGAAAATAGTTCATGCCTTCACTTAGTCAAATACAAATCTTAAATGTTTACAACTACATTTTTTTATGTTTTGTTTTTTTTTCTCAGAAATTTGAAGAGGGGGACTTCATCTTTGGTGCATTGACCCATTGTAGTTTTGTGCCCTCTTTTCCGTTGATTGTGTGGATATGCACCCCTGTACCATACTTTTGATACGTTGATTAAAAGGGGGTGGAGGTGGATGGACAGGGGCATCATCTGCAAAAACCAAGACAATTATATAGATATAAATTCGAAGTTATTATTGAGATACATATTTCATTATTTCCAATATAATTACAATGATCTTTACCTGATGGCTGACTAGCTAAGTCAAATGGAGTGTTCATTGGCTTTTCCATTTGTTCCTCTCCCGGTTAAGCATGAGAAGGTACATGCTCTGCCATTCATAGAATAAAAATAATTAGTAAATGCCATCAATTATGTATTTAAAATCATACTGAATACATCTGTTTTATAGCATACATACCTAAATGGCTAGGCAGCTCCCCACCATCGCGCGGTACCAGTTCGGTACCACTACCCTCGCTGCTTTTGTTGGTCTCACCCTGAAAACAAAAAAAGACATTCATTTTTTCGATGTAATCATTCATGAATAGATTACACAAGTACATTATAATGATGTCCTTATTGATGTTATTTACCTCTGCGTGAATCAATGGGGAAATTGGGGTTTTCCAATCTTTCCTGTTCTTGGATCCAAAAAATTCTAAAGAATAAAACTTCAATTGATTAGAACATATCAAAAAAAGAGAACTAAAATAACATAAATGAATATATGTAGTTCATAAAAACTTTCAAAGATGCCCCTTACCCTATATTTTTTTTTATCTTCCTCCTCAATTCATCAATTTGTGCTTGTATTTCTTCAGTCATTGGTTTGATTAAAATCAGATCAAGAAGGTCTTGATTGCACTTTTTCAAATCCAGTTTCACAGTATCCATTGGTTCGGTTGAACAATCTTTCTCTTCCTCATTTACCACATCATCACCTTGATGTGGTGTGCTCTACGAACATCAATAAAAAAACCACGTAAAAAATATATAATGTATATAATAACAAAAGAAAGTACTATAATCATGTTTAGGTACTATTATGCTATCATTTACTTGATGCAACAACATTGGTGCCTTCCCGCGGTCACTCTTCCGCAATACAATAAGTAAGACATATTCATATCGATAACTAAAAATTGAACCATGTATAATAAACTTGATTAATATAAAAAAAAAAATTTATTACTATGAGAGTCAACTTTACCGGTCCAGAAGCTGTAAGGTGCTCATAGTACCACCCCCCTGCCACAATACAATAAGAATGATATCATATTGAAATATTGAGCTCAATAGCAAAAAAAATGTCAAATGTTAACAGATGTAATATAATCATGAATTGTGGTTACTATTACATCGATGCTATTAGGTACTATTAAACTAACATTTACCTCATGCGTCACCATTGGTGACTTTCCACGGCTATCTTGTGGCATATGGACATGATCACCCTACCACAATATAAGAATTAAGACATATTAAAAATGCAAATTACATATATAACAATGTCTCTTAAACATGATTAATGAAAAGAATGACATATAATTAACCATGTGTATATTATAAAAAGCATGACATAAATAAACTTCATGCAAGAGAAAAATAACAAGTCATCGATCAAAGGTTGAGTTAAATGTTGTATAAGAAAATTACCCCCATAATAGCAACCCCCACATCTGTTCGATTCAAACCGTAATCGATCAACAACTCTTCACCTGCAGCTATTGATTTTGTTGCACATACGAATACACGATTTCCTTCATGCCCCTCAAATAGGAAATTGGGTAGCTTATGTGTTGAAACCCTATGATATTTCCTAAAGATTTTGGCCTTCCATCAATATACATAGTTGCTTCTTTGTTCAGACTGTTATCGAGTAGTTGATAATAATTTGCTACCACTCCATATGTCCACATACTTCACGTATATCGGGATAACAACAACCAGTCATTGTATTTGTAACATGGACCAAAATACTCCATCAATTCAGTTTTAGTGCCATATGACACCTTTATGCCATCCATGGAAAATAACCCTAGTCCATGTAAAGAGGATGGAGTAATGCGATAAGTCCTCCCATTGAGGAAGAAATCTATGTCCACTTGGGGTAGCTCCTTGGGTAGCCATCCTTAGAAAAGATGTCTATACCTCAGGGGAAACTCAATGTCACCTATACACTCGTTATCATAACCACATGATCCTCCTTTAGAAACAAAATGTTCCATGCGTCTACAAAATTTTATCCTTAGCTTTTCACCTCTAGTTGATCTCGACCTATTAGATCTTGTATTAGATGTCTCACTTTCAACCTCTTCTAGTCTATCTTCCTCACTTGAGGAAGATAGATCCGACAAGTACCTATTTGGTGGTACCTACAATCATTAAAATTGGGTATTATTTATTGCATCCAAACATCATTTAGGTGCAAAATTGATTATTTTGGGTATTATTTATTGCATCTAGTCATTGTTCCTTACAGGTAAGACGTATAGCTTCGTCATGTAAAGTATATGTGATCCAAAACATCTTTAGGTAGATAGGATCCATGGTATGAGATAAAGCCCAAGACATGAATCTGCTATAGATCAAGGCAAAAAATCCATCTCCATGCAAAGTATATCAAAGGAGATAATCAAATTTATTTGAAGAGTACCATGGGATGATACAGTAACTCTATGAATTGATTATGAAATTTATTTTACTATTTTGCATATGAGAGTCATTCTCTAGAATAGGATCTAAATTAGACAATTATAGCATTGAAGTATGTTATTGTTTCGATCATTTATGTTGACCTTCAAGTATTGTGCTTTGAAATAGATTGTGAGAAAATCAAAATAACTTAAAATGGGATATATGTGGTTATTTTATCTTCTAATTTTGCTCACCTTAAAGATATTTCCTTTTATCTTGGGTCAGGAAAATTAACAACAACGCCATGCCACCTTGCCAATGAGTTTCAATATCGACTGGTATGCAACTAGCATAGGATTAAAGTCAAATGATGAAGTTGATTTCTGATAGATGATAAGTTGACCCTCTACCCTAGTTGACAAGTACACTCTCTCATAAAACATGGAAATGATGAGGAAAGAATGGATGATAGATGATATGAATACATCCTTCTAGGATTGTGCAAAGGTTTGGACTAGTTTGTTGAGGATAGAGGTAGTTTTGACTCCCTTTAATACAGAAATTTGTTGTTGAGTTTACACAAACCTCCCATACATCCTCTATGCGGCATGCCTGTGATAAAAGTTTCAAGTTGTTAGGAGTCTGAATTTGTAAATAATGAAGGATAGCATGCAGAGACAAGTCTATGTGTGGCTGGGAGTATACATATGGTCTGATATTTATCACCTCAAATGCAACCCAATCTGCCACATAATAGTCACCCATATACAGTGAAGAGAGCAATTTTTGTGGAAGTTATAAGTGGTTGTTTGGAGGGAGAACTGGTCTAAAAAGAGGTCATGTAGATCAAGCAAACAACACCTTGCTTTTATGAGAAAAGACTTCTACATAAGAACAGAGTTAAGGTTTGGTTAAAAACACTTTCCTAAACAAGTTGAAAGCACCTAGTTGAAGGATTGCTATGGAGGTTGTGTGGAAAAATTAGAAGGAAAGGTTGACCTCTCCTTAGACAGTGAAAACTAGCATTGTGAAAGCTGAATTACAGTTGTATATAAGTGCTTTTGACAGCAGGTAAATCCTCCCGAAGGCTGCGCTAAATTCTAAAAAATAGTTTGCATGCAAAGGCTATAGGATTTTGTAATTTCTTTCCTTTTTGCCAATATCTAGGTCGACCTGATCATACTGGTAGAATGCTTCACCAGATTGAGGTTGTAATTTTTTCTTTGTTTGAGACCAAAGTTTTAAATTTAAATTATAAATTGAACGGAGAAGGAAGTATTGTTTGCGATAACCAGGTATCTTGGAAAACTATACTTTGTTCATGCAATTTACTAAATATACCTTTTTTCCCCCAACCAAATTCATGTGTTCATCTATTATCACTGTTTAGCTTATTATGAATCTTGGATGCTGATTTATGGTCTAAATTGTAAACGATGTTTTTTTATAATGTATGCTAGTTTTGTAATGAATACTCATATACTTGATCAATGAGAAATGTGTTTCTTGTTTCTGTGTGTGTAGGTGCATGAACTGAGTGTTTAGAGTAGGAATAAAAAAGAGAGGCATCAAATTAAAGAGTGAGGGACAAACATCGGTATCCAGGTACCTATATGAAGTTTTTCTTGCTTATTAGAAAAATGTATGTGAGATCTTTGGGAAGGGTAGGCAAGGGATTTATCAAAATCTATTGGTGAACCTAAACACATTGAGGGATCAACCTTTCCATCTAGGTAGTGTTCCCTACAAAAAATGGTTTTGTTAAACTTCGTACCATTGATGAGGAAATAACCCCACTAATGGCTAATAACATTGATTGAGGTTATACCAGAAACCATTGTTCAAGGATGATTTTCTCAAAGATTTACTCAAGCAATTAAATTTGGAGGTTTTTAGTGAGGTCACCATGTCACCTACACCTATAACGTCTTTATATTCCAGCTACATCATGCTAAAAAAAACCTAAGGGTGAAACCTTTTCACAAGTGCCATTGGACCTTGGAATACTATAAAATAAGTTTTATGGTTGTATTCCCTGGAATAAATAAATTATAACAATGAAAACCTCCTTGGGGGATTTAAGAGGCCAAAATCAAAGAAAACAAGTTGCATTGAGCTGAAGGAGATCAAACAAATAATTGGCAAGAATACCTAAGAGTAAAATTAATGCTTCCTTAACCTGATCAACATAATATATTACACAATCCATTGAACATAAGGAGTGGTTAATTCATGGTATTCTTCCCTTGACTAGAGTACCAGCGATGCAATAAAAGTGGACCACCCAGTGAGAGGCCTTCATGTAGGCTATGAAGATTGAATAAATGAATGGGTATCTTGGAGTGACCACAGAAGGCAATGTGGCTATTCGCTCAACTAGTGTGGTTCAAATGAAGCCAAGTATGAAATTTGAAACCCTAGTTCGTGCAATGCATTTCCAAACCCCCAAACACTTAGAAAAAAGAGATCACTATGCTCTACAAAGAAGGAATTAATTCATTTCCAAACAACCCTAGTCCGCGTAATGCATTTCTCTGTAGTTAAGACATTTTCAATTTTTATGTGTTCTGCAGATAAGCAAATTTTCAAATATGAAGTGTTTTGGTTGATGTTTGAACTTACTAAGGACATCTCGGTCTCCTTTCCAGTGGTCTTGATCTCCTTTGGGCGCAGAAATGGGTGTATAATTATGTGGGTCTCCTCTAGGCGAACAAGCACAAGGTCTCTTTCTCCTTCAGTCCTATGTGGGTCTCTTCCTCTTCTGGCATGTGGTATCTTTTGGTGCATGATCTCGAACTCCTTCTCCTCTGGTTTAGACTTCCCTTGAACTTTGCCGTGGCTCATCCCTTGAAATCTGTCGACATATACAATTCCCTTGAACTTTGTCGTGGTTTATCCCTTGATGTCATATCGAGTAAATTCAATGTTTTTAATATACAAGAGAGGTTCTGCACCAACTCAATATGGGGACTATAAAGAGTTTAAACATCACTAATTACATATGTAATGGGCTCAAAATTCTAGTAATGATCTCATCCAATGTGATATTTAATAGTCATAGTGTGGTCTTATATACCCACCATCGAAGATGTCAATATTATGAGGTAAAATAGAATTATGATCCCTTCCAATGTCTTCCACATATTATATGATGGAAAGGATCTAAGCTCTTATCTCATCACATTTCCAATTCGTTTCAAGTTCCTTGACCTCTTCTTGGAGAAAATTTATTTTAGTGATCAATTAATATTCTATATTCTTATAGCTACACTAATGGCTTTTCCCAAAAGAATCAGGATTTGACATTATTACCTCGCATTGGATTTATGAACTCATATTTGAGATGTATACCTTTCACACTAATCATCATAATCATCACCACCACCACCACCACCACCATCATCATCATCATCATCTACATCATCATCCTCATCCTCATCATCATCAGCATCCTCATCCTCATCATCAACGTCATATTCATCATCTTCATAATCATCAACATCTTCGTCATGATCCTCATCATCAGCATCATCACCCTCTTCCTCATCAACATCATCATCATCTTCATCATCTTCATCATCGTTATCATCCTCATCCTCATCCTCATCCTCATCCTCATCATCATCATCCTCATCATCCTCATCATCCTCATCCTCATCGTCATCTTCATAATCATCAACATCTTTGTCATGATCCTCATCATCAACGTCATCACCCTCTTCCTCATCAACAACGTTATCACCCTCTTACTCATCAACATCACCATATTCATCATCATACTCATACTCCTCATCACCATATTCATCACCATCCTCATCCTCATCATCATCATCACCCTCCTCCTCCTCCTCCTCCTCCTCATCATCGTCATCTTCATCCTCATCATCGTCATCGTCATCATCGTCATCATCATCATCATCATCGTCACCAACTTCGTCATCATCATCCTCATCATCATCGTCCTCCTCCTCCTCATCATCATCATCTTCATCATCAATGTCATTGTCATTTTCACCACCATCAGCATCGTTTCCATCGTTTCCCACCCATCCCTTGAAATCTGTCATAATAACACAATATGACTAGCTAAATGCAAAGAGATAAAAGGATATAGTATCGATAGATTTAGAGTGCTTGGAGCTGAACTTTATGTGTTTAAATTTATCGATAGCATAAAGAAAAATGAAAATTGATAGGGCATTTAAATATATATAAATATCTTTCATCACCGTAGAGGCTTAGTCATTATATTAAGCTCACACGAGGCTTTATACCTCTCCTTTGAAATACATATACCCTAATAATGATTTTGGATCATATCAATTTATTAAACTTTATTAAGGCCTATATATTGTAGTGTTCTTTATATTCATTGTAATTTATTACAAATATAATAAGTTAGAACATTCATACACTTGAATAGAACATTCATACACTTGAAATTAATGACATAGTAATAAACATCTTTGCTTTTATAGATTTGAAAATTTGTAAGTTAATAAAATATGTTTCTCTAAAAAAATGCAATAAAATAAATGGATCACAAATTGGTTATGTTATGTTAATATTCTAATTTGGTAGTGTGTTAATAAACATTTGATTATGAATGAACTTTTTTTCATTTTGGTTATGTTAATATTCTAATTTGATAGTGTGTAAAAAAGCATTTGATTACTTTTTTTTTGGTTCATAAAATGCATAGTTGTGAAAATAAACATATTTTAAAGTCACACAAGTATGTAGTTTTGAAGTGTTGAAAATTTGAGAATTTGTTTAAAATTCTATAATGTTATATTGAACTAAAATAAATTTAATTTTTTTAAAATATTAATTTTTTAAATTTGTTTTTAAAATAAATTTAAATTTTCAAGTATTAATTTTTAAAATTTGAAAATATGATTTTGTCAAATATCTGTAATATATAAATATTAATATTTGGAACCCACCTAAAATTTGGAACCCTTTATTGTTTTTCAAATCAACCAATTTTCACCAAAGGAAAAGAAACAACCAAATCCTTCCAAACTGTAGATACATCGTGGAACTTTTTATGGGGTTTTTCAACCATTCATCCATCAAAACTTAGTGGATATATTTCCTATAGAGTCATATACCAAATACCTTTTTTCAATCCTCCTCCACGCTCAAGTTGTAGAAAGTGCTTTAGAGATGGAAGCATAGTGGAAGTTTCCTATATGCTCATGATTGATGAGGGAAATATACTTTGGCAACAATATCTTTCATTTGCATACGTAAATGATGTTATCTTTTGTGGTTACTCCAAAACTATTCCCCTTACTAGGAGGGAACTATGTCTCCTAGCCCCTTAGTGATGACTCATTGACATTTGGATAACTTAGTTTGGGTGAATTCTTGATATTGGTTAGAGTGTTAACATTATGTCATTACCTATGAGGTAGTTACCCTTATTAACATGTTGACTAATATATTGACATTTTGGCTAATCCATTGGGTGCACACAATGGGGGAGTTGATCGTTTGGTCAATTGAGGTGTCGACACAGAAGGATCCTTGGGTACCTGGAGGAGGGATTTTGGCCCTTGGAGCTTCAAACCATGTGGTATATGCCTTGGATTTTGGATACTTGATATGATGATGATTATCCCTTGGATATAGGGCCCATGTGATATATTATATCTTGGAGGTTGGATACTTGATATAAGGATGGTTGGGTTGAAGAGCATACTTCATGGATGTTAGTGATGGACCTGAACACATAAGTTGAGGAGAAGCAATTGAGCTTTGTGACCACATTGGTACACATTATAGTAGAATTGGGCACATGTGAGGAAATGTGCACATGGTTAGAGAAGTAAAATGTTACATGGGGACATATGGATAGTGGATCATTGTAGGAGAGGGGGAGTTGAATTAACATCTCGTTGGAGAGTGCACCATCTCCAAGGAGGGGTATTGAGGCCAAGATCATGACTTGGATGGAATTTCACTTTGGGGGTTGTATAAATCCTATTTTTACAAATGTACATCATTGCAATGTAGAGTGTTTCATGTGGGATTTCCATGTTGGGAGTAATCCCCTTAGGTCCGTTGGAAATATCTTGAACTAATAAATTTTCCTTTGTATGGCTACTAGTTACCAAGGAAGGATTTCATCCAATTGGAGATTTCAAGGCCAATTTAAATACAATTCTAAGGCCAAAATAATTATCAAAATACTAAGATGTTTTGTATATGTTACACATTTTCCAACATTATAAGCATACAAATTGACATTAAATCCAACTACACACATAATATCATGTTTTATTGCTTATAACAAGCACCTTAATTAACCTTCCAAATAAAACAATTTTCTTAGAATCACCTTTTACGTCTTATGTGGTAATAAAACATTATAGGTTTAGGTCATAAATCCAATTTTAAGCTTTGGTTCTACTATATTAATTAAAATAGTTTATATTTTGTAATTTTTACTAATCAAATAACATCTTTTTATTAATACAATATATATATATATATATATATATATTTCAAACTAACCAAACTACCCACGTGTTAATATAAATAATATTAACTTTTATCCTTTAGCACTTAGTTCTCAACATATTCACACATGACCTTAACTTCAGGTCCTGGTCCCTATCGCACTCACGAAGAATGGTTTTGCTTGTACGGGAGCTTGGATTGTGAAGCAATATGATCTTGACACGTCACTATCCATACATTTGCTTCAATTCTATGTTCGCCTCTCTATCCATCTCAATGACACGTTCACCAAAAGGTTAGGGGGCTTGATAGGTCGTCCCAAGTTCTAGGATGGTGACTTCTCGTGGAGTCCAAGCACCCATAGCCCCCACCATAACCTTTTCTCTACATGTCGAAAATAATAGGGAAGGTCGGGATATATAAACACATATAAAACAACTTCCGCGGCCAATGTCGGACTAAAACTTTGTGTGAAGTTTAATTGCCACCATCCATCGTTCGATCCAATGGCTGCTAAGTCTTTACTTCTACAAATTAGTTTTTCTGATTATACCAATGGATCATTTTCCCTGCTTGTGCCAGGGCCTTCGTCTTTATTCATCATAGCTCCTGGACCTCACCTCGAAGATGCAGTGAATAGTAGTCATGCCCGCGTTGGAGTTGAGATGGCTCCATAGGTAGATTTAGCTCTCAAATGTCAAAACCATTTCGTCGTTAGGAAGAGGTTGTGATGCAGCAGCTGCAAGAATCATGTGACTTTGTTTAATGTAACAAATGAGACTATGTTCTCATCATTGTACATAACCACATGTATTTAACCTTCTTGATACAATTACCTCGGAGATTGGACCACCTTTTCTGCCATTTCTAAAAGAATTTCATCCACAATGAAAAGACTGATTTGCTGAACTAGTTTGCGCTGCTTCCATCTCCGAGATAGGGAATTCTATTTCACCAGCAAGGTATGGTACAAGAGGTTGTAAGTGAGAAAATTCCAATTATTGTTGAATATAGTATGAATATTAAACCTTGTAGACAAGCTTTGGTGAAAGATCAAAACTAAGTGCTTTAGGAATAAGATCGCAACCAGAGGTTCTACTTACAATTTGTCTTGACAGTGATCTATGTGGTAGCCATCTTTATGCCTATGAAGGAATTTCAAATTTTATATGGAATGCATGATTGGAGTTTGGGAAAAGTAGGAATGAGAAGTGATAATGGAGAGGATTTCCTACAATAGTACATGAGTTGCATGAACAAGTACAAGGAAAATTACAGGGAAGCAACAATAGATATAAACAGAGGATAGATTTCGTCAAAAGAGAAGTACATTTTAATATGACATACATATATATTTACAGGGAAAATGTAACAAACAATACACATCTACGTCGGTGGCCAACTGCTCTTGATCTGCATCACCTTCTTCTTCAACATTGTCTTCTTCCTCTGCATTATACTTGACCGATCTTCCTCTTGGATCGTACCTAACAATGTATGACCAACCTGCTTTACCTGGAACCTCTAAGTAAAAGACCTGATCACATTGAATTGGAAGAACATAAGGCTCTGCACCTTGTTCAAGTGCCCTTGTATTAACCATGGTAAATCCATTGGCATGCTCAATAACAGTTCTTTCGAGATCACATACATTCTTTCGTAGCCTGTACCATTTGACCTCAAACAGAAATACATTAAAAGAATTAAAGTCACACTCAAGTATATATTCCAAATAACCATAGTACCTATTTTCAGATACTTTTGGATGCCTGTCACTTATAGAGGAAATTGAAACATTAGTGACTTGAAAAACTACAGTCATCCCACAATCAACTGTTTTCCTCTTGTCATCCAAATTTTTGATGCGAAATTTATGACCATTGCACCACATGGCATTGTGATGTATCAGCTGCATCATGCCCGAATCGGTAAATAAATATATAAGAAGACATAAACGAGAGAAATATGTTGATACAATGTGAAACAACGAAAAAAATGAGTAGGGTAAACATACTTGCCTTTTTATCTTTTAAACCGCATGCTAAATCAATTTCCCTTTGCGTAAGTTCTTCGAGATATTCTTCTCGATGACGATGCACTGTTTTAATCATTTTACTAACCCCTTCCCATGATAAGGTACCATAGTATTCTGTACATCGTTCAATTCATTCCTCCATCCAATCAAGATTTTTTGCATTGTATAAATGTATTGCATCCCACACACAACCAACGATATGAAAAAATAACAATTAAGAAATGTAAATTAGCTATCATTAAAGGAAATTAAGTTTACCTTAAAATATTGATGGAATAATAAAAAGTACATAAATTGAAAAATTAATTGTATAATAAATCAATGTACACCATTCAATTACCTTTCACTTTCCTCTTTATACCTTTCCCCAACAGGATCTCCCCTTCAAATTTTTTGATGGAGTTGACATGCCAAATGCGAGGCAGACTGATATTTTTTGCTAAATTTGGAAGATACTGAATAATGTACACCATGGATTGATATAACATAGAGCCCTACACCATAGGACCCTCAGGACGTGCTATTTGTCTAACAAAATCCTTCAATGACTTCAAATTCCTTTACACCATCCACATTGACCTTGAGTTTACACGTCCACACAATTCAATCTCCCCAACTTGGGAGATAGTGTTCTTGTGCATTGAAAAATGTTGGAGGTAAATACTTCTGCATTTCACACATTAGATGAGGAATTTCTCTCTTCCAATACCTAATATATTCTTTATGGATTTCTTTAGATGAAATCCACCTACAAAATATGCAAGAAAATAACAATGATCAACTAGATTGAGACATATATAATAAATTTCCAAGCTGTAAAACACAATATGTCAGTAAGCAATGCAACCAAAAGAACGAAAATTTATGCATATAAATTGTTACTCACCTCATGTATTTACCAAGATCATATATAACTTATTTTATGTTGTTGTCAAATCTATCTGGGAGAGCCAGAGGTAGAATGTACTGTAGAAAAAAGAAAATCATTATGTAATGTTTCCAAATAGGAGAGAACAATTACTAAAAATATTTACTTAATGGAAATTATATACGTAAATAATTACCTTAATGAATATATGTTAGTCATGAGTTTTAGCACTGCCAAAATCACCTTTTTTGGTTAATATATTTTGTATGTTCAACGAAAACCCCATAGGAAACCTTATTTTTTGAATGACCTCTTTTATAGCATTGCTTTGTTGCTCCGTCATTAACCATGGAAGACTAATTTTTCGGTACCCATTTCTGGCATTGGAGATAATTACACTTTGCAATGCGTGATTGGCTTCTGCAATGTCATTACAAAATTTTCCAATTTTATCTTTGCCAGAACTTCTATCTAATGTCCGCCATATCATTGTTTTTACATTCTTCCCGATATGCATTGCATCAAACAAATGAGCTATTTGTAGGTGCTCGTAGTAAGGCAACCTACTGAATTGTATGGGATAACTCTTCATTCCTTGTGCAATCCCATTCATGCCTTAAATACATTCATTAAACATAAACGAAAACATATTAACAATAATTCATGACACCCATGGTAAAGGAAAATTTAGTAAAAATATAAAAATCATAATATTACGTGAACATATTGTATGTTGCATATACAATTTGCATACCTCAACAATTTTTGTTATATTCCAACTTCCATATGTGAGGTTTCATTCTTCGTGGTTTCTTTGCATTCTCGTCTTTACCCTTGATTTTTGTTTTTTCAATAGTTCAGTACCTATGGTTATTAGGGAGGAAGTGCCTGTACTCATTGAACACCTCCTTTGCTAAACTTCTTGAACGACGAGATTTTATCCTAGGACCACATATTGGACATGCAAATTTTCCCTTTGTTTGAAGACTTGCGAGATATATGTATTAATGTTATAGAAAATATTATTAATTTTAAAAAATGCATGTTTTTTAAAGACATGCAAATTTTCCCTTTGTTTGAAGACCTGCGAGATATATGTATTAATGTTATAGCATCAAAAGATTATTAATTTAAAAAAATGCATGTTTTTTACCTTAAAAACATATAATTTTAACGACATGCAACATAAAGTTACATACCACAAAAATGTGTTAACCTGGGAGCGTCATGAATTGTCCATGCAAGTATTCCATGGAACTGAAATTGTTTCTTCCCTATTGGTCTGGAGATGTCATACATAATGATTCTAGTCCATAAATTCAATAGCTCATCGATAAGAGCCTCAATATATACATTCATATCTTTAACTTTGTACTTACCTAATTGATTAATAAACTTACAATATTGCTATTTAGTTATCCGTCCAAATATATAAAAGGTGTTCTCATGCAACAATTAAACAAATAAATTTATGAAATTATATAATTACTTTCAAAAAAATACCTGGAATAATCATTGCCAACATTGTGTGCTCTCTCTTAATAGTCATCCAAGGAGGTAGGTTATTGTTTATGATGAAAACAGGCCACACTGAGTAAGTAGAACGAAGCTCACCAAATGGATTGAAACCATCAGTTGTTAATGAAAGTCTAACATTATGAGGTTCATCTTTAAAAATTGGCCATTTTTCTTCGATGTTATTCAGTGCAGAACCATCTGCAGGAATTCGAAGAACACCATCTTCACTTCTGTTCTTTGCATGGTAATCCATAAACTGTGTTATACTTTGGTACCTGAATAGTCGTTGGAAACGTGGAATTATGGGAATATAACGATGAGCTTTGTGAGGGACCTCTTTTGTTACTTGATCAATTTGATATTTACTAATTTCACATTGTGGGCATTTGTTTTCTGATGCATACTATCCATAATATATAATATGGTCATTAGGACATGCATCAATAGATTGATACTCCACTCCAATTTCTTTCATAATCAATAATACCTCTCGACTTGTGCGTGGTAAATTATTTGATGGTGGTAATAGAAATTCACCCAAAAATATGCAACATTGACAAAAATTGAAATGCAAACAATATACGTCATAAATATTTCATATCCCTAATTTACAAATTAATTAACACTAAAAATAGAGGAAAATAGTCAACTTTACATACCTTAGGAGTTGTGTGAAACAAGTGTTTAATAAACCATTCAAAACCTTCAAGTTCACCAACAACAATATAACAGATAGATTATTGGTTGTTGAGCCTTCATAAAGAGGTCCTTGGGACTTCTCGAGGAGAGGAACATCATGAATATCATGGAGGTTGTCCTCATCCAATGGAGCAAATGTGTCTTGGGGCAATCTATTCATCTCATCTTCACCATTAGTATCAATAACATCATCTTCGTCCATAGGATCATTAAGAACTCGATCTTCAATAGCATGATCTCCATGATCGTCGTCTTGTAAAGTAGTATTTCTACTATTATGTGGCAAATAGCTCTCTGGCGGTCGACATCTTGGGGGCATTGTCTTTATATTTACAAAAAATGCAATAACATTAGTGTATAATATACAACACATATATTTAAAATGATAAAAAAAATTGTGAATACATTATCAGTACTATTACAAAAAGTACATTATGTAATGAATAGCGTCTTACCAAGGGATGATATTCATACCCCCCTTCACCATGCCCCTTCTCCTTACAATGTTTTTCGGTTATTGTTCTTAAAAGTCTTTTAGTTTGCAAACCTCTACAATCATTGCAAGGGAAATAACACTTTCCATCACCCTTCGCCTCCAATGTTGCCTTAATCTCAACATACCTCCTATTTTTTTCTTCCCAGGTATATTTATTTGACATTTTGATAGCCTATAAGAACAAAAAAACTCATTAATCAATATATAACGTACTAAATTGAATAGAGTATATATATATATATTAAAGGAGCCCAAAAATTAAAGGAGGTGATTAGAGGATTACTTCAATGCATGTGTTGGTATATTATTAGATATGGTGTTTCCTTATAAAGTAATAAATTGGTATGTAAATGTCCAAGCGGTTTAATATGTTGGGTTGTAAGTGTATTTGTGAAAGGAGTTGTTACACCACTTTGACAAGTGGTAATACCCATAGGATAATGAGTGGTTAATTGGTTCCCTACGTTGGTTTATAATTATTAATTGCAAGAAATTCTACATTATGGCGTGAATGGATCTAATGTAGAAGAAATTGAGGGGTCGGTAATATTGTTCATGTTCGTTATACCATAGATTAAAATATTTCAACACATTGACATGATATTGTCAAATGGAATTATGGATATAGATGATAATGTCGATATTGTCAAATGACTATCAAAGTTTGAAAGGATACACCATTGTGGTTTCATTGGTTATATATGAGATGTATATGAGGGGGCTAGTTAAATCTAATTAGATTGTATACTTTTAATCTACGATGATGGTCATGATATTAACATTTTAACACAAACCACCATTTAAAAAATTACATTTTAACAGAATGAAATTTAAAAATTTACATTTTAACACAAATGACAATTTATAAAATTACATTTTGACACAAAAATCCCAAACTATATAAACATTTTCTCCATTGCATTGAAGCCCTAGTTGGAACATAAAGGACGCAACCACAAAAAAGACTAGTGCATTGCAATCAAACTAACCTGGCAAATGAAGGAGATAAAAAATTCGATGTGTCAAACCAGTACCAAACTCTTGAGATCATAGAACGAAAAACCAATAGAAAGATCGATGCAAATCTAGAAAATGATTGTGAAATATGAATTAAGAACATGTATTTAAAGATCAATGAGGGTCACGGTTTCGGCGAAAATGCACAATGATCAAATTTAAAAAAAACAAAAAGTCATCGACTGTTAAAAAAGAAAAAGAAAAAAAGTTTTTGCCTTGAAATTCTTTGCTTTAGCAACGAATGTAATATACATCGACATAGCGATGAACGTCTGTTGCTATAGAAACAATATGGACTATGCGTCGCTATAGCAACGATCGTCTGGGACATTTTCATTTTTTTCCAAAATTTTAAACTTTTTTTCCACGAAAAAATTGATTTTAACTTATTCGTGGCAAACTGTTGTGGGAATTTTGAGCCATATGTAGTAGTGTCTAGTGGTGGTGGTGGTGGTGGTGATTTCTTCTTTCGAATTCCAATGTGTTTTCCCATTAATGACCAGGTAGGTATGGTCACAACCTTATTGTAAAAATGAATGGAACTTGCTTAGCTTCTTATGCAGCCGCGACCTGCAGTGGAACATATTCAGCAGTGTCTTACATAATGGGTGTGGGCGATGCGGTCGTGACACCAAATTATGAAAGTTTGCTAGTACTGGAAATTGAAAAAACCATGCTCTGCAGAAAACTCACTTTGGATCTTGCACTTGCAGACAAAATCTCTCTCTCGAATGCAACATAGTGAATTCAAACTTAGGCGTGAATGGTGATATCGTCTAGTTGTTCATTATGCCAGTCCTCCACATGAGCGGGTAGGTAATGGAAAGGTAGTTTTCCTTTCCGTCATATGGGTTGATTGTCTGAATGATTATTAGGAAACTTCTATGCATGTTGCCACTCATGTATCACATCAGTGGTAGTTATTGTGTAATAAAGATGAAAGTGACCAAAAAGAACGTGGCCAAAATATCTCAGGCCTTTAAATTAATTATGGTTGCCTTTGAGTTAATTACAGTCGCCTTTGAATTAATTATGGCTAGTTGTCATTTCTGTGACTCCATTTTAACTTGTGACAACAACGCTCTTCCTGAAACCTATATCCAACCTTTGACATTTTCCTTTTATTGTGACAGACAGATTGTCTTCACCATCATTTCTCATCTTGCAACAGTCAAAGAGTCTGTAATAGTTTTCCTCTCTTGAAGACATACTAGCAGTCTCAGACGATTTTTGTTTCTTCTTGCGACAACTCATTTCTTGCGATCAAAACACAATTTTTCAAAGTTTTTTTTAATATTTAGTCGACCAAGTCATGGCTATCTTGATAAGGATTTATCCAACTTCCATTCACCAATACTCGAACAAGTGTTCCATCCAATTTTTGCAATTGTATTAATCCTCTATCAGTGATATGTGTTACAATAAACAATCCTAGCCAATGTTTTTTTAGCTTACCCATATTCTTGGAGAATTTTCTATCATACAAAAGAAAAATTTGTTCGACCTAAAATTGCTTGTTCTTGATGTGGCAATCATGCCATACTTTATGTCATTCTTTCTCAATGTTTTGATGATATCCAGCAACAAAATGATATTCTTCCAACTGTATCAGTTGCAACAGTCTTTCCTTGACATCACCAACATATGTCATCTCTGTGATCGCAACAATAGTTAGGATGGGTACAATGTATTCCATCAGAATCACAACTTCTTGTCCATACACCAAGATAAATGGAGTTCAGCCTGTCAACTTCTTACAAGTCGTGTGATATGCCCACAATACTAAATTTTTTTATTATTATCCCAGTCATCTCTTTAGACATTGGAAATCTTTGTCAATGCATTCTCCAGAATTTTATTAAATGATTCGGCATCACCATTTGTTTGAGGGTGATATGGCATTTCCTTTCTATGTTGGATATGGAATTCTTCCGTCAATTCCTTATCCAAAATTTTGGCCATCCAAATCTAGTCACAACATTTTCAAATAAAAACTTAGCAGCAATCATAGTAGTACAATCTTTTATTGGTGCTACTTCGGCTCATCTGGCTAGGTATTCGGTCG
Source organism: Pseudotsuga menziesii (assembly GCA_001517045.1). NCBI lineage: Eukaryota > Viridiplantae > Streptophyta > Pinopsida > Pinales > Pinaceae > Pseudotsuga > Pseudotsuga menziesii. Next base: position 18,102 of record LPNX010665175.1, on the reverse strand, counting down.
CAGTAATAATATATCTTTCATGTGCTTCCCTTTTGGACTGATAGGTCCCACAAAATCAATGACATGTGTGTTAAATTCCTGCAAAATTATTTGGGGTACAAATGGCATTTCATATCATCACGACGACTTTCCTATTCTTTGACAGACATCACAACTGCAACCGTATTCTTGAGAATTCATATGCATGTCGGGACACCACAATCATGCTTGTAATATCTTTCGCATTGTATATTTTCTAGCAAAATGGCCTCCTGCAACAACAACATACGCTTCATTGCGCCGAGAGGCGCTCTACAATCCAGTATGAGGGAGATCTTGTAACATTTGTCGGTATTATGTTGTAACATTTGTTACTACCAAAATAATAAAAAATAAAATTTGAATTATCCGCCAAAATAAATGTCGGCCACAAAAAAAACCTAATATGGGAGAGATGTTGTAATGTTCCTACCTAACAAAACAATAAAAAATAAAAAAATTAATTATCTGCCAAAAAAATGTTGGTAAGAAAAAAAACACAATATGGGGGAGATGTTGTAATGTTCTTACCTAACAAAATGATAAAAAATAAAAAAATTGAATTATTCGCAAAAAATGCGTTGGCCTTGTCCTAAACAACCCATGGTTTTATTGTACATGGTTTAGGAGGGCCTTGCAAAGGGTTTTAAAACCATATGCAAGGCCTCATTAACAACCCATGGTTTTATTGTACGTGGTTTAGGAGGGCCTTACAAATGGTTTTAAGACCATGTTCAAGGCCTCCTAAACAACCCATGGTTTTAGGAGGGCTTTGCCCATGGTTTTAAAACCATGTATGGGGGAGATGTTGTAATGTTCGTTCCTAAAAAAATAAAAAATATTATATGTAGGCCATAAATAATATTAAATATTAATAATAAAAATATTATATGTCAATCTTAAATAAAAAGATGTGTCTTTTGGTTTGAATCAAATCAATAGCTCCTTGAGTGCAATACTTAATAATACTTAATAACAGGTTTGCACCTACAGATATTTGATCCCTCTCAACGCTTGATAGAGCCTAGGATTTGGATCTATGCTGGTTTAGTATCATTGGTCGCTCGTGTTCCAAGACACACTAACAAAGAATCTCATCAGGGCCCATTTTATATAACTATCCAGCGATCAACTAGAAGTATGGAGCTTGCACAACTAATTGTTTCTTCTGTGCAATTGTAAATTTAGTTGGTGCATAGCCCGTACTCAAAAAATATAGGATATCTCTGTAATGATCATCAAACATAGTTATCACAAATAGTCATGCATCACGGAGACTATCGTCGAGGTTACTAGGTTCGTCACCACTTTCGATCCTCAACAGATGGTATGGTCATGAGTTTAGTAAACCCAGTTTAACAATAACTTCAAAGTCAAATTCCTGAAAAAGGAGAATTCACCGACAAATCATCCCCCCCAACGTTGGCTTATTCACCAGGTATTTCAATGTTGAATGATCTGTGTACACTTTGAAATATCCACCCAACAAATAGTGTCTAAATTTATGCAGAGCGTATTCCATAGCTAGTCCTTTTCTTTCCATCGTGGTATAGTTCTTTTATGTTGTTGATAATTTTCTGCTAGCAAAGATAATAGGATGATCAATAGACCCTTCGCTAGGTTGTGCTAGTATCACGCCGAGCGTGACAGACGATGCATCGACATCTACATGAAATTCATTTTTCCAATCTGGAAATACAAGTATGGGCACTGTAACCATCTTGTTCTTTAAAGTGTTTAGACTTTCTTGGTAAATTTCTGTCCACTGGAACTTAACATATTTCTTCAATAACTTCTCCATCGAAGCAGTCACCTCTGCATATCCTTTGATAAATTTTCGATAGTATCATGTATGTGCCAATGTTGCTCTCAATTGCATAACTATGGTAGGTGGTGGTAGGTCGAAGATGATCGCAATTTTAGCAGGGTCGACCAAGATTCATCACGACAACCACATGGCCCAATAGAATTCCAAACGGGGCACAAAAGACACATTTCTTTAAATTTAGTGAAATTTGATACTAGCGACAACATTCCAGCATCATCCTGAGGCTCTTGATATGATCCTTAATGATCTTGAATACCGTCCAATTGTCGAAGTAGACCTAAAGATATTTATGAATAAAATGTTTGAAGGAAGCCACTACTATCCTAGAGAAACTAACAGGAGCATTCTTGAGTCCAAAGGGCATTATCATGTATTGGAAATAACCCCAGTTTGTCGCAAAGGTTGTCTTGTGTCGGTATTTTCAATTCTAATATGATGGTAGCTAGAGAACCCATCAATGAATGAGTAAATATGTTAACCCCGACACTCTCCAGTACCTCATCTGTAAATGGAGTAGGAAATGGGTCATGTAAACAACCATCGTTCAATTTTATTAGGTCGACACAAATCTGCACTTCACCAGTAGTCTTTTTTATATTTCACTACTATCGGATTGATCCACTCTAATTCTCCTATAGGTTCTATGATACCTACATGCAACATTCTGTCCAACTCTTCCTTGAGTTTTTCTTTATACTGCAGATTCAATCGGTATGGTCGCTGCTTGATAGGTTTTGCGTCGGGATTTAAAGGTATCTTCATTTATCCAAGGTCTTCGACAATCCCTTTCATCTATGAGAATTTCGTAGGGAAAAGATCTTGAAACTCATGCAATAGATCTGTGATTTTCCTGATAGTCTCATCATCCGAATAATCTCCAATATTGGAAAATTTTGGATTCTCTACGGAGCCAATGTTGATTTTCTTGACTTTTAGTGGATTCAGAAATTGTTCACTAGAAATACCAAATCCTTCCACTACGTGCGTACCTTCAGACTCAGGTATGTTTACGTCGAGTGCTTGATTGTTGTGCTGCGCTGATTGAAGTTTGTCATTACGACATGGATATCTTCAAATATCTTTGTCTTGATTACTTGAAATGTGACATCAATCGACATATGATCATCTAAAAATTCAAATGTGTGTATGAAGATAGTATCTAATTAATCCCATTCAATAGTTCCTCATCGCAACTTGACTAACGTATACCCGTTACTTGGTATCATACCTAATGTGTGTATGAACCGATGAACCCATTCTTATTGCGGACATGCCTCCCACGTCGCATAACAATACTATATGTTCGACGAGATTATTCAATCTTGTATACTTTCAACTAGTATAGTTGATCTCCTCTTCGAACCTTATCTCCATCAATCTTCAACATTATGGCCATTCCAAGATAGATTCTTTATCTGCAACCCACCATCTGGTGGATGTATCTTTCAGTTCAAATTCCAGGGGGGACAAGCACTGATGTTCTGCGACTTTTTATTCAAACTCTCTCAGAAAATATGCAAGGTTAGGTAAAATTTCATAGGTAGGTATATCACTTACCTTGATTCATACCCATTGCACAGACCATGTAACTCTTGTGCACATTCCCATGGATACTTCATGCATCCTATTCTGTCATTTTTCTAATGCTTCCCCAGAATCTGATGTACAGGAACTAATACTCTGTCAACTAAGATTTCTGTCAGCTTTTGGGTTTACATAATCATCCCTTGCAGATGTGATGTTATAAATATGGTCAAGATAGTCACCTTGTCCTTCAATATTTACTAGCTCGGCGTATCTCTGACCTTCAAGTGGATCAATTGGTGCGACCACCCTTAGCCCCGAATCTTTGAAGGTTAATATTATTTTCTTAAAATTGATGATGGTCTGATTATCAGTCACCATTCGATCCCCAAAAGTGCATGATACAGGTTTGTGTCATCGACAATGTTAATTACTTCAAAAATGACATTCATTCTTAGGCCTTCTACCTCGACAGGCACCTGAATCAATCGATCGATAGGTAGGAATTTCGACTGATTTCCTAATTTGAGCTAAATAGGATACCACTCTAGTCGTAGTTTCCCCATGATTTCCCATGTTTGTCTCATAATAATGTTGACATCAGATTCCAAATCTAGGATAATATAGTCCATACCATAATATCCTATCTGAGCATTCATTCTTAGCTTGTGATCGGTCTTTAATCTCTTTCCCAAATGGTTAATTATTCTTTCTGGTCGCAAATATTCTTGAGGTTCTTCTATTAGAGCTGTCAATTCTACAACAACATATTTATCTTGTATTAGTGATAAGTAACTTCAAAAAAAAATTAAGCTTATTAACCTTTATCGTCGTTTGCTTTCGAAATAACTGATCAAACCTTTCAGGAATATCCATTATTGGTATTCTTGGTAGTGCAGGAGCAGACGTCGACTCGTTATTCTTGTCAATGAATTTTGTTTGTGTATTCAAGAATACTTCCTTTTCTTTTTGGACGTCGAACGACGCTTTCTTTTGTGATGTTGGTATCACTTATGGTTGTTCATGTTGCGCATCTTGGTATGCTCCAATTGCAGCACTTACGCTTATTACGACAAAAATATTTGGTTCCCTTGGTGCAAATATATTTTGAATATTCTAGTTGGAATTCAGATTGGGATTCTGCAGAGGGTTTAGATTTCCCACATTTCTACTCTACCATTTCGCAATCAACTGCATACATTGTTCGATGGTATGATCAAAATATTTTCAATACAAACATGTCTTTGTAGGGTTCACACAATCCTTGGAAACATTTCCTAGTTTCCCAAAATGATAACATATGATTTGACCTTTTCCACGACCAAATCCTCCTCCTTGTCCTCGACCTTGAAAATTTCCACCCTCCCTTTGTTGAGGGTAGTGTTGCTACGGGAATTGATTATGTGGAAACTAGGGCTGAGGATACTGAGCTTGTGCATATCGAGTTTGATGATGCTCATCTTGCATCTACTCTTCATTTTTCATTAAATAGGTGTCGATTGTTTTCTCTTGAAGTAGCTGGAATGCTCTGCAGTCCTTCTCATCGTGGCCTACTAATTTACAAAATTTATAATATAAACTAGATGGTGCAATTACAATATTATGTAAGTACAAACACTCTTATGAACGATGGCATCTAGTTTGACATATTCTACACCATGGAATCCCTTGTGTATTTATCAGATTCAACTCTCTTGATGGGAAATAGTTCATGAACGTCGGACAATTGTCCTTGTGGTGTCCTTCAGTTCTTCATATGGTACACCATATGTATTCTTGGAATTATCTCCCCTTTTTAATGTCCTATATTTGTAGCATAAATTTGGCTAGCTGCGACTAAATTTGCATCATTCTTGTACCAGTCTAACCTACATGGGATGATTCGAGCTTCATGACCAACTACAACACTTCACTTTGTGACGCAATCTTATGTTGCATCAAGGGAATTGGAAAGAACCCCACTCCCTCACAAAGGTTGTCTTGTGTTAGTCTTTGCAATTCTAATATGATGGTAGCCAGAAATACCATCAATGAATGAGTAAATATCTTAACCCATGACACTCTCCAGTACCTCATCTATAAATGGAGTCGAAAATGGGTCATGTAAACAATCATCGTTCAATTTTATTAGGTTGACACAAATCTGCACTTCACCAGTAGTCTTTTTATCTTGCACTACTATCGTACTAATCCACTCTGATTCTTCTATAGGTTCTATGATACCTACATCCAACATTCTTTCCAACTCTTCCTTGACTTTTTCTTTATACCACGGATTCAATTGGCATGGTCGCTGCTTGACAGGTTTTGAGTCGATATTTATAAGTATCTTCATTTCTCTAAGGCCTCTGACAATCCCTTTCATCTCTGAGAATTTCAGAGGGAACAGATCTTGAAACTCATGCAATAGATATGTGATTTTTCCGATAGTCTCATCATCCCAATAATCTCCAATATTAGAAAATTTTGGATTCTCCAGGGAGCTAATGTTGATTTTCTTGACTTTTAGTGGATTCAGAAATTGTATACTAGAAATACCAAATCTTTCCACTATGTGCGTACCTTCAGACTCAGGTATGTTTACATCGAGTGGGTCATTTCCATCAGGTTATCTTGTCACATTATATCACTCCATCCAGTTCTTGATTGTTGTGCTGTGCTGATTGAAGTTTGTCATTGCAACATGGATATCTTCAAATAATTTTGTCTTGATTACTTGCAATGCGACATCAATCGACATATGATGATCTAATTCATCCCATTCAATATTTCCTCGTTGCAAATCGACTAACGTATACCCGTTCCTTGGTATCATGTCTAATGTGTGTATGAACTGATGAACCCATTATTATTGTGGACATGCCTCCCACGTCGCACAACAATACTCTATATGTTTGACAAGATTATTCAATCTTGTATACTTTCGACCAATATAGTCGATCTCTTCTCTGAACCTTATCTCCATCAATATTCAACATTATGGCCATTCTGAGATAGATTCTTTATGCGCGACCCACCATCTGGTGGATGTATCTTTCAGTTCAAAGTCCAGGGTGGATAAGCACTGATGTTCTGCGACTTTTTATTCAAACTCTCTCAAAAAATATGCAAGTTTAGGTAAAATTTCATAGGTAGTTAGATCAATTACCTTGATTCATACCCGTTGTACAGACCGTGTAACTCTTGTGCACATTCCCATGGATACTTCATGCATCCTATTCTGCCAGTTTTCTAATGCTTCCCCAGAATCTAATGTACAGGAACTAATACTCTACCAACTAAGCTTTCCGTTGGTTGTTGGGTTTACATAAGCATCCCTTGTAGATGTGATGTTATAAATATGGTCGAGATAGTTGCCTTGTCCTTCACTATTTACTAGCTCGACGTATATCTGACCTTCGAGTAGATCAATTGGTGCAACCACCCTTAGCCCTCAATATTCGAATGTTAATATTCTTTTCTTAAAATTGATGATGGTTTGATTATCAGTCGCCAATTTGATCCCCAAAAGTGTAGGATATATGTTTGTGTCATCGACAATGTTGATTACTTCAAAATAAACATTCATTCTTAGGCCTTCTACCTCGACAGGAACCTGATTCAATCGACCGATAGGTAGGAATTTTGACTGATTTTCTAATTTGAGCTGAATAGGAGACCACTCCAGTTGTGGTTTCCCGATTCTTTCCCATGTTTGTCTCATAATAATGTTGACATCAGATTCCAATTCTAGGATAATATAGTCCATATCATAATATCCTATCTGAGCAGTCATTCTTAACTCACAATCGGTCTTTAATCTCTTTCCCACATGGTTAATTCTTCTTTCTGGTCTCAACTCTTCTTGAGGTTCTTCTATTAGAGTTCTCAATTCTTTGACAACATCTTTATCTTGTATTAGCGATAAGTAACTTTTAAATTTTTTTAAGCTTACTAACCTTTATCATTGTTTGCTTTCGGAATAACTGATCAAACCTTTCAGAAATCTCCATTATTGGTCTTCTTGGTAGTGCAGGAGCAGACGTCGACTCGTTATTCTTGTCAACGAATTTTGGTTGCGCGTTCAAGAATACTTCCTTTTCTTTTTGGACGTCGAACGATGCTTTCTTTTGTGCTGTTGGTATCACTTGCAGTTTTTCATGTTGCGCATCTTGTTCTGCTCCAGTCGCAACACTTCCCCTTATTACAACAACAATAATTGGTTCCCTTGGCACATATATATTTTGAATATTCTAGTTGGAATTCAAATTGGGATTCTGCAAAGGGTTCAAATTTCCCACATTTCTAGGCTGTTGCTTCGTAATCAACTGCAGAAATTGTTTGATGGTATGATCAAAATATTTGCAATACAAACATGTCTTTGTAGGGTTCGCACAATCCCTGTAAAAATTTCCTAGTTGCCCACAATTATAACATATGATTTGGCCTTTTCCATGACCAAATCCTCCTCCTTGTCCTCGACCTTGAAAATTTCCATCCTCTCTTTGTTGAGGGTAGTGTTGCTGCGAGAATTGATTATGTGGATACTGGGGCTGAGGATATTGAGCTTGTGGATATCAAGCTTGATGTCTCTCATATTGCATCTACTCTTCATTTTTCATTAAATAGGCGTCGATTGTTTTCTCTTGCAATAGCTGGGATGCTCTGCAATCCTTCTCATCGTGGCCTACTAATTTACAAAGTTTATAATATAAACTAGCTGGTGCACTTACAATCTTATGTAAGTACAAAAAATCTTATGAATGATGGCGTCTAGTCTGGCATATTCTACACCAAGGCATCCCTTATGTGTTTATCAGATTCAGTGCTCTTGATGCGACATAGTTCATGAACGTCGAGCAATTGTCCTTGTGGTGTCCTTCACTTATTCATATGGTACACCAGATATATTCTTGGAATTCCTTCCCTTTTTTAATGTCATTGATTTGTAGCATAAAGTTGGCTTGCTGCGACTAAATTTGCATCATTCTTGCACCAGTCTTGCCTACAGTTGAGGATTCGAGCTTCATGGCCAACTATAATGCTTCACTCTATGACACAATCTTCTGTTGCATCAAGGGAATTGGAAACAACCCCACTCAGTCACAAAGGTTTTCTTGTGTCGGTATTTTCAATTCTAATACAATGGTAGCCATAAAACCCATCAATGAATGAGTAAATAGCCTAACCCCCGACACTCTCCAGTACCTCATATGTAAATGGAGTCGGAAATGGGTCATGTAAACAATCATCGTTCAATTTTATTAGGTCGACACAAATCTACACTTCACCAATAGTATTTTTATCTTTCACTACTATCGGACTGATCCACTTTGATTCTTCTATAGGTTTAATGATACCCACATCCAACATTCTATCCAACTCTTCCTTGAATTTTTCTTTATACCGTGGACTCAATCGGTATGGTGGCTGCATGACAGGTTTTGCATCGGGCTTTAAAGGTATCTTCATTTATCCAAGGTCTCTGAAAATACCTTTCATCTCTAAGAATTTCGTAGGGAATAGATATTGAAACTCATGCAATAGATCTGTGATTTTCCCGATAGTCTCATCATCCCAATAATCTCCAATATTGGAAAATTTTGGATTCTCCAGGGAGCCAACGTTGATTTTATTGACTTTTAGTGGATTACAAAATTGTTCACTAGAAATACCAAATCCTTCCACTACATGCATACCTTCAAACTCAGATATGTTTACGTCGAATGGGTCATTGTCATCAGGTTATCCTATCACATTATATCACTCCTTCCAGTGCTTGATTGTTGCACTGTGTTGATCAAAGTTTTCCTTTGCGAGATGGATATCTTCAAATATCTTTGTCTTGATTACTTGCAATGCGACATCAATCGACATATGATCATCAACAAATTCAAATGTGTGTATGAAGATAGTATCTAATTCATCCGATTCAATAGTTCCTCGTCGCAACTCGATTAATGTATACCCATTCCTTGGTATCATGTCTAATGTGTGTATGAACTGATGAACCCATTCTTATTGCAGGCATTCCTCCCATGTTGCACAACAATACTCTATATGTTCGATAAGATTATTCAATATTGTATACTTTCGACCAATATAGCTGATCTCTTCTCCGAACCTTATCTCCATCAATATTCAACATTATGGCCATTCCGAGATAGATTCTTTATGTGCGACCCACCATCTGGTGGATGTATCTTTCAGTTCAAATTCCAGGGCGGACAAGCACCGATGCTCTGCGACTTTTTATTCAAACTCTCTCAGAAAATATGCAAGGTTATGTAAAATTTCATAGGTAGGTAGATCACTTACCTTGATTCATACCCATCGCACAGACTGTGTAACTCTTGTGCACGTTCCCATGGATACTTCATGCATCCTATTATGCCTCCCCAAAATATGATGTACAGGAACTAATACTCTGTCAACTCAGCTTTTCGTCGGCTATTGGTTTTACATAACCATCCCTTGCAGATGTGATGTTATAAATATGGTCAAGATAGCCTCCTTATCCTTCATTATTTACTAGCTTGACATATCTCTGACCTTCGAGCAGATAAATTGGTGCGACCACCCTTAGCCCTGAATCTTCGAATGTTAATATTCTTTTCTTAAAATTGATGATGGTATGATTATCAGTCGCCCATTCGATCCCCAAAAGTGCAATAAACAGGTTTGTGTCATTGACAATGTTGATTACTTAAAAATAAACATTTATTCTTAGGCCTTCTACCTCGACATGCACCTTATTCAATCGATCGATAGGTAGGACTTTCGATTGATTTGATAATTTGAGCTGAATAGGAGACCACTCCAGTCGCAGGTTCCCCATGCTTTCCCATGTTTGTCTCATAAGAATGTTGACATCAGATTCCAAATATTGGACAATATAGTCCATATCATAATATCCTATCTGAGCAGTCATTCTTAACTCACAATCAGTATTTAATCTCTTTCCCACATGGTTAATTCTTCTTTCTGGTCGCAACTCTTCTTGAGGTTCTTCTATTAGAGCTGTCGATTTTGTGACAACATCTTTATCTTGTATCAGCAATAAGTAACTTTTAAATTTTTTTAAGCTTACTAACCTTTATTTTCATTTGCTTTCGGAATAACAGATCAAACCTTTCAGGCATATCCATTATTGGTCTTCTTGGTAGTGCAGGAGCAAATGTCAACTTGTTATTTTTGTCAACGAATTTTGGTTGCATGTTCAAGAATACTTACTTTTATTTTTGGACATCGAATGACGCTTTCTTTTGTGTTGTTGGTATCACTTGCGGTTGTTTATGTTGCGCATCTTGGTCTTCTCCAGTCACAACACTTCCCCTTATTACGAAAACAATATTTGGTTCCCTTGGCGCAGATATATTTTGAATATTCTAGTTGGAATTCGAATTGGGATTCTGCAGAGGGTTCAAATTTCCTACATTTCTAGCCTGCCGCTTCGCAATCAACTATGAACATTGTTCAATGGTATCATCAAAATATTTGGAATACAAACATGTCTTTTTAGGGTTCACACAATCCCTGGAAAATTTTCCTAGTTGCCCACAATTATAACATATGATTTGGCCTTTTCCATGACCAAATCCTCCTCCTTTTCCTCGAGCTTGAAAATTTCCACCCTCCCTTTTTTGAGGGTAGTGTTGCTGCAGGAATTGATTATGTGGATACTAGGGCTGAGGATACTAAGCTTGTGGATATCAAGCTTGATGTCGCACATATTGAATCTACTCTTCATTTTTCATTAAATAGGTGTCGATTGTTTTCTCTTGCAGCAGCTGGAATTATCTGCACTCCTTCTCATCGTGGCCTACTAATTTACAAAATTTATAATATAAAATATCTGGTGCACTTACAATCTTATGTAAGTACAAACAATCTTATGAATGATGGCATCTAGTCTAGCATATTCTACACCAAGGCATCTGTCGTGTATTTATCAGATTCAACGCTCTTGATGCGACATAGTTCATGAACGTCGGGAAATTGTCCTTGTGGTGTCTTTCAGTTCTTCATATGGTACACCAGATATCTTCTTGGACTTCCTTCCCTTTTTTAATGTCCTAGAGTTGTAGCGTAAAGTTGGCTAGCTGCGGCTGAATTTGCATCATTCTTACACCAGTCTCACCTACAGGTGAGGATTCGAGCTTCATGGCCAACTAAAATGCTTCACTCTACGACACAATATTATTTTGCATCAAGGGAATTGGAAACAACCCCACTCCATCGCAAAGGTTGTCTTGTGTCAGTATTTTTCAATTCTAATATGATGGTAGCTAGAGAACCCATCAATGAATGAGTAAATATCTCAACCCCCGACACTCTCCAGTACCTCTATAAATGGAGTCGAAAATGGGTCATGTAAACAATCATCGTTCAATTTTATTAGGTCAACACAAATCTACACTTCACCAGTAGTATTTTTATCTTGCACTACTATAGGACTGATCCACTATGATTCTTCTATAAGTTATATAATACCTGCATCCAACATTCTGTCCAAATCTTCCTTGAATTTTTCTTTATACAGCGGATTCAATCGATATGGTCGTTGACATGTTTTGCATCAGGCTTTAAAGGTATCTTCATTTCTCTAAGGTCTCCGACAATCCCTTTCATCTCTAAGAATTTTGTAGGGAATAGATCTTGAAACTCATGCAATAGAGATGTGATTTTTCTGATAGTCTCATCATTCTAATAATATCCAATAATGTCATGGAGTTGTAGCGTAAAGTTGGCTAGTTGCGACTGAATTTGCATCATTCTTGTACTATTCTCGCCTACAGGTGAGGATCCGAGCTTCATGGCCAACTACAATGCTTCACTTTGTGATGCAATCTTCGGTTGCATTAAGGGAATCTGGATGTGCAGTAATAACACTACAATGAACCATTCTTTGTGTTGTACGTTCGGCATCTGGAATCTTACTTTAAGCATCAAAGTCTTAAATCTCTGGTCGAAGTCCCACACAGTCTCCATATACAATTGATTAATCTCTTTAATCTCTGTAATACACTGAGATTCAAATTTGGGATTTCTAAATTCATCTATTAGTCCCGCTCAAATTTGGTCGAGTGTTTTCTATGCGACTCCTATCGAAACCACATAGAACTTCATATACCAGCCCAGTGCACAAGCCTCAGGGTTGTGATTATCTATGTCTTATTTATTGCTTCATCTTGGACCTATTGCATAGTCCATATGACTTCACATACAAACCGATGTTGTTATGGGTCTTATAACCCATTCCATTGAATATCGATAGCTTAATATTATTCCCAACCATTTATATTGGTCCTTGGTACTATTGAATAAAAAATTTGGCTTGCAAGACTCCCTTGTCCACTATTCCCACAGTTAGTATTACTTGTATTAACAAACCCACTAGGAGATGAGTTTATGGACCCTACCTCTGGAGACATACATAGAGTCATAGGTGTGTCGTAGTCGTACTCTGGATCTGGGGATTCTTCTTCTTCTTTCCTTTAAGTGATAGGATGATATTCCTCTTCTTCGTTGCAAGAAACTCCATCGAAGTGCGACATCAACTTGTATTCTTCTCCTCTGGTTGTACTACAAATTCCTCTTCTTGTCACAGTTCTTCTTTTCCCCGACTAGAATATCCTTCCACTTCTTAAACGTCCACCCTTTAGTGCAATTCTATTATCACCAGGAAACATCTTAGTTAACTTTGATCCATTTTTATTGCACTTCTTCTATGACATAACCCATATCTTTATACACAATTATTTACTCATCATATTCCATTCTTAGGATCCATTTTTTGCATAAGATCATTTTGATCCAGATTTTCAAAGATGTCAAATACCTTCCTCCGGGTCCTTGGAAAAATTCACTTTCTACTTCACTATATGACCTTATAGTGTCAACGATGATTTCGGTGATATATCCTCCCAAAATACTATCAACCCAGAAATCAACAGCTCTAGATATGGGTTTTCTAGTTCTTTTCATTCGTTGAATCAGTAGAGGACTCCACTCTGTCGGTTCTCCTCCTTGGAAATTTTTTTGTTGGGATGCTAGCTTCAATAACCACTCATACAACAAAATAGGAAACTTGTAAAAGAAAATTTCATGAATATTTGTATAGAGGTATCGCTCCAACCACTTTGTCGGATTCAACCACGATCCTTCACTTTTTTCTCGTGCAAAATCTAATGCTTTAAAATCCACCCACTCTTGAATTTATGGCTTCGTCAGGTGCCAAAACATATCCCTCACAAAATGATTCACGGCCCTCGATATGGAACCATTTGTTGCAATTTCTCCCTTCTACCCAGGTTCAGACCCTTGTTTTTCTATCAACAAATCCCAAGATATTAACCCGACAGAGCAGGGCTCAGTCGACAGCACCTACGACAAAAATGGAGTCTCACTCGAGATATCTCTTATGAGTAACTGCCTGAACCAACTTTCTACAGCTGTGTGAGGATTTCCACTTCCTTGGCACCTTAGTATCTTTCTCGACCGAAGTTGGTGGTTATATTAATTATTCTTATTGCGTGCATTCAATATATGACTCTACTTGTCTGTCGATAGAGATTATAACAATTAATATAATTCCTTATTAGCAATTCCAACTAACAACAATGCGATAGATGAATATAAGGACTCATTCATAAGCAAATACACATACATTCATTCACAACATAAATTCATTCGACATAAGCATATTCATCAATATACACACAGACAACATTTAACGTGGAATCCCATCTGGGAAAAACCACAAAGACACTCTTCATCTAACATGAGAAATATATGGTACCTTGCATTTGTGCACTTAGCTTGCAGAATCTATTCTAGATCTTCTTCTACAATATATACTGACTTCTCTCTGCTCTCATGCTCTCTAGTCTTAGGTCTCTATAGTTTCCTTTGCTTCACCCTACTGTCGATCCACACACATCCTGAATCGACTCTCTCTTCTCTACAGATCTACAACTCTTCGACTCTACTTCTCTTGTAAGACAAAAACTTGCAATGACCTAGCGAGAGTGCACACATATCTAAGTGTGTGTAA
>LPNX010665174.1:83871-170916 GCA_001517045.1 Pseudotsuga menziesii | reverse complement strand
CATCGATGGCTGGACAGACATCATCAATAGAAAAAGTATTGACAAAGCTATGAATAAGACAATCCCAACTTACAGTATCTCGGCGAAGTTCAGCCTCCTCGTACCAACGCTTTGCTAAGGGTCCCAGCGTATGAAAAAATCTATGTACCCATTCAGCCTAAGGGACATACTTCCATGCCTCGTAGCAGTTGCTGAGATGGTCCTGGGGGCACGTTTTTCCATCAAATTTACTGCTTACGGTGGTCAACTGATCCGAAAATATTAGGCGAAGGAGCGTCTGACATACGTCCCAGGTGGGGATCTGCTTCTTGTGGCTTGACCACCATCTGATTGCGGTAGCTCTGAATGCTGACTCGAGGATGTCCATGATTCGTGGGGCAGGGATCTGGGCCGAGATGTGTGCAATAAACGATGCCGGGTCTGTCGAACCATCATAGATAGGGATATGTCGGGTCTGGGAATTGACCCACGTGATAGATTTGGTCAAGCAGGCATTGCTGTCCGGATGGAGCTCAGACAGGCAGGTTTGCTAATTTTCGAGTTCCCCTTCGGGGTCTGTCATACAAGAGCTACCAGACTCCCATCCCGTAGCCGGAGACTCCCCGGTGTCTTCATTCTGCGCCATGATAGGGGATACAGCGTCCTGATCGTTATGGTAGATGGGCTCAGTGTACCGTTCCCCTTGTGAAGGATCGAGGGGCAAGATGACCCTGAAGTCTTTCCCTTCAAAGACCATCTGTCTTGTTTTGAGATTGATTACTACGGCATTTGCCATTGCCCATTCAATTCCTAATAGGGCTGGGTAAGGGTTGCTGTCATCAATGATCTCAATTACTTCAAAGTCTGCGAAGGTACTAACTCCGTCGATATCTATTTGGAGATCCAGGAATCTTCCTAAAGGTACAATCTTTTGATGGTTGGCTAGCCGTAGCTGAATAGGAGACCAGGAAAGTGTAGGTTTCCCCATTTGTTCCCAGGTTTGTTTGGTTAGAACATTGACATCAGAGCCCAAGTCCAGGATAACATCGGTCATTTCATATGCCCCGATCTGAGCATTCAATCGCATTTCCCTGCCGGTCCGACTGACTCGATGAACGGGTTTGTCCTGGGCACCAATTTGCAAGGATTCACAGGTAGTAAGGAGGTTTTGCAGCTCATTCAGAGCAGATTGATTTCTTAAAAGCTTAAGGCAGCTGTGCAGGAAGGTAGATAATACACTTTCTTTATCCATCGATGCGTCGTAGGGCGGTAACGGAAGCTGCGCAGGGACACTAGGTAGACCAGGGCCAGCAAAATCTTTCTTGGCCGCCATGAATGTCTCTTTTTCTCTGCGGATATCAAATGCCGGACTTTTTTCAGGGGCCTTCCGAATTAGAGCTTCGACAGGGCGATTTGGTGGTTCCTGGATATGTGTCGTAAGTCCACTCCGAGTAACGACATTAATAGTCGCCACAGGGCGGGGCTCTACAGAAATCATCTCAAGGTTCTGAGTAGGAATAGTCGGTCGGGCCTGAATTTTAGCGATCAGCTGAGGGCACTGTTCGATCACATGATCAACGGCGCGGCAGTACCGACACGTCGTAGTTGGGTTCCGACAGTCGCGAGCCAAATGCTCGGCTTGGTTACAATTATAACAGATGATTTGGTTGCGGCCTCGCCCAGCCATGCCGCCACGCCCTCCTGGTAGCCATAACTGTCCGTAGGTGGGCCTTCCTTGTGCACCCTGTAGGCATCATAGGTGCGGCACTCCTCTTCCTTGTGACCGATAGATTTGCAAAATTTACAGTAGGAGGTCGTAGGTGCCTGCGCATACTTTTGCAGCAGGTAACAGTGCTCAGGTCGATGTTGGTCGGACATTCTGCAAAGCTCACAATAAAGAACCTGTGGCGGAAAGGGGTTCGGCGTACCGGTCTGCAGGTACTTGGCTATTAGAGGGCACCGTTCCTTATCATGTCCTTCGGTCCGACATTGCCTACACCACCCGGTTTCGCCATCAGACTTGCCCTTTTTCATCTCGCGGAGTTCCAGTGCCATCGCAGCTAACTGCGCTTGGATTTGAGTAAGCCTAGAGTCATCTCCGGCAGGGGAAGTCTCGAGTTTCATAGCGATTTCTAGGGCCTCTGGCTGGTCAGCAACCTTCTGTTGCATGAGTGGCGTTCTGATATGCGGTAACAATGCAGCAATAAACCATTCCTTGTGCTGCGCAGGACTAATGGTAAAGCTGACCTGGTCCAATCGAACTTTGAATCTCTGATCAAATTCCCAGACTGATTCGCCGTGCCGCTGTTGAATCTCTTTGAGTTCGGTGATGCTCTGCGACTCCGATTTAGGTTTCTTAAATTCTTTGATTAGGGCCGCCTTGATCTCAGCCAACGTAGGGCTCTTGTTGCTAGAAAATTTCATGAACCAAGTTAGGGCTCTATCCCGAAAAGATGTAATCAGCTGCGCGGCGCGCACATCGGGATCGGTAATTTTTTTCGCGGTCCATACGGCGTCACAGAGGAACCAGAACTGATCTGGGTCTTCGGAGCCCGTGCCTTTAAAAATGGGAAGTTTAATATCATCAACGAGGTGGGCCATGGAATTACGGGCAGTTTGGGGAAGGGGGCTGGCAGTAGAGGGGGGGGGTTTTGCGCAGGTGGGCTGGCCTGTGGTCGGAATACTCGAACCTGGTTGACTCGCAGACTGCGGCGGAAGGTCAGGGGTAGCTGGAGAGTTTCCACGCCCAGGGTGGTGTGCGGAGTCTGATACTTGAGGCTTTACAGGGGTGGGCCCGGTGAGCTGGCTTACGGGAGAGGAGCTAAAAGTCGGCTTATACCTTTTCCTGTTTCGCAGCAACCCGCGTTGCTCTTCCGAGAGAGTAGCACTTGCAACCATATGTTAGTACAACTAAAGTAATAATCGGGTGCAACAGTAATATACCAATAATATTTTAACTTTTAAGCCTAGTAAATTCAAAACTTACCACAGAGATCGTTGAAAGATTTCCGTTCAGCGTCACGAAAAGAAGTACTTGTATCAATAGCAAACTCGGGGCAAACAGATCTCAGCAAACCAATGACTGATGGCCTTCGTCGAGGGCCTCCAGAACATAGCCCTTATGGTACCAGGTAAACCCCTCACGAGCAATTACTGAGTTCAACCGGCAACGGAACCAATTTGTTGGGCACTTGGGCAGACCCGGGTTAATGCTTTACTCGTCGCACCAACAAAAGACCCACTGTGTTGGCCCTTTCGGCAACAACCTGCGCGCAGGTTGCAGTCTCACCCGAAACAGCAATGGGGTGCCGCAGAATCAGGTTTCTGCATGCAGAGAGGGGTATTACTGTACCTTAGCCTTTCTAGATAATTACTAATTAACTTCTGATCAGCTTATCATTCATTCATATATATTTCACAGCATACTAAACAAACCAAACTTGCATAACCCACTACAGGGAATTCACAGCGCAGCTTAGTAATAACAGAGATCTTATATTATCAGATATATTCAGTTAATGCATGGAAATAACAAAACAGGAACAACACAACAAAACCACAACACCAAATATAACGTGGTTCACCCCCAGTGTAGGGGCTACATCCACAAACTGCGTTTTATTCCTCTTTCCTCAAAACCACAGTTTATCTGTGCACTTAGCTGCAGATTCCTTCTTCCTCTTGACAGCCGCGCACACAGCAGCAGGCTTCTGCGCACAGAGCTGCAGACCTTTCTCACTTTCTTACAAAATCCCTCTGCGCACACAGCTTGCAGAGGTCGTCCACGCACACAGCTGGGACTTGTTCCTTCCTTACAAAATCCAACCTTACTTTACCTTGTCTTTCTTACATCAAAAACCTAACCTCTCCATTTTCCATAAGCGCTTATTTATACTGCGCAGCTTTACAAAAACCATGGTCTTAAACCATGGGCACCCACAAAAACCCCTAAACCCTGGATTTAACCCATGGGTTTATTACAAAAAGAGAGGGTTTTGACTTACCCTGACACCCCTAAGACTATTTTGACCCAATGCTCCCTTTATAATTTAACCGCGGAGTTACCCCCTATGGGGTATGCGCTCCAACACATCCTTGTATTAACCATGGTAAATACATTATCTATTCAATATTTATTTTATCAAGATCACACGGATTCAATCATAACATATAGAATTTAACTACGAACATAACTAACTTGAAGGAGTTAAAATCAAACTAAATAATATCTTCCAAATACCCATATTATTGATTTTTGGATAGTTCTAAATGTCTGTCACTTCTAGAGGAAACATTGGTCACCTCAATGACTACCCTTATCCGACAATCAGAATTTTTATTCATTTCATCCAACTTTTTGATGTGAATTTTACGATCATTGCACCAAATAGCCTTATGGTTTTTTACCTACAACATGCCATACACATAAATATTACATCCTAAATTTATCAAGATTAAGTGCATGTTTATGATCTCCAGGGAAAGAATTGAATGAGTACATCAATATATTTGAAAAGAATAAATAGTCTATGACAGAAGTAAAATATCCAATGAATTTCATCAGATTACTAATGACAATCGTTGTATCTTCTTCGACCATCAAATATCTAATGGAAACTAGAGTAAATTTAAAAAAAGAAGAAAAAAATTCATAATTACGAAGATCAAATAGGACGACAGGGTCAATTTCATCAGATTGCATCGGATTTCAGGTTCAAATATTGTTGTGTAATTGATATTTCCAAACTTACGACTTTCAACTATGCAAAAGGATCAAAAGAATATATTTTTTAATATAAGATCTAGCTCCAAATTTTCACTAAACTAATTAAAGATAATCTTTTTTTAAAATTGTTTAACCAGTATTGCAAATGAAAGAATGAAAACAAAAAATATTTCCACAAGTGTATACAAGAATGATTTTTTTTCTTTTTCTATAAATGCTAATAATAACCAAATACCTATGGAACCAGAGTATAAATCCCAATAAAAAAGACTCACACCCAAAAAGAACAAACTCATGAAGCTTTATCAAAGTCTAATACTTTAGAAATCAACTAAAATATCAAGAAAAAAACAATCCCAATTAATACAAGAACTACAAGTGATAGTGCATCTAACTAGGCATAATATTCAATACCAAATAAAAATACTAAGCCAAAGGTATATGAACACTTATAGCGATGCGGGATGCTAGTGTGCACTAGTGCATATTTTCCTTGGCGACGTAGTTTGTACACAATTAAAGAGAATTGATGATGCTCTTTAACCAACAATAGGGTGAAACAGTTATGCTTCCTTCACAAATAAACAGTTTTTGGCATAAACCCAACCAACAAAACCAAGTCGACACGGGTTCTCACTCTGTCGATGCTCAACTCGTCGTGATCTCCCCAAGCACTGGCCCAGACAAGTTTTACCCTGTCCGGAAACACTTGCGAAGCGAATGAATTCTCACCTGATATGTTCGAGGGAGGGATGACAAAACCAAGTTTCTGCAGAATAGAAGAGGACTATGGGAATCGACAATTCATCAACTTATCTACCAATTCTGACTAGTTACGTAACCATCAACAAAACCTTCATCATTTCTCTTTAAAATATTGCATCATTCATTCATAACAGGAATAACCATACTGTTGCACAAACAGATCTAGAAAGATAACATTATTTTTAAGCAATAAACATCGCATCATAGATCTATGCCGCACACATTCACCATTGGATTCACTGAAACAAAAATATAGAAAGATACAAAAAGATAATAGTAGTTTAGATCAGCCTCCGTCTTTTCATATTAATTCTTCGAAATCAACCACATATCCAAAACAAACAACAATTCAATTGAGCTTCAATCTCTCAATTCTCATTCTATGATTATTTTCACATTTACAATTCTTCTTCTATTTATAGCCTTGTGTCTTTACATTCATAGGAATAGTTGATAGGAATAGTTGGAGACAAATTAGCCATGTTTCCTTCTGTAAACTTACTATGAGCGCCTAATGGAACCATGGGCCTACCAAATTTCTCGTTAAGGACCTACCTATAGTCATCACACTCAATACGTTCAAGATCTGGGAGAAAGTAAGAGCGATGGTGTAACTCCTCCCAAGGCCAATCTAAATCATTCATGGATTTGAGGATAGATTCATCTCAATGAAAAGAATCATCAAAACAATCATGAGAGTGTGACGAAGAAACTACCCAAGCAAGAAGTGCATACAGGTCCTCATCCTTTGTTTGCGAAGAGGGAGGAATAGGATCTGCAACGGGACCAAGAGTGGCTTGATATGTAATCGTCGTTGTAGAAAATGTCATGTCCATCCTTATAGGTATAGGATATTCATCTGAAGTACTCGAAGAAGGGAGAGTCCAAGGGTCTTCCAAATGAAAAATGCAAAATGGAATAGAACTCAACGATGATGATTCACTACCAAGTCTAGAACCTATTGTGAGAATTAGTGCAAAAATATTGAAAATTCCCATCAATGATGGATACATTCCCACCCCAACATTCTCAGTTGTTGGATAAGAATTATCTATGGTCAGGATAGTAGCTCCCAACGATGATTTTGTACTGGAATTATCAAAATATTTTTGCATCATCATGACTATCCTCCCTTCAAAGGGGAAACAAACAACTCAGAAGAGAGACAACATGACCACTTTCATGTTATAAATCCAGTTACAACCCAGTAGAATATTATAGTCAAGGGGAGCATCAACCATTTCAACCTCGATTGACACGGTCTTCCCTCCCAATTGGACCTCAAGAGAAGGAAGTATCCCATGCATCCAAAAATATATCACATCAAAATAAGTCAACATAGTTCTAGATATCGACAACATAGAAGAACCTAACCCTTTCCAACAGGCTAAAGACATCATGAAAGATGCATCACCTTTATCAATCACTATGTGTTTAATGGTGTTGTTCATACACTCCATGTGGAAAAGGAGAGCCACATGGTAAGGAAAATGAGGATGGACTTCATGGGTTTCAAATTTAATCACTGTGGAATGATGTGAATCAACTACCCCAAGAGAAGACAACAAATATTTCCTCTGCGAATGGAAATTCTGAAGGACTTCGAAGGCGGACATCGCACAGTAATTATGGCCCAAATCCTTGAAAATGGAATAGTGTTGGGTCACTTGGCTATTAGGATTGTGCCTAAAACACTTTAAGAATCCCTTAGGAATGCAAGGTGGAACTTAAGGCTTTTCAGTGTTCACCAAGCTTATCAATATGTAAAGGGGTCTAAAGGGAAATAGGTTCTTTCCATAGGTCGGTTTGTGACAAAAAATAATGCTTAGTTCATGTCACAACATTCTTGGTGGACATCATATTGATGCATCCATGGCCACTTTCAGTGTTCGGTGTGTTTTAATTTGCACTAGAAGCACTTCTGGATTCCACGGTCCTCGAATTCATATTTTGATTATGCGGTAAAAAGGATCCTTCAACACAGTTGGTCTCTATGTGATGAATTTCAAGGAATCTTCCATACGAGGGCACAAGTGAGTGAGATGATCTGCCCCACAAAGATTGCAAGGGAACTTGACCTTATATTTAGACTTCTTATCCCCCCAACATTATTATCGTTATTGTCATCATTAGCATTTGCATTCCTATTCCTAGCCTTATGATTATTTCTTCCCTTTTTCTTGTTCCATCTAGGTTGTTCGTTACCTTTCTGGTTCGATGATTGCACCGAGTGTACATCCGCTGATTAGGTGGGATGAGATAAAGTTGTAGCTTGTCCCAACACAAAATGGTTACACAGAAAAAAATCTCATTTGATTTGTAACCGAGTCGATGGGCTTAGTACTCGCAGAGCCAACAATGCCACCAGCATGTGGCCTAGGTTTGAACTTAGGATCGAAATTGGACCATGGTGCATTCTGAATAATATCATATAAGACACCAGACTGAATGTAAATAAAATCTAGTTTTTGAGATCGAAAGATAGCCTGATCCTCATTCATCACTCCAGATGTAGAAACATCCTTCACTATATATGGCAATAATGATTTAGGGAACTATTCCAATAGGAATTCTAGTTGAATGTTGTCCTTAATCAACCACTTTCATCTATGCCAGTCTTGAATCTAGTCATAAATATGTGTGGATTTATCTTTCTGAAATGTCTACAAGAGTTTAATACCGGCATCATAATGCAAAGGCAGTTGAAATTGCTTGAGAAAGGTCATGGTCAAGTCATTGAATGTCTGATATGTGCCCCCTGGAAACTCTGTATACCATTTGACCGCAGCACCCATGAGGGTGCATTGAAACTATCGTAGACAAACGAAATCATGGTTCAACGAATTCGAAGAGAACCATAGGTGGAAAGTAGTAATGTGCTCACCAAGGTCCTTACCACTCTTACCTTTGAATTTTGGAATGTCCAAAGGAATCTTGGCAGGAACAAATGGCCATGTAGGATCATGAGATACCATATCATTGGTCAATATCAATAAATTAGGAAAGTTTAGCATTTATAGGAAAGGGAGCCTTGGTTGAGTCATCTGGTTCCACACACCCTGATAAGAATGGTTCATGTAAGTCTGGTTGTTGTAAACACCATGGCCATGGCCAGTGGGATAATATCCTCCTCCCCCTTGACGCATAAAATGGTATATGGGAATGTTGTAATTTAGAATACCTTGATATTGGGGTTCTATGTAGCCATAGTTGTAGGATTGATAAGCATATTGACCCCTGGGTGGTACATATAGGATACATAAGGTGGTACATAACCTATCAACATGTAAGGAGTAACTTATCCTTGTGATACAAAGGTGTGGGAAGATGAGGGAACAACATGGATATAGGTAGTAATTCAGTCCTAAGGACCATGCAAGCTATGGGAAGGATGCGACATTAAAGATGCATTTGAAGGAATAGGTGTAGTGGATGAATGAGCATAAGATGGAATATAACTGGTGCTCCCAATGTTCACATGTTTAGGGCCATTTCTGGAAATGGGGAAACTAGTATTAGGCCTAGGTAACAGGTGTGAAGAGCCTCCCAAAAAATGAGTGGAAGGTGCAATATGACCACTACCAAACCTATATGCATGGAAAGAGATGGTACTTCCCCCAGGCATATTACTAGGGTCAAACCGTATCTGATATTGAATGATGAAATGACCTCTGGGATGTCTGGTATGCCAAATGTAAATGGGCCAGTGCTAGAGGTAATCAAATGGGTGTTAGAATAATCAACCCATAGTTACCGATATTTGACATTAATTAAATCATTTTTTTCTTATTCCTAGAATCCTAGATTCCCTCTCTATGCTACTTGACTTCTACATGTTCCTAGAAGCCAATACTTGCTAAACTAGGTCATTGAGAACTTTGGAATCATCCTGGAAACATATTTATCATGTCTTATTTATGCATGGTTCCTTAAAGCGCATATCTATTTTTTCTGAAAGTTGCCTTGCTTTACATATGTTTTAAGGCATGAAGGAAAAGCTGGTCTAGGGGAACTTGCCTTGGTTTTTTACCACATCATCCTCCTTTATTTTCTCCATACAAAAGAATGAATGAGTATTCTTTCCACTACATATTAGCTTTCCCACTTTCTTTATCTAATTCATGAGTATCTTCATGGATTTGGAAAGTCCTTTTTGCACCTATGGGGGATTTGACTTGTTTTAGTAAGCCGGATTTTGGACCAATTTGAATAGAAACATAGTTCTTTTGAATATTTCAAGTAATTATATATTTAAGCAGCCTATTACTTCATATGGTTTGCTAATGTGCACTTGTTCAATATAGGATTAAGTTATGCTCCAATTTCAGTCTCCTTTTGTGTGAATTTTGCATGTTTGATTAGTAATTTTGTGAGTGTAATTGACCTATATTTTGGGTTCAATTTCCACATGGTATCAGAGCCTTTTTGGATCGATTTATATCCTTCAAAATTGTTATCACAGGTTCTACATCACTGTCTGGAAGCGCATTCTGCTGACTGAAGGGCACATGAGATGAGATATGGGCCATTCTCAAAGGATCATCTTGAATCCATTCAATTTATTCAAATGAAAAGATGAGATGGAGATATCATTGAGAGAAAAAGGTATCTATAGGGTTACCATGGCTATTTAATTAGATCCCAATGCAGCTACAGAGACAATCAAATGGCACAACAGGAGGGATGAGGCCTATGGTCTTTTATGTCTGAGTATTTCAAGAGACCTCCTCTTCCGTATTAATTCATTGGCATATCCTAATGAGGTGTGGGAAAATATTGAAGATATTTTTGGAAAGACAGATGAGATTAGAGGACATCAAATCAAGAATGAATTGATTTCCTTGAATCCCAGTAACTTCGACTCATTGCAACTCTATTTTACCAAGTTTAAGGTCCTTGTTTTGCAGTTAAAACAATGTGGGATTGAAAAAAAGGAGGAGCAACTAGTTTTGAACATTCTCTAAAAGCTTGGTCCTAACTATTCTGTGTTTTTTTTTACCTTCTATGCCACTAAATTGACAGCTCAAACCTGGAAGATGCCTAAGCTTGTTGAGTTCATGGAATCCCTCACTCAGGAGCAAGATAGATTGGTGATGATGGGAACCATCAAACCTTCGAAAGAACAAGCTTTTGTTTCTATAGATTCAAAGGTGGATTCAAAAAGAAAGAAAAAATATAAAAATACACTTGAGAAAAAGAGAGACAAGTCAAAGTCTTAAGAGGAGTCCTCAGGCTCCAAGAAGAACCCCCAGAAGAAGAAGAACAAAGGAGAAATGATCAAGTGTGCATACTACAGTAAGGGATATCATCCTGAGAGTGCTTGTATGAAAAAGCATATAGACATGTTGACCCAACTCCTGGAAAAAAACAACATCTCCCTTCCTAATTGCTTAAAGAAGAGGGAAGGAGGATCAAATTCAGAAGACAAGGAGAGAGTACATGCCTTGGTTGCTGGCACCTCAAGCTCACCTAGTTTCATCATTGATTCTGGAGATTCCAAACATATGGTTTCGACAAAAGAGATATTCTCTTCTCTTGACATGTCGAAAGTTCCGCCAATAGTTTTGGGAGATCACTCTCTGACTGAGAGTATGGGAAAGGGTAGGATTGATCTTGACCATGGTAATTTCAATAATTTGTTATATGTTCCAGGTCTTGCCTCTAATATATTTTCAATGTGTTAGATGAATCACACTATATCTCCAAATAAATTCATATTCTCACCCAATGAAGTTGAAATCACTAAGATTTGGAATGGTAAAGTCATAGCAAAAGGTGTTGTTGATCACACTTCAAAGGTATACAAGTTTTCCCATTTTCTACCCTACTCAAACCTCTTTTCTCTTCTTACTCATGCTAATGAAGCAAACAAGCTTTAGCCATCTTAACTACAAGTATCTTTCTTATTTTAGTGAAAAAGACATGGTCATAGTGTTACCAAAGATCAAGTTTTCTAAGGGAGTCTGTCAAGGTTGTATCCTAGGAAAATAGTCAGAGCACAAGTATGAGAGAGATAGTCATGAGAGAACCTCTGCACCTCTTGATTTGACCCATAATAAAATTTCTGGTCGATTCCCTCATATGTCCATTATTCAAACCAAATATGCACTCACCTTCATATATGACTTTTCCAGGGATTGTTGGGTTCACTTCCTAAAGCATAAGTCTGAAATTTTTGACCTTTTCAAAGTCTTTAAAGCCTTGGTTGAAAACCAGTCTGGGAGGAAACTCAAGATCCTCAGATATAACAATGGTGGTGAGTATGTCAAGTCTTATTTCATCCAATATTGCAAATATGCAGGTATCAGGGTGCAACATTCTATCCATTACATGCCACAGCAAAATGGTGTTGCTGAGAGAAAGAATAGATCACTGAAGGAGATGGAAACATGTATGATGGAGGCTAAAACTTTTCCACCAAAGTTTTGGGACGAAGCTATAAACTATGCATCCTATATCTAGAATAGGGTGCCACATAAGCATCTATATGGTATGACTCCTTTCGAAGCTATGACTCCTTTCGAAGCTTGGAGTGGGCACAAGCCAGATGTGACCCATTTCAGGATTTTTGGCTCAAAGGCTTGGGCTAGAATTACAAATGAAAAGAGGAAGGATTTGCAACCCCAAAGGAAAGAGTTCCTATTTGTTGGGTATTATGAATATTCAAAAGGGAAAAATATGATCAACTTGACTACTAACAAATATTTCATTGAAAGAAGTGTTCAGTTCGAAGAAGAGCCTTTAGCAGCAGTTGAAGTTGGAGAGTCCTCTTCACCACCACAACCATTGATTGTAATTAAAGAGAGTAATGAGTTTGATGATTCTGATATGTCTGATAATGATGAATTAATTGCATATCCTAACATCCCTACAAGACCAAAGTGGGCAGAAAGGACCGTTCATGCAGCTGGGGAACTAGCTAGAAATCCTAATGACACTAGGAGGACT
This sequence comes from Pseudotsuga menziesii, assembly GCA_001517045.1. Taxonomy (NCBI): domain Eukaryota; kingdom Viridiplantae; phylum Streptophyta; class Pinopsida; order Pinales; family Pinaceae; genus Pseudotsuga; species Pseudotsuga menziesii. The sequence goes on along the minus strand of LPNX010665174.1, from coordinate 158,498 downwards.
AGATCTCAATTTGAGAATGCCCTTTGTGTGAAAGATACTCTCTTTGTTGAGAAGTTTTATTTGATGATAGATTCTGATCCACATACATATGAATATTCATCACATGATCCAATATGGAAAACAGCCATGAAAGAATAATTCATCTCGCTCCAGAAGAACAACACATGGGAACTAGTTGATCTTCCCCCAAGGAGGAAGCTAATAAAGTGTAAGTGGGTCTTCAAAAATAATTTTTATGCTGATGGTTCACATTTGAAATATAAGGAAATATTGGTAGCCAAGGGATACTCTCAGTTACATGGTATTGAATACAATGAGACCTTTGCACCAGTAGCAAAGATGGACTCCATAAGACTTTCCCTAGCCATTGCAACTTCGAAGCAGTGGGAGGTACATGACATGGATGTAAAGTGTGCCTTTTTGAATGGAGATATGAATGAAGAGATTTATATTCAGCAACCAGAATTTTTTGTATCTAATCCATCTTTAGTGTGCAGGTTTAAGAAATCATTGTATGGGCTCAAGCAAGCCCCCAGGGCTTGGTATGCTGAGATTGCTGACTTTCTGCTGTCACTGAGTTTTGTTCGATGAAAGTCTGATCCTAATGTCTATTTTAACCTGATTCATGGTTATTTAATACTTATTTTTCTCTATGTGGATGACCTACGGATCACAGGAAGTTCAAAGAAAGAGATTGCCTCCTTGAAGGATGCGATGAACCATGCCTTTTCTATGATAGATTTGGGATTGTTGAGCCAATTCTTGGGTCTAGAAATTGATCAATCCCAACATGGAATCAAGGTTCATCAGTCAAAGTATTCATTATATTTTCTCACCAAGTTCAGCATGAAAGATTGAAAGCCAATCAAGACTCCAATCCTCTCAGGAGTTAAGCTTGAAGAAGAAGGTTCTTCTCCTATGGTAAATAACACACGGTATAGGTATTTGATTGGGTGTTTTCTTTATCTTACACATACTCAACCTGAATTATATTATGAAGTTAGTGTGGATTTAAGGTACATGGATCAGCCTCGTGAGATCCATTGGAGAGCAGCCAAGAGGATCCTAAACTTTGTTCAGGGAACAAGGACTCATGGGATTTTCTACAAAGCAAAATCAGACTTAGAGCTAGTTGGATTTACTGACAGTGATTGGGCAGGTGAAAACAAATATCTAAATTAAGTAATAAGTAGAGTGCCATAGCACTCTCATCTATAGAGGCTGAGTATAGAGGAGTTGTAAATGCAGCTACTCAATGTTTATGGTTGCAAGGAATACTTGGAGGATGTGGTTTCGAATCAGAGTTTTCAACAGTCACCTATTGTGACAATCAAAGCACCATTCGAATCTCCACTGATCTAGTTCAAAGACAAAGAAACAAGAATATTGAGATCCATATGCACTATATTAGGGAGCTCATGCATGATGGTACCATTTCTCTTCTCTACTACGCATCTTCAAAACAAGTAGTAGACATCTTCACCAAAGTATTATGTGAGAAGAACTTCAGTAATATCAAATCACTGCTGGGATCTCTGATCATGTGGTGAAGAATTATTGATGAAAATATTTCCAATTTTTTTTTTCCTGTCCATGTTTAAGGGAGGATTTTCCCACTAGGTTTTTGCCTCTTTCCTTGGTTGTATGGACATGCAGTATGTAAAAGGGTGACTAAGCATTGTTGCTAGGCCCTATAATTTTCTAATATTTACTCATAAATTCAGGATTAAGGGGGGTTGTTAGAATAATAAACCCATAGTTACCCATATTTGACATTAATTAAATCATTTTTGTCTTCTTCCTAGAATCCTATATTCCCTCTCTATGCTAGTTGACTTCTACATGCTCCTAGAAGTCAATACTTGCTAAACTGTTTCATGGAGCACTTTGGAATCATCCTGGAAAAATATTTAGCATGTCTGCTTTATTCCTGGTTCCTTAAAGAGCATATCTGTTTTTTCTGAAAGTTGCCTTGCTTTACATCTGTTTTAAGGCATAAAGGAAAAGCTAGTCTAGGGGAACCTGCCTTGATTTTTGACTACATCATCCTCCTTCATTTTCTCCATACAAAAGAATGAATGAGTTGTCTTTCCACCACATGTTATCTTTCCCACTTTGTTTAGATAATTCATGAGGATCTTCATGGATTTGGAAAGTCATTTTTGCACCTACGGGGGATTTGACTTGTTTTAGTAAGCCTGCTTTTATACCAATTCGAATAGAAACCTAATGCTTTCAAATCTATCATGTAATTATATATTTTAGTAGAATATTATTTCATATGGTTTTCTATTGTACACTTATTCAATACAGGATTAAGTTATGCTCCAATTTCAATCTTCTTTTGTGTGAATTTTGTATGTTTGATTAGAAATCTTGTGAGTGTAATTGATCTATCTTTTGGGTTTGATTTCCACAATGATTCTCACCGCTCGAACTCTGTGAATACGATCAGTGGTCCGCATTTACATAATATGTAAATTGTGATCACACATTATATGATGTACCAACATCAAAGTGATCAGCCTCTTTCGGTGTCCAATATACACTATCAGGCATGTTCTCCACCCTTGGGGGTGGACAACAGGGGTTCTCTAGGATCTCAAATGTATGACTCATGGTGATATCGTTGTGTGAATCAAATTGAGTATGATTCCATCCGAACCGTCTCGCTCTCTTCCACGAAGGAGGAGGAATGTTGGCAAGGGTTATGGGGTAAGTGAGTTGCACAACACCACGGAGGTTGCGCAAGCTCACGCGACACTGCGCAAGGCAAAGACAATGCAATGGGTGGAAAAAAAATAGTTTTTTGAATATTTTATGCATATTTTTGTATTGGTTGACCACATTTTGTGGATATAGATCATTAGTGGTTAAATCAGTTAGGATTTAGTTAGAAGTGGACCATGAATGTAAAGGCAAAAGCCTATATATAGATTATAGTTGCAAATGAATAGATAAGTTGTGAGAGAAGACAAGTGGTAAAAGAAAGCAAGAGACAAATTGAATCTTATGTATCTGAATGTGATCTTGTGGGTCAATCTTTCACTCACTGGGGAGAAAGACAACTATTGTTTTTGGATCTATGTGTAGAAAGTAATATGATACGAAGAATATGACGTGCATCACTGTTGTCATTTTACCATTTTCATATGTTACATTGTCTCTTTTTCCCTTTTCATATGCTGCGATAAATTTATGATGAATCTATTTTACAAATGGATGATGTGATAATGCTGTGATGAACCAGTGAATGATGCTGTCTATTTAAATCTATGATTATGTTGCTAGATCCGTTATGTGATACCTAATGGATGGTTCTGTTATATTTGATAGTTAAGTTGATGAACTGATGTTGTCATAGATCCTCCTCCTTAATGTAGAAACTTGGTTCTGATAGCTCTCCCTTGAACATCTCGAGTGAGACTTCATCCACTCCGCAAGTGTTGCCGAGCAGGCTAAAACTTGTTTGGCTCGGTACTCAGGGAAATCACTCAGGCTGGGTGTCGACAAAGTGGAACCCATGTTGACAAGGCTTTGTTGGTTGGGTTTGAGACAAAAAATGGTTCCATTTCTGGGACCTCATTACAACTGAATAGGGGGATATGTTGTGGCATCTGACGAAAACAGAGATCTGACATTGGTTCGGCCTGAGACTGTGAGAGTTTGTTGAAGTCGAGAACTAGAACCTGAGGTTGACGACAAACACATGGTTGGAAAGGCACATTCACGATGGTCCTCACGAATGGTTTTTCTGTGAGTTTCCCATCATACTCTATGAGTGGCTGGCGCAATTCACCTACAAGAAGCACAACTTCGAGGTAGGAGAGACGACGTCCTGGACTCCCAAGGTAATTCAGGAATCAGAATAAATTGAAAATAAGGCATCACAGTCTGTCAAAGTTTGGTTGGACAGTATTCTGGAAGGATACATCATTGAGTTCATGATTGATACCAACAAGTCCTACAGCAAAGCAGAACATGAGTTCTCTAACGGACTGGGAGGTAGGTTCTTATTGTCTCTGCAACTATCAATAAAGATGATTTTTTTGTGAAAGGGGCATACTAAAGATGCACCTCGAGTAGTAAAACTCTGGTGTGAGGAGGATGTGAACAGCACAATAGAGGGGGTAAATGGATGGAAAGATAAGGGCTATATGGGTGTAAGTTTCAATGAGACTATGAGGACAACTGAGGAAGAGAGTGGTTGTACAAGGGGAGGAGTAAGGTTCTAAGTAGAGAAGAGGAAGAGGATAGGGGAAGGTCCTACTGCAATCCGAATGCAAGTCCATGAATTACAACCACACGGGAATAATCATCCCTACAACAACAAAGATGACAAGTAGAACCAGGTTACGCCCAAGGTAGAAGCAAGGTCAAACCTTGGTAGCAACGTGTCCACACCTCCGCACACTACTCCACCATCAAGAAAATATATGAAATCCACCTCAATGTGTCCGACATGCCAAGCAGCATCAAGTAGTAAAATAGAATCTACAGGAAGAAGTTCTAGGATGGCAGGAGACGATATGAAGCTACCTATGTTCCATGGAAATGACACTGATGACCCAGAATAGTATTGGTTCTTATGTGAGGCAGTCTGGAATTTTAGACAGACTACCGATGAGGATGTGTAGAAAGGCCAGTTAGCGACCACCCTTTTGGGTCTGTTGGAGGATCTATTCGGTGAGCTGACAAAACTAGTTAACCGACTAATCAGAGATTAGCTCGTCCTCCGAAGGTCATGTCAATTGACCGAACTGACAAGTAGTTATTCCTAACTGTTTTGTAATCATATATAATAGGTTGTTGATCCAGATAAGAACTTGGTTCAGTTATGTGTACATATGGACCCTCATGTGATTCTCTAATACAGTATGTTATTCTATCATCTTTTTCTTCCTTTCACCTCAAGTTTTCTCACCATATTTCAGCTCTATGGAGTGAGGCGCACTTGGTGAGCTATTCATATCTTTGAGAGATATTCAATTTCTATAGTATTTTTTATTCTGATGTAAATTATTTTCTCTATAAGTTCAGAAATCTCTCATTTCTAATGGAAAATAATCTCATGTATTATTTCTCAATAATGAAGAAACAGTGCCATTTCCCCACTACCTTGTTGTAAACTCTTGTAATCTTGATGGATTCGAATGGATGTACAAACTATTGATGATTTATGAATGAATGGACTGTAATTAAAGTATATTGTGGGTTTAATGTTCAGTAACTAATAATTTTTCACCATTGGGTCAAATTTCATAGCAATTGGAGCGAACTACACCTCATTTCCCCAAGGGTCCAAAACTAGTTTTTTATATCTGATTGAAAGAAGTAATAACAGCCATGGGAGGTTGATTGGTTATGCATATGAGTATCTGATAATGTCTTATACACATCCCCTAATTCAATTTAATAATTTTAGTGGGTTTTTTCACATTTGGGAATCNGGGGGGGGGGGGGAATTTGAGCCCAAAATTGTCAGTAAAATCATCTATCTTGTTCAGAATTTAGTACAGAGTCGCAGAAGTTATTGGAGGGAAATAATAAATATTTGAACATAATAATTAAGTTATTATATCATTCATACACCTTCTTTGAATATTTGGGATAAATTGGGCTGATTTGGAGACAAAGACACTAAAACTAGTTAAGTGCCAAAATCACGAAAAATTTGGAAAATTGGGCATTTTGGTAAAAGTTTTAAAAAGGGACATTACACGGGCTTGATGCACGTTGTATCTCTTAAATTTTATATATGGTATAATAATAAAGGACTAGCAATTTCTATGTGGATGTATCCCATCTTGGGTGAACCACGTTATATCTGTGTCTCTCTTGTAATGTGTTTAATATTTGTATCTTGTTTAATTGTTTAATTGTTATTGCTATGAGATCCTGTTTTTATAACACAAGGAAAATACTCTAATTAAGGCATTGAATTCTAGTGTAGAATAACCATAACGAAACATGGGATAGCATTTTAATATAGTCACACTAATTGAACTCAATATTGTAGGTTTCAATCATGAAAGTTGTCTAAAAGAGGTGCCTAATTCAACCAACAATAACCCACAAAGGAAATTTCAAAAGGCAGGGAAGTGTTGCAGTGAGTACCAACAACACTTACCAATCACTAAAACACCAAATCAACACCAATAGGATGGGTAACGAAATGTTTTGTAGGAGTTTAATAAAATTCAGGAGGATTTTCAACAAAACAATTCACCTATAAGAGTTTCATCAAAACAATCACCTACATGAAATAGTCACCTACACGATTTTCAAAAAAATAGTCATCTACAGCAGTTTCAACAAAACAGTCACATAAACAAAATAGTCACATGTAGGAGTTTCAACAAACTCATACATCATTGTGATCATAAGGAAGAGTTTAATGTAAAAAAAAGAAAAATAAACTAACAACTGAAAGCAAATATTTTTTATTATTTTTTAGCATGTATATCGGCTAAACTACTGCAATAAAACAAAAAAGTAAACACACATTTATCTTGTAATATGGGCTACCGTAGTTGTTCTCGGAAGTGGTTCCGCAACTCCATAGGTTGGTTCTTCAGTTGTCTCCACGGGAAGTTGTCAAAATGGGAATGGATCCAAAGTGGGTATGAAGAGTGCCTCAATGTACACCGTGGGAAATGGCATGGAAATGGGAATGATGGCAAAGGATTATGTGGAATACCTAAGAGAAAAAGTGTCACAACGTACCCACAAATGAAAATGAGAAAAATGGTGTTTTGGGAGATCCCCTCACAATGTATTTATAGTATGGTCCTAGGGTTTTTTTATCCAAGGTGGTGACCCATGGTATTTTGTTACCCATGTTATTTTCTTGTGGTTTTCTGACCCTTTCTTCTTTTTAGGGTTTTTGACCCCTTTTTGAGATAGAGTGAGGGTAAACCATAGTAAATAATGATGTTTTGGACCATTTTTTGGTGGAAATACAATTGTGAAGGTCAAAAGTAAGGGAGATATGGTAGGAATATGATGTATGTATGTGGTTTAGACCATGGAGAGATAGGTGAACAATTTTTAGTGTTAACAAACTCCAAAAAATTCTATGGAAATTAATCTCTTTAAATACTGTAGACCGAAAGAAACCTTGAACAAAGGCTGAGATTTTCCACTCAACTACTGTCGAATTGAATTTTACTCAACCAATATCAAACTGTAATCGAAATCAAGCTTCATGAAAATATATGTTGATTATTCATGTGGGTTTTGATGGGACGAATAACTCTCTTTTGTAGCATTATACAGATAAAAAACATCCCCATTTGACTATATCGTTCCACGGTTTTTTATATTTCCTCAACATGCACCATATTTTATTTAAAATTTCTTCATCTCAAAAATTTGGAGTTAAAGCCCCTAAGTTTCTCCTTTATCACATGAAATGTAGAGGTTGAAAACACCATCCAAACCTCCTTTAATGAAATCCGTTTGACGATTTGGCCCGAGAAGGTATAGATCAAGTATAATTAGGGGCAAATTCAACCCACAACCTTGAATCTAGGACTCATGGAGAGGTAATCGATCATTTCCCTATGGTCCATGAATCGAGGGTGAACAAACTGGTAATCACCTCCATGAATGAAAAATTGAGGAAAGCTAATTTTTGATGCCTCCAAGAATGAAAGAAATAGGTAGAAACCACTGACCTTGTCCTCTGTTACTAGAATTACAGGGGCGAGCTCACCATTTTGGCCATCTTTCACAGGGATAAAATTAATTTTTCAATTTCGCCTTCATGTGTGGGGTTGGATATTCCACGTTACAGCATTGTCTAATTAATACATTATGGATGAATTTATAATATTTCAAAAAACGTCTTAATATTACCATTTCACCCAGCTATTTTGTTTGACCACCTGAAAATCGTCCAGGGCCTATAAATCACTCCAAAAATCATCCCTTCTTTTATTTACTTTTTAAGGATGTCTATTTATATGATAAATATATTTAAGATAACTTTCGTTTGTGTTATAATATCTAACATCATGCTTATTTCATATATGCATCCGGACAAGCAACTAATGTTACTTCTAAGAAGAGGTCGTCATAGTACAACGCTATGATATAATATTTTTTAGGATGAACTCATACGAAACTTTATAACGAGTTTGAATAATATATTTAATATTAATTCATTAGAATGAACAAGAGGGATTGAAAGCACTAGAGAAAATAACAACATAGCATCAATAATCACCTACAAGACTCGCACCTAGTAACCTTGACTTCTTGGAAAGGTCACTAATCCCAAGAATATTCTAGCTTAAGTGTGCTCAACCATGAGAATTTGATCCATAGTCAATTAAACTTAACATTTTACCCAGTTTGAAAAATAATAGAAAGTATTGTGGCTTATTATTTATTTAATCACCGCTCCATAAAATTTAAGAACATTTTTTTCCAATGTCCAAATTATTATCATAATGAATAGTCCACTTAGCACTTATTTCATTGGGGCAGTGTTCACAAGAATTGAGAATTGGAATTGAACAAATTAAATGAATCACAATGTCAATTATCAATCCTAAGATGTACCCCTAAGAGAAAGGACTTCTTGAAAATTTTAGTTATCGCAAGACTCTTCTTACTCAAGCGTGCACCATGGAATTTGTTAACTTAGTCAAGCACACATAGATTTATACCTAATATGAAAACTATAACAAGTAAATTATGCCTTATAAACTCTTTTTTTTTGTAAATAAAACATTGTATTATTTTACAAGGGAATAATTACATAGTTGATAATCATCTAGAGCAGTCTCAAGGCGGGAGTGTCCTTGACCCCATCTGGATCCAGACCTGGTCTTTTTTTCAAAAAATATACAGAGTCTTCCCATGTCTTCCAATTACCCCCAATACATCTAGTCCTATCAAAATTAAAAATATTTCCTTCCCCTATCAAAATAGAGCTGCTAAAATGCCTATAAAACTCGGAATTCACCATAAACTATATGATTATCGCTACTGTTACTACTTCGAATGCCTAAGCAAATTCTAGCTAAAACTATATCCTGTAAGAACCCAGACATAAAGAAAAATGGTCAGGCCTGGCTTGGAGGAGAGGTTCCCCATCGAGGTGAAACAAATGGATATGTTTCTGCAGAGGTGTGCAAGGGAACAACAACATTTTGGACTCCCACCAGTACTCTTGCATCCACTAGTCCGCTCCTGCTGTCCCTTGCCCATGGCCGAGCACATTCTAGTGCTCTTCGATCAAGTGGATGGAATGGGAATCCTAGCTTGGCTGCTATGATGTCAACTTTTTGGTGCATGGTATGGAACTCACTTTTGTGCTCTTTCCAGAAGTGCACTACTTTCGTGTCCCCATCTCCCTTGGTTCCATGCACCACTAAGGAGTGACCCACCATCTGCATGGTCACCTAATAATTCATCAGCATGTAGGCATAAGCGGAGGCTCTGCCAGCCGTGTTACTAGGGTCCAGGACCCAGTCTGCCACCTCCTCATGCAAGCGTTCCCTTGGTATGCATTTCACCTCTTCCCATAGTTCTTCGACCACCTTCTCAACTTCCCGGTGAATTCCAAATGGAACATGCTCTTTGAAATGTTCGGCCTCCACCTGGGCCTAGAGCTGGGCCCTGGTGGTTTGACAGGTTTGCCATAGAGTGGCTTTCCCCTTGGCGTCAGAATGGGAAAATGCCTCTCCAGTGCACCAATCTCTTTTAAAATACTACTTGGGATCCATTACACATAGAGTAGGATTGCAGAAGAGAAGCAAGGAGAGCGCTGGGATGCACCAAAAAATTCAAACACCAGAGGACACATAGGAATGAGAACGTGGATCTAGATCCTGAATACTTTGCCTTAATGTGAAATGGAGGGAGGCCTGACCTTCGCTGCATAAGAAAGGGAGGAGCGCATGGGAACTCTCCCATCCCCGTCCTTTTCTTGCATCAGGCTTATCATGAGATTGATAACCCTTGTACCGAAATTTGCAGCATCCCTCCTGTGGTAATTAAGAGCCCAATCCTGCTGACGATCCCATTGCATATCACCCATCTTATCATTCTCTATAGCATTAACTGAAATGATGGTGAAGGAAAACCACCAGCTATGGCGATCATTTAAAACAAATCACCCACACAACATTTAGGTTGGTCTAGTTTGGGTGTGCTCGTGCCTCCGGCCCCCATCTGTCCTACCATCTTCTGGACGTGCCATCTGTGCCCCATTGTTCACATCCCTTGAGACCATTTGTCTATAGTGTTGGGCCCATTTGGTCGCATTGATATCCTAGTCCACCTTCCATGCCAGTGTTTGCTAGAAGGTCTGCTACTTTGTTGGCCTCCCGTCTGAGATGGCAAAAGGAGATCGCTGAGTAAGTGTGGAGGAGAGCACGGAGATGGTCTAGCCTACTAGAAAGGCTTCAGCTATGAGATACTTTTTCTAAAGTTTTACCATTCACCATATGTTTGGCCATCTGGATGAGAATTTTCGAGTTTCCTTCAATGATCATAGGAAAATGGCTGCTCTTGATCAAAACCTCGAGGCCAAGAGTTATTCCTTCTAATTCAGCTGATTTATTACTATCCACACCCATTAATACTAGGAACATGATCACTATCCTTCCATCATGGTCGTGGCATAGAACCCCAAAGCCCACTGGACCTGGATTTCCCATGGATGCTCCATCGAAGTTTATCTTGAAGACTTGAGGGGGAGGGGTGGTCCAGAAGTTTGGGCTGGAAGGTTGGCAGATCTTGTCCCTTCTTCATAGACCATCCATCATAGATCTTTTGATACCCTAATTCATAGCAATATGAGCTTCTTTGCAAGGGATAATCTTATTCTGATCATGCCATTGCATGCATCGGATGGAAGATAGCAAGTTATCCTTCACCGTTTTCCACACCGTCTCCACATATTTATGTTGGTCACTGAAAATCTAAGCTTTCCATTCCTTCCATAGGCACCACATAGTCATACCTAGGAAGGTGTCCTATATTGATCTAATAATAGGATTCTTATAAGATTTTGGGTGCCAATATTTAAGGGTTTGATCTGGTTGGCCCCGCCTTCTGTCACTTCACCGAAATCTCATTGCTCATTTGTCCCAAATGGTTGCTGCATATGTGCATTTATCCAGGAGGTGGCTCATGGATTCCTCCTCTTGGTAGCACAGGAAACATTGAGAGGGTCCTTGCACCCCACGCCTTCTTAAGTTTTCACTGGTTAGGATCCCCCCTCAAACAACCAGCCATACAAAAAGAGCGACTTTGGGCCAGATATTTACTATCCATATTTTCTTCCGGATACCGTCAACCTCTGCATGAAGACCAAACTTGATGTTGTAGGATTCCTTAATGTTAAAGGAGCCTCGATTAGTGTATTCCCATCTTAAGACGTCAAGAGCTTCCTGAACCTTGATGAATCATTTGCTCATTTCTTCCTGGAAGGCCTCCCAATCAGACACACTTGTGAGATCATTTTTTTCCTGAAAATCCCATTATCATTGATCCATATAACTTCCAATCGTCCAATACTAGTTCACCTGGATCTTTCCCTCCTCAATCACCTTATCCTCGATATGCAGCAATCTCGAATCTCTGCCAAGGATGAGAAGCTAATTCCACGAATCATCCCAAAATTTTTCCCTGCTGCCATCCCTGATCTCCCAGAAACTATGATCATGGACAATATTCTTACCAGCCAGCGCTTTCAGCCATATGGGGGAACTGCTTAGGGATTTGTTGAATCTAATCAGTTGTTGTATGGGTCGGTCTCAAGCATATTTAATGTGCCATAGATTGGCCCATGGCTCTGATGTGTGGTTTACCCACCGCCACTAGACTTTGTCTCCTTGGATCTCAAACATCACTTCAGGATCTCTGAGGCCTAAACCTCCCTGCTCCTTTGGCCTTCATATATCCTCCCGGCATACTAGAGAGAATTTACCTTTCTCCTCGCGACCACCCCAAAAGAAATTTTGTTGAAGCCTTCATAGTTCCTTGAGGATAGACTTGGGGGCATCCAGAATCAAGAAGAGGTAAGTAGGCATACCCTGCATAATTTATTTGACTAGGATCAATCTGCTCGGAAAATTTAAGGGACGCACAACCCAGCTTGAAATTTTCTGTTTCATTCTATCCAGTAGTTCCTGCTAAGAATATTTCTACAACCTCCCCACCCCTAGGGGGATCCCAAATTATTTGGATGGGAAAGCACCTTTCGAGAAGCCTAAGATCTGTAAGATGTTCCTATGAGTGGCTGGGGTAGTGTTCACAAAACAGACCTGAGACTTATTTGGGTTGACAACTAAGCCTGAGGCCTTTGTCAAGACATCCAGGCTGTTTTTGAAGATTTTTTCTTCTTGGAATGAAGGGTGCCCCATATGCATACTATCATCAACAAATTGTTGGTGTGTCTGAGGTGTCATTCCATCATAGACTTTTAACCCCCTGATTTCCCCTCGATCATGCTGGGCTATGATGATGCGACTCAGACCTTCAGCCATAAGGATGAAGAGGAAAGGAGAAAGGGGGTCACCTTGTCTGATACTACAAGAGGGCTGGAAGGTGTTAGTCAAGGATCCATTAAGGAGAATATTGAAGAAGAAAGTTGTGACTAAATCCATGACCCATTCCACCCATCCTTGGTAGAAACCATAGGCCCCCAACATTTTGTCCATGAACTTCCAACTTAGTTTACCATAAGCCTTTGCTATATAAATCTTGATGATCATACCTGGTTGCCTCATGATTTTGAGCGAATGCAGCAACTCATGGATGAGAATGACCCCATATAGGATCTATCTTCCTTCCATAAAGCTCGATTGCTCTGGGCTAATGAGCTTCGGGAGAAGGGGTTTGAGCCGGTTAGCAATCACCTTGGAGATAATTTTGTAGATGACATTACATAACGCTATCAATATAAATTTGTCAGAAGTGTTTTCCCCTGCCTCTTTAGGGATTAGGGTTATGAAGGTTTCAATGAAGGTTTTGAGGACACTCCTCTTGTTTCTAGATTCCTCCACAATTTCTAGCACTTCCTCCTTGAAAAGATCCCAAAAGTGATGGAAGAATTTAGCTGTGAAACCATCAGGACCAAGAGCATTCCCTAGGGCCATTTGATTGACAGCTTCCTCTACCTCCTGTATCCCAACTGACTTGGTCAACATTTTATTGTTTTTTCTAGTGACTTCCCTGGGAACTAGGCTGGTAATTCATTCCACATCCCTTCCTCTATCCCCACCATATTCACTAGGAATATCTGAGAAGTGTTGTGTGAGTTTAGCCTCTATCTTCGGTATGGTTTCCACCCTACTACCATCCCTTTTCTTAAGTTTTTGGATTCTATAACTACTCCTATTCCAGATCACTGAGTTATGGAATAATTTAGTGTTTCTTTCTCCCTCCTACATCCATTTAACCCTCGCCTTCTATTGCCAAAATATTCCTTTCTCCCTTTCCCTAGCCTCGATTTGACTTATTAAGTCCTTCTCTTTTTCCTTCATGTCCTAATCCCAACCTACTTCCATGCCTTGTTTGTTGATGAGGTCTAGCTCATTTAACAACATTTTTTTGTCCTCAAAGATGTTACGAAATTCCTCCCTATTCCACATGCAAATTTTGGCNTTTCTGCTGAAAGAGGTACATAATTGTTCCTAGGGGGCGGGGGGGGGGCACCAGCTCCTACCACCAATGATTAACAAGGTCCTTGAAGTCTTTATGTTCCAGCTAGAATTTTTCAAAATGGAAAGGTTTTCCCATAGATGGGCATGACCAATCCCAGGAGAGGTTGATGGGCCAGTGGTCAGAGCCAGCTTCTGGAAGAACATCAGCCATAATTTCCCCCGTGCTATGCATAATCTTTTCAGACACCAAGAATTGATCAAGGCATGAGGCCACTAAGTGCTCCCCCCCCCTTTTATTATTCCAAGTGTACCAGCCATTTCCCATTTCTAGGTCAACGAGCGAGCTCTGAGTTAGAAACTCATAGAAAGCTTCCTGGTATTTGTCTAGAGATTTTCTTCCTCCCTTCTTCTCCCCAAGGTTGGAAATCAGGTTTAAATCCCCTCCGAGCACCCAATTTCCCACCTCGGTTTTCTCTTTAATATCATTGAGGAAAGCCATGAATGTCTGCTTCTCGAGGAAACTGCTGGGGCTATAAACATTCCCCAAGGAGCCCCAAATCCCCAAATCCAAGATGCGAAATTCTACCATGAGAGAAAACTTGTTTGCGTGCAAGTCAGAAAGCTCCATAGTCCTAGGCTGCCAAAAAATTGCCACACCAACAGATTTTCCAGCATCATCTAGAGCCATAAGGTGACTACCTTTCCTAATTTTGTCCCTTATTTTCACTAAGCCTCAAGGCAGCACTTTGTTTCTTGAAGGAAAAGGATATTTGGGTTTTCCTGCCTATTTTTCCTATTTAGCATTTTCCACTTCCTGGGGTTGGCGCACCCCTTTATATTCCATGATATGATCTTCATTGAAAACCCCTTTTAAATTCGGAGAAGGCTGCCATGATTGTAGGGTATTGGCCAGATTCATTTAGTCTAACTCCCACTACTGCTATGCATTGTTTATTCGTCTTCCTACCTATTCTTAACTCTTCTTTCATGGATTTCCTCTTACTACCTTTTTGAGACTCTGGATCAATCGCTAGACTCTCATGGGAACCAGTTTGAATGATTGCCTCCTGTAGAAGTTTGATCTGGCATCGAGAGAAATAGCCTTGGCCTTTCTTCCCACATTCCTCCTCAATTACATCGAGAACTAGCTCACTGAGTTCCATTTCGTCTCCTTCTTCCTCCTCCGTCCCTTCCATCTGCTGCACATCCTCTTCCTCTAGTATTTTGATGAGATTTTATTACTTTTCTACTATAGGTTTCTCGGCAGGGAAACCCCCATTATCGTTCTCTGTCCTCAGAGCCTCATATGGGTTTCTTCATCATTGCTCCTTTGTCACCTGCTCCTTTCTTGCATTGGGTCTTCCTCCCCCTCTGCTTCTTCTTTTGTTTTTTACCTATGTGAACCCATTCATTTCAGTATCTTTATCTTGATGAGGTTTAGATGGTCCAGCCCCAGGGATTAGCTTGGGGAAATTCCTTCCAAGATGACCATATTCATGGCAATGACGGCATATGAAGGGGAGTTCATCATAGTCAATGGGATGAATCCATTATTTGTCTTCCCAGTTTAAACTGATTGCTTCCAGGAGTTCTTTGGAAAGATCCATATAGACACAAATTAGAGCAAAAGAGATATACCTTTGGATCTTGGTTTGTTCTGCTATGTTTATGAATTCCCCCAAAGTGTTGTCGATGTCCCTCAGGGTATCCAAATCCCAGTACTCACCCGGAAGAGAGAAAAGGTGAATCCAGACCGAGGTGACTGTCATATCCTCCGTCTCTGGGTTAAAACTCTCCTTCCATGGGCGAAGGTATAACCCAACCGAGAAGAAGAAGTATGGGCCTCCCTCCATGAATCTATATCTATCTTCCTGGTTAAAAAAGATAATGGTAAAGAAGCCCTTTGAGCCTAAATGAAGGTCATAGTGCCATTTGGGGTTCCACACACTATTTATCCATTTAACCAGGTCTTTCTCCTTTGGCCATATCCCCACAAATTTCCCAATTAAGGCCTTTTCCTTCCATGATTCAATCTTTCCTCTAACTACCTCAAATCTTATTTGAATTGCTGGGATGGAAGTGGTCTTCGGTAGGCAACCCCCTAAGACAACCTTATTGCCTGACCTAGTTCCTTTGTGACTTCTACCTCAGGTTCCTTCCTCATCTGACTTCTCCCGTCCAGGCACTGGATCTCTTCCTACCGAGGCAACATCTCCTTTGAATTCTTTATGTTCCAGCTAGAATTGTTCAAAATGAAAATGTTTGCCTATAGATGGGAATGGCAAATCACAGGAGAGGCTGATGGGCCAGTGATCAAAGCTAGCTTCTGGAAGAACATCAGCAATCATTTCCCCCATTCTAAACATAATATTTTTAGACACCAAGAATCGATCAGGGCGTGAGGCCACCAAGTGCTCCCCGCCCTCTTATTATTCCAGGTGTACCAGCCATTGCCTGTTTCTAGGTCAACAAGTGAGATCTGAGCTAGAAAATCATAGAAAGCTTCCTGGTATTTGTCCAAAGATTGTCCTCCTCCCTTCTTCTCCCCAAGGTTGGAAATCAGGTTGAAATCCCCTCTGAGCACCCAATTTCCCACCTTGGGTTTCTCTTTATTCTCATTGAGGAAAGCCATGAAAGTATGCTTCTCAAGGAAACTGCTGGGGCCATAAACATTCCCCAGGGAGCCCCTCACCCTTGAATCCAAGATGTGAAAGTCCACCATGAGAGAAAACTTGTTTGCGTATGAGTCAGAAATCTCCACAGTCCTAGGCTGCCAAAAAATTACCACACCAACAGATTGTCCGGCCACATCTAGCATAAGGTGACTGCCTTTCCAATTTTTTTCCCTTATTTTCACTAAGCCCTCAAGCCAGCACATTGTTTCTTAAAGGAAAAGGATATCTTGGTTTTCCTGCCTGATTTTTTTGTTTATCGTTTTCCACTTCTTGGGGTTGCCGCACCCTCTTATATTCGATGATATGATATTCATTGAAACCCTTTTTAACTTTGGAGAAGGCTTCCCTGATTGTAGGGTATTGGCCAGATTCAATTATTCTAACTCCCAATGCTGCTATGCATTTTTTATTCGTCTTCCTACCTCTTCTTAACTCTTCTTCCAGGGATTTCTTCTTACTTCCTTTTTGAGACTCTGGATCAATCCCTAGACTCTCATGGGTGCCAGTTCGAATGATTTCCTCCTGTAGGATTTTGATCTGGCATCGAGAGACGTAGCCTAGGCCTTTCTTCCCACATTCCTCCTCAATTTTTCCTAGATCTAGCTCACCGAGTTCCATGTCATCTCCTTCTTCCTCCTCCATCCCTTCCATCTGCTGCACATCCTCTTCCTCTAGTATTTTGATGAGATTTTCCTGCTGTTCTGCTATAGGTTTCTCGACGGGGACTCCCCCATCCTCATTCTCTATCCCTAGAGCCTCAAAGGGGTTTATGGATATTTTCTCCTTTATCACCTGATCCTTTCTTGCGTTGGGTCTTCCTCCCCCTCTACTTCTTCTTTTGTTTTTTTACCTGTGTGAACCCATCCGTTTCAGTATCTTTATCTTGACAAGGTTCAGACGGTCCGGCCCCAAGGCTTAGTTTGGGGTAGTTCCTTCCAAGATTACCATAATCATGGCAGTGACAACATCTGAAGGGGATTTTCTCATAGTCAATGGGCTGAATCCATTCTTCGTCTTCCCAGTTTAAGCTAGTTGCTTCCGGGAGTTCTCTGGAAAGATCTATATAGAAACATATCGGAGAAAAATAGGTATACCTTTGGATCTTGGTTTGTTCTGCTATCTTTATGAATTCCCCCAAAGTGTTGCTAATGTTCCTCAGGGTATCCAAATCCTAGTACTCACCCATAAGAGAGAAGAGGCGAATCCGGCCCGGGGCAACCGTCATATCCTTCGTCTCTGGGTTAAAATGCTCCTTCCATGGGTGAAGGTATAACCCAGCTGAGAAGAAGAAGTATGGGCCTCCCTCCATGACTCTATCTCTATCTTCCTGGTTAAAAAATATAATGGTAAAGAAGCCCTTTGAGCCTAAATGAAGGTCATAGTGCCCTTTGGGATTCCACACACTATTTATCCATTTAACCAGGTATTTCTCCTTTGGCCATATCCCCACAAATTTCCCAATTAGGTCCTTTTCATTCCCTGATTCAATCTTGCCTCTAACTGCCTCAGATTTGATTTGAATAACTGGGATGGAAGTGGTCTTCGGTAGGAAACCCCCTAAGCCAACCTTCTTTCCTGACCTGGTTCCGGTGTGACTTCTAGCTTAGGTTCCTTCCTCATCTAACTTCTCCCGTCTAGGCACTAGATCTCTTCCTACTGAGGCAGCGTCCCCCTACCCCGATGCCACCATGGCTCTCCTCAGGAGTCCCAAGGCCACCGTCTGTAGGCAGACCAGCGCAACCTCGCCGCTACTCGCCCAACCTCACCGGCGGAAAACCCTAAAATCATCTCCGTCGAATTCCCTCCAGTGCTCATATTTTCACCAGGTAGAAACCATCACAATCATTTTAGCTATTGGAAGTTGCATCATATTTAAATTTTATGCCTTACGAACTATTAAATAATAGATCCACACTATTTATTTAAGAATCAAGGGGGGATTCCATAATCACACATTATAAAATATCATTTTTGTGGGATTATGTAATCAAAGACAGTAACATGTTACAAATATCCTATGAGATTAATTTACTAAAGACTAATTTACCATGAATTTAAAGAGTCCACTTAACACTTAGTATTGTGGTTTAGATAAAGTGGTTGAGTGCTATGAATTACAAAAGTCCAACATTGGATGGAATGCTATAATGTAAGAGGAGAGCCTGATGGTGAATTACAAAAAAATAAAATTGCATGATGGATTGTGGTTGCAATTAACAGTTGGCTAGTACTTAATTTGATGGAGCAGGATATTTTGGTGGCATGTTTTTTGGTCACTTCCACCATTAATGCACAATAACTATCTTTCAAAATAACAGGTGAAATGGTGGTTTGATTGGCGGTTTCCTTGAAATGATTATAAATATTTCTCCATGTGATAGAAATCGCCACCACCTTTCCACTTATTGCAAGATACAATGAACACACAATTGAGTACATGCATATCATCTTCACGCTGAATTTTTTCATTTCATTACATCTGACTGATCACTCTAAATTGTTTGTCTACAACTGTAATAGCCAAAGTTATTTTTCACAGAGTATGGCCATTTACGTCTTGTTGCTGGTAGCAACAGATCCCATTTTAAGCTGCTAAAATGGGATCCCCACTCATACATTTTATTGGCTTGTAAATCCATAATATTTCTAAGGGATTTTCAAACTATAAGTATTGTGTTTTGGCCTTAATAAAATTTCCTTATAAACCTTGGTTTTTTTTGTTTTGTGGATTGCGGAAGTGCTCTTTTATCTTACACATATTTTTTGTTTCTGTAAACCGCAATGTCAACTGTGGAAGTCCTTTTCTTTGGAGCTTTTCGGAAATCTTTTTCCCGCATCCCACAACCCATAATGCGGATTCTAGGAGTTAGAATTTTCTTTCAATAAAAATTTTTATTTCCGCAACCTGCAATGTGGCTTGCGGATTACGAAAATATGTTCAAAATAAAACTTTTCTTTTTCAGTTCCACCTTCTGCATTTCGTAATGCAGATTACGGAAAGCGAAAAAGTCATGTTTTTTACTTTTTGTTCTTTCGGTTTCATAAACCGCAACCCACAATGTGGATTGTAGAAAGTGGAAACTCAATAAAATTAGTATTTTCGGCATTGCTTACCTGTAACTCGCAAATATTTGCAGATTGCAAATTTTGGAACTTTAACAAATTTTTCTTGGTCAATAATTTCATCCCGCATTCCGCAACCTGCAATCTGGATTGCAGATTGCAAAAATCATAAAATCTAAAGTTTTTCGACTCTTTTCACTTCCACATTTTGGTTTCCCTCCTTGATCTCATCCATCCATTTCTGCAAGATCTACGAGTTATATCTATTCTGTCGTTGAATCCTGGATTATTTAATTCGTTCAAATTTATGAATTCTTCACCATTTCACTTGTGATTTTTACTGTGTCTAAGATTTTACTGTGTATTTTTCTCATTCGAGCTTAATAATCTCATCGTCTCCAATTTTTTACCATTAAGTTTCTTACCTTCCACGATCGTTTTTCCTGTTATTTTTTACAGCGGTATATTTTAACCATGGTTGCAAAATTTCTACCAAAATGTACCTCCAAGATGTCCATGAACAGAAGGTCTAAGACTTCTCTCGAAGAGCAGAAGAGAAAGGATCCTAGTGCAAGAATTTTCACTGACATTAGTGGGCGTGACTCAGAAACCCTTCACCTAGATTGTTCGGGGATTTACTCGATATTTGACAATGATGATTTCTCATCAATTCCCCATGACCATCTGGTGTATGGAAAAATTAGGAATTCCCAGTGTCATTGTATTGCAGCTAGACCTCCATTCATGTCATATGTCGTATGTCAATGAGGGAGGGATTCCACAATCCAACATTATGAGACACATTTTGGGGGGATTAACTATGTCAAGAGGGGTTCCACCTTCCGCACTTCGCAATGTGGATTGTGGAAAACGAAAAAGTCATGTTTTTTACTTTTTGTTCTTTTAGTTCCATAAACCGCAACCCGCAATGTGGATTGAGGAAAGTGGAAACTCAATAAAATTATTATTTGTAGCATTGCTTACCTGCAACTCACAAATATTTGCGGATTGCAGATTTTGGAACTTTAACAAATTTTTCTTGGTCAATAATTTCATCAAGCATTCCGCAACCCGCAATGTGGATTGCAGATTGTGAAAATCATAAAATCTAAATTTTTTCGACTCTTTTCACTTCCACATTTTGGTTTCCCTCCTTGATCTCATCCATCCTTTTTTGCAAGATCTACGACTTATATCTATTTTGTCATTGAATCCTGGATTATTTAGTTTGTTCAAATTTACGAATTCTTCACCATTTCACTTGTGATTTTTACTGTGTATTTTTCTCATTCGAGCTCAATAATCTCATGGTCTCCAATTTTTTACCATTAAGTTTCTTACCCTCCGCGGTCATTTTTCCTGTAATTTTTTACAGCAGTATATTTTAACCATGGTTGCAAAATTTCTACCAAAATCTACGTCCAAGATGTCCATGAACACAAAGTCTAAGGCTTCTCTCAAAGAGCAGAAGAGAAAGGATCCTAATGCCAAAATTTTTACTAACATTAGTGGGTGTGATTCAAAAACCCTTCACCTAGATTGTTCGAGGATTTACTCGATATTTGACAATGATGATTTCTCTTCAATTCCCCATGACCATCTGGTGTATGCCAAAACTAGGAATTCCCGGAATCATTCTATTGTAGCTAGACCTCCATTCATGCTGTATGCTGAATGTGAATGAGGGAGGGATTCCACAATCCAACATTATGAGACACTTTTGGGGGGGATTACCCATGTCAAGAAGGGTTCACGAGAAAGACAATATTATATCATGTCTATTCATATTGGGGGTTTTAGTAATCCTAAAATCCTAAAAAATACATTTCCTCGTATTAAGGGGTCAAGGGTTTTTTTAAAATTTGACATAGTGATATAAATATTGAGGGTTATTTTATTTGGGTGGGTCGAGGAATGCCATTCAAATCGTGGGATATGTGTGTGTGTGGAGGTCGCACATAGAGACATGTTGAATGCAAACATGTCCCTGCATTACAAGAAAAATGGTATTTTAGCCTCACATAAAATTGTTGTATANTATATATATATATAATTGTTGTATATGAAAACATTTTATACTACAATATTTAATTTCAAACAATTTTTCTATAATATTATCATTATGCTAAGGATTTTTTTTTTGTTAAATAGTTTTTAAATGAAAATATTCTTATCATTATTTTAATCATATTATAATATTCTTGATTGAAATCTTAATTCCAATTGAAATTTAACTCCATAAATCCATCTTAAAAAATACCAAAAAAATTAATTATATCATTGAATCATATACATAAACAAATTGAGGATTTTTGTCGTACTTTCAACAGAAACATCTTCCCAATTAAATAAAATTACAAATATTCCAAAATTGAATACTTCTCGACCCAAGAAATCAATAACCTATTGGATAACCAATGTTAAATTTATATGGGAGTGTCATTTAATTTATTTTAAGAATTTAAATAGGAAATGAAGAGAATCTACTCTAATTTTTTACTAATTTTGATCTTGTATAGATTAGAAATGAGATTCATTTGTTGTGGAAGAATCTGTGTTCACTAAACTTGGAATACTTTAAGCATAAAAAGATATCTGCACATCATTTATCCAAACAATAAGAGTGTTATTTTACCATATTTTACTATGAATGTATTAAAATCACATACAAATAGCTTTAAAAAAAAGGAATAGAAAACATTTATTAATATTATTAAAAATATTTTATGGAGTTTAATTTATTAAGATTATAGAAAACATGAGCTCTCTATGGCTATAATTGTAGTTACATGATATAAAATTCGCAGATTAGCAAGTTTTGGTGTGAAACATGTGCAATTATCATCTTTTCTAAGCATTGCACTCACTAATAGACTATCATCTTTTCTAAGCATTGCACTCACTAATGGACTATCAATATTTTACATTGTTTGATACATTGATCTCTTGACTAGGATTCCTTTTACAAGTTTTTGCTTCCCCATTACTATTTTTTTCGGTCTTCCACTATCCAATGCTACAAAATGAATCAGTCGCCCCTGCAATCCTTCTGGGATCATTACTAGCATTATACTATATTGTATTTAACATCTTGTTTTCTTATACTAAGATGCATTAGGGCTCTTGTTGTTACAAGTTTACAAAATGATATAAAGAGAGTGTTAAAAATGTATTGATAAAATGGAAACCTACAATATTTGGTGAAGCTAGGGGTCTTTTAATTGGAAATGTATATTGTGAGGGGGGTCCAACAATACCATTTTAGGAAGTATTTTCAAATATTTAGTGAAATTAGGGATATTCTTTAATATCCTACGAACGCTCGTGCTACGTAACAAGTTCACTGAGTGAACCCCCCGTGAACTATGTATTCAAGGCCATAAATCTATTATCGATGTCCCATGAGTGTAATTCATGAATCCACGGTTTCTTGTTAGTTGAATTGTCCACTTAATTATCATTCCATCAAGTTATTTCCATAGAGATTAACAAGGGAATTTAAAGAAGTGAAAGGAAGAATACAACATCAGTCTACGCCAAGTAACCATGAATTTTTAAGAAGTTAACCCATCGTAGGGCTCACCTAATTTATGAGAATTTAACCATGGATTTTTTTCCATGGTCTAAATTACATACTTTTCTACCCAATTTACAAAATGTTAGCAAGTGTTACTTTCGTGAACTATTCAATGAGAGCTCCATATTCTATTTAGGAATAATTTTTTTGGAGATTAAATTTGTATTTAAAGTGATTAACCTAAGATCAATATTCCATGGGTGTCATTTAAACTCGCCATTTTGTTATGATTTTTAGTATTCCACTTGGCACCTATTGCATTAGGTGATGATCACACAACATCATTGCTTGCCTTCAAAAATTGCACCTAGTAACTAGAACTTCTTAGGAAGCTAACACACCAAAATATAGTACTAGTTGAACTACATTTAACGATGGATTTTTTGTCGAACCCTACTTAGCTTGCTACACTAATTGAAAAACCTTATTAGTATTCTTCCTTTATGAACTATTAATGAGAAGTCCATATATTTTACTTATGAAAGAGGGGTTTTGCAAAGTCCAACATTAGGAATTATAATTTTTTACAAATTAATTGTATATTTATACTTGTTAATCCATGATCGATATCCAATGACTGCCATTTCTCGATGGTGATTCCCACAAGGGTGAGTAAGTAATATTGACATAAGTAAAATGAATCACTCAATGCTCACAATCACCTCTAAGAATTGAACCATGACTTACTACTAAGATCACTCATCTCAAGAGTCTTCTAGATCAAGCATGTTTAACTACATGATTTTTCTCCATAGTGATGACCCCTAAACTTGCTACCATATTTGCAAAACCTTAGCAAGTATTCTGTCTTATGAACTATTCAATTAAACCAAGTATTTAAGAATGATGGGGACTTTCATAGTCCAATAGATATAGAATCATTTTCATATCAAAATTATTTACATAAAAAAGAATAACCCAAAGAGTTTTCTCAAGCCAATGTTATTGGGCATTTGAGTGTTCACAAATATAGGTCATTATCACAACAAACCACCACTCCAAATGGAAATTTGTACATAAACCAAATCCTCTCAATGTTGTTGTTGTGAAACTCAACATGTAAACTACTCAGATCTTATTGATATACTTGTTATTCCTGGTTAATACTTAGGACAATATAGGATTTGAGAATCCATATTATATTTTAAGCTATTAATACTTAAACCAAGTCCTTTTTGTTTTGTGTACAAACTCAACATGTAAAGTACTCAAATCTTAATCATTGAATGCTTCTCTAATCCAATGTAGCATCACATGCACGCTATCTTTAGTTTCCAAAAGTTTGCAAATAAACATAAAAGATCTTCCAATTTATAATATTTCTCCATACCAAATTGTCTTTTGCAAGTATAGATGATGAGGCCGAAAGACCATCGCTTATTCAACCTTAATCAAATTATTAGGAGGCAATGGTACGTGAATCAAGCTTCCATTTCACTCTTAATCGCCGTGATCTCATGCGCCCCAACTGTGAACATCAATTCAAGAGTGCATTAACATAAACATGCAAAAATAAATATTTATTGGCAACCTGTTTTTTGAACCAGAACGCACGTGCATTGATGTTTAAAATATTTCCTGAAGTATTATATTATTTAATCTGCAAGAACGAGCTTCTCTGGTTATTCGTGACGAAATCAAATGCAGGGATAGGCTTCTCTGGTTATTCGCGAAGGAACAAAACAAATGTGAGGACGTGCTTCTCTAGTTATTCGCGAAGAAATCAAAATCCAAAATTCTGAAGGGACGTCCGAATCCTTCCGCTGATTTCTTTGATTCGCAATCGCAATATCATGCCGATTTCTTGGATCGGATTCCATCAATGATTTGATGGCCAGCATTACATCAACATGTGAATTATGCATTTGGTCCTCGGTAATCTTAAAATAGAGTCCAAATTTATCAGAGTGGTCAATAATATAGACACCAATTTTCTTTGAAGGAGAAAGTTATATTTGACTTTAACCATTGTTGATAGGTAGGCTGGTGTGGAACCTAGAATGCCCTACTTCATAGTTCCGAAAATAAAGTTGATAGAGGAGATCATGGATGCATAGTTTCAAGGGGTAAGTTTTAATATATTCCTAATAGTGACAATCAAGTTTGGAGTAGTTTTTAGGTTCCTTGGTTGCTTGGATCTTTAGTGGCTGTATCTGTGTACACTTGAGTATTTCCTGAAGTATTATATTATTTAAACTGCAAGGACGAGCTTCTCTGGTTATTCGTGAAGAAATCAAATGCAGGGATAGGCTTCTCTGTTTATTCGCGTAGGAATCAAATAGTTATTCGCGAAGAAATCAAATTCCAAAATTCTGAAGAGACGTCCGAATCCTTCCGCTGATTTCTTTGATTTGCAATCGCAATATCATCCCGATTTCTTGGATCGGATTCCATCAATGATTTTATGGCCAGCATCACATCAACATGTGAATTATGCATTTGGTCCTCGGTAATCTTAAAATAGAGTCCAAATTTATCAGAGTGGTCAATAATATAGACACCAATTTTCTTTGGAGGAGAAGGTTATATTCGACTTTAACCATTGTTGATAGGTAGGCTGGTGTGGAACCTAGAATGCCCTACTTCATAGTTTCGAAAATAAAGTTGATAGAGGAGATCATGGATGCATAGTTTCAAGGGGTAAGTTTTAATATTTTCCTAATAGTGACAATCAAGTTTGGAGTAGTTTTTAGGTTCCTTTGTTGCTGGGATCTTTAGTGGCTGCGTCTGTGTACAGTTAGTCGAAGTTCACATTGAAAGTTTTACATTGGGTTCAATTACTTTTTGTTGTCTGTTTTTTTTAATAACTTCATGTCACATCTTTAGAGAAGGTTTTATGGTGATAAATAATACTTAATTGTTATGATTTATATCAGAAATCAAATTTGGATAACGTGCCAATTCCTTATTTAAACAAAACTTGTTAAGTTCATGAAATGTGAGAGTCTCCATGATGAGGCTTCATTAATAGCTATCACCTTTGGGGTATTCTTCTTTTCTTCTCTATTCACTATATATAATTTTTTTTCCTCTTTTTACATCTCTAGCACTCTTTGGTATCTTCCAATTTTCTAGAATTTATTTTTTATCTTCATTATCCACAACTAATGTTTTTTCCTTTATCTACATTTCTAGCATTCTTTGGTATCTTCCAATTTTCTAGAATTTATTCTTCATTATCCAACAACTATTTCCCAAAGGATTGTCATCATTTAGACATTGTTTTATTTTAAAAGACTTTGTTTTTTATTTTTTATTTTAATTTTTAAGATGAGCTCATGCTTGAGGACATGAACCATGTAAATGTACTACTTATTGACCAACCCAACGCTAGAATATATATATTTTTCTAATCCAATTCTTGTGTCCATCTAAACCCTTTCCTTTGAAGCATACGAAAATATGGTAATCATGTATTAATGTCAATATCCACACATACACTATGTAAAATATCAATATTAACATGCTCTATGTATGCTTTTAATATCTACCTAAATTGTTTCTTGTGTCTTTAAAAGCTATTAGTCCGAAAAAAAAAGTATTGGAAAATTTGGGAGAAGTACCCAAACATGCATTTTGCTTATTGACATATTGGATGGGATAAATTTAGTAAACCATGGGGTGACAAAAATATTTCCTTTTGAAATTGGAGAATAAGGAAGACTTATGGAAATGGGATATATACCTTACAATCATTTGTGTAGTTTGAATATAGCACCTCACAATCCTTTATAGAGTTTGAATAGAGGAACTTGTACACATCTAATGTAGGAGGCCATAAACCATTAAATAAGTAGCTTACTACCTTATATTTGTACTATAAACTGAGGTCTGAACCCATCTCTTCTTTCACCTTCAGTACTAGAACCTCCTAAATTTTATCCATGATATAGACATTAGGTGGATGAGTCAACATGATTGTAGAGGGTTTTATGTTAAATGCATCCTCAAATAAGAGGCCTTTTAACTAGAAAAGTATATCCTTACCTCCTCCTCCTCCTCCTCCTCCTCCATGAATATGGATGACCAAGGATAACATTAATTACTCACCAATGTCATAATGTAAAAGAAAAGATCAATCATCATGTTACTTACCAACAAATAGATGTAATTGTTGGGCCACCAAAGTTCCCCCTTTTTTCTATGGTTTTAGCTTAATGGATGGAACAAGTTCCAACAATTGAATATGAAATGTGATGGTATTTCTCTCATATGAACTCACCAATATTTGAAACTTTCTCAACATGATCATCATCACTTGCACTACCGCCATAGGGTCTGAGCTAAATAATCATCTATCTTAGTATAAGTATTGATAAAATGTTAGTATTAGTATAGATAGCACACATTTTATCAAACATTTTTTATTGAATGTATTTCATTAAGCACTTTACATACAATAATTTATTTAAACACTTGTGTTATAGTTGTGTACCAAAATAATGGATGGAACTCACACTGCTCAAAAAGAGGTTTGACAATTCCAACCCTCTTGAATTCCTCCCAACGTTTGGTAATCTAAGAACTAGTGAAATATTGAGAAGACCCCCTTTATGTCGCAAAGTAACCATAACAACATCCACACTTTTTTTCAATGTCAACCTACAATGAAAAGAAGGATGCCTAGTCAAAGGAAATATCCATTTCCCTAGCTCTCACCACAAACCAATATGTCTTCATCAATTATATCACTGTTTTTTGTATGTGGGGGAACTAGTAAGTACGTCGGGCTTGTATTCGCATGACATGAGGTCGATAACAATTTGTTGCAGCTATACCCTAGGAATACCAACAATATTACATGTATGGAACACAAATATATGAAGTTTGAACTACTTTCCTTGTGGAGTGCCTTAATAGTTCAATATATCGTCAATTGATCTACATCTAGGGGAAATGAGTGATATAATTTTTTGTAACAGGTAATGTTTGAATTATCTTGGTATTTTTCTCTTCTCTAATTCATTGATTTGAGAGGACTTTAGTTTCGACGCAAAGAGTCTATTGTTGAGAATAACATTGTTCACCATGCTATTAAATAGTATTATGAATATGATGCAAGAAATGATGAGCATGGATTGAATATCTTTAGATATATTTTTTTTATTTTCATTCCAATGTGCTCTTTACACATCTTGTGAATGTCTCATAATAAATTGTATATTCCCATTCTAATGATATAAATAGAGAAATTTTTTCAGCGTACTCTTCCTATGTTCCTAGAATATATGGGGGTTTGGGATGGAGCCCCTACAATAAAATTTGGGGTAAGTTTTTTTGTCTATTTTGTGCTCTTTCGATCAATGTTTTTCAACCCATTGTAAAATAATCCTCGTTAAGGAATTATGTTTTTCATCTAATTTGGATTAATAGATTTGATTGTAGATGTTGTAATATTGTATTATACTAAATGTTGAAGATAATACAATGAGATTGAAAGAGGAGAAACTCTAAATTAGGTTAGTTTTCCCAAATAAAAGTTTCTAGTGTAAATCTATGTGTACTATGTTTGTGTGCCATTAATATCTATTGTGTTTTAGATTATGTTGGTTTTTAATTTTGTTCAAAGTTTTATCAAACTCTTCAATATCCCCCCATCATATGTATCTTTAATTATTTTATTCATACAAACAAACCACTTATTAGTGTCCCTCAGAGATATCTTATTGAATTACTTACGCTTGTAGGTACAACCCAACCCAGGGTGTGCACATACCCCCTTTTTTATTTAATTTTTTTGTTACTATTTACTTACTTTTTTTTATGTTATAATAGTGGTTCCATCTAGATACATGATCTTTACAACATTTTTTTTTCTTTTCGTAAGAAAAAATATCGTTCAATAGTAAATCTCATTGTGTGGCCCAAGAAGAGTTGTACGAAAGTTTAAGGTTTTCGGTAAATAAGTCTAGGACATGATAGGTAAAAGATCCATGTAACATGTCCAAAATTATTAATTCAATAATCATCATCCATGTAGACGTTGGCGGATACCCACCTATTCCATTGACTTAAAATGGTTCTGCATCTTGGGAGTTCTAATACAATTTTCCAATTCTGAAATGTCATATGCATTTTTTGGATGTTTCCCTTACATTTTTCATAGTTGGAATGAGCCACACAACCTCTAACAAA
Organism: Pseudotsuga menziesii; assembly: GCA_001517045.1. Lineage (NCBI taxonomy): Eukaryota > Viridiplantae > Streptophyta > Pinopsida > Pinales > Pinaceae > Pseudotsuga > Pseudotsuga menziesii. Next base: position 129,423 of record LPNX010665174.1, on the reverse strand, counting down.
CACATAAATCATGTATTAATATTTGTAATGATCTAAGAAATGACATAAATGGAGTTTGTATGCAAATGTTTCATTCCTGCAAAGTTAACATATCAACAAGCCTCCTCAAGGCCCACACTTGTTTTACCACATCATCTCCTAGGGTAAGAGTTTTGTATCTTTAAGGTATTTTCCTCTTACAAACTAATACTTTATGTTTAAAAGGTAGCTTTGGAATCTTGAAATTTTTTCTTGCGAATGATCATAGATGACACATCTCTCTTCAATGATTAGCTAGGTATAACATTCTAGATAATATGTTCTACTTTTTCATGTTACAATCTGTTTCTATACATTTATTAATAAAATTCAAGTCCCACTACATTATTATGCTATTTTCAATATATATGTGTGTTTCCAGGTTTACTTCTATCTTCATTTGATTCTTTATATATTCCATAGCAATGGTATATAAGCAATCTACTCTTTGTTGTTTCTTAGTTCATGTTCCTCATGGGGTTAGGTTTTAGGGAGTTAGATCTCAAACTAAATAAGCTAGGGGAATACCACTCTTCTTTGACCAAGTGACATACCATGGTAGAGAATATGAGAGATGATAGAAAATTAGATCCTATAAAGTTGTTGATTGAGGAATCATTGGCATAACAAAGGATTGATATGAAGGATAATTTCACCGAGATATTTCAAATCCTTCCAATAATAGCAAAGGAACCTTCAACAATAAATCAATTTTTTTTTAGCCATTCAAGGTATAAGTGAATTTGGCATTATTTTACTTGAATTCCAATGAGAGACATATTATTTTGAGAAATGATTAGATTTTCTAAATGCTTATTACTGTATTAATAAAAAAAGGAACCCCTTCATATTCCTTAAGTTCCTTCCCATGTGAAAGATTGGTGGTACACATAATGTGATAAACATATCACAAATGAATCAACAAGACATTTGCATTGCTAACAATACCACATTTTCAACCATACACCGTTGCTTTGTTTATCTAGGGAAGATACATCCACATTAGTTAGCATTGATGCATGTAATATGACGTCAAGTCCTTGAAATATGAGGTATTATCTGATGTTGGTCGACTTGAATTTTGTGTTGTTATTTCAAGACAACCTTACATGTGGAATCATAATGTTCTTTAGAAGTCTAGGAACTATAGTTCCATTGTTACTTTAGGAAGGGTCAATCCATGGATATGTGTCACACTTTCTAGTGAAATGTGGTGATGAAAATTTCATTATATATATATATATATATATATATATATATATAGGAAGTATCATTTTCTCGTGCGATGGGGTGAGTAGAGGTGACACGGGATGGAACTCGATGAGGTGGACTATGACAGTCCCTCACTTGGAGGATCCATCTTCATCACAAATGATGAGATTAAATGTCGAAATCATTTAAAGGATATGTTCGTAGATACAAGATCTATGTGCATGACAATAAATGATATCCTTCCTTTAAACTCCCATCCAAATAATGATGGCTCTCGTCAGTAAAAAAATGTCTCTGAAGCCAAACCAATCCGATGCAAAGGTGCTATAACAAAGAAGGAAGCAATGGTAATGTTGGTCGGAACGGATATTGGACTCGAATAAGTTCTAGGATACCTATCAACAACATTGGTTGGAAGGTTCTGGAGAAAAAAAAATCGTTGAAACTTCCTTACAAACCTAGATGGAGAAAAACTAGGGAATGATTCTAGATCAAACCCCCATCTTTCATATCATGTCAATGGGTTGGATCTTGTTTATATTACACGCATAGATGAATAAACAGAGATTGTTGGAATGCAACTTGAGCTGGGGTCCTTTTGATTTAATTTTCAAAAGGTGGCACATATATTTTGATGCAAAGAGAGAGGCACATAAGATACAACAAGTATGGGTTATTTTTCCAAGGTTTCCCACGATATTTTGGAAAGAAAAAATATTGAAGGAAATTGACAACAATCTAGAAAAATTCATGTCCTTATAAGAAAACTGGGACAAAACGGTTGATAGATGTTCCACCAAAATTATGGTTTAAATCGACATGAGAGACGAGTTATATGAAGAAATAAAACTGGAATTGCGTGGAAGAATATGGAATCAAAAAGTAGATTATTGGAAAATCCCATTCAGATGTTTTGGTTGTAGACAGGCAGGCCACATAATCTAGGATTTCCCTCACCCTGTTATGAGGGAGCAGATTTGAGTGAAAGTATGGGTAAAAAATTCCACAAAAGAGCCGACGTGTTCCTTCATTAGATTGGCTACTTGAGTGTTGAGTTGTACCTATCATCACAGTTATGGAAGTTATGACACGGAAAAAATGGGATAAAAAATAATGCCATCATTCTCCTCGTATCTCGTTGAATTAATGACACTTAGCTGTCATAATAGCTTTAAATATCTTTGCCGGATATTCACACTCTAATGTCGGTCAGCCTGTCATTCCCTCTTTTTCCTGCTCTTTGGTTGGTTCTACCACAGACATGTGACATAATAGTTTCCATGTGTTAGAATAATCAACCCATAGTTAGCTACCTTAGACATTAATTAATCCATTTTTGTCTTATTTTCCTAGTTTCCATGTTCCACCTTATGCAAGTTGTCATCTACACATCCATAGTGGTCAAAATTGCTAATTTTGACTCATGGAGTGCTTGGGAAAGCTCATGGAATCAAATCTGCTTTATTCCTGGCCTCCTAAGCACCCTTCTTCTTTTTCTTCTTTATTGCCTGCTTTTTCAGTGTTCTGAGGCAATTGGGAAAGTTTGACTAGGTGAGGTTAACTAGTTTTTTGTCCTCCACATCCTCCACTCTTTTCTCGTATGAAAAGCATGTATGATTTATCCTTCCATTACCTTTTAGCTTGCCTAAGTGCTTTTTCCAATCGTGAGCTCCTTGACAATTTTGGAAACTGCTTTATGCACCTATGGGGGATTTGCTTAGATTTAGTAAGCTTGCTTTTGACTAGATTCGAATTGCCTCTTCATGCATTCGAATCCCTTATGTAACTATTTATTGTGGCAGCCTATGACTTAACAGGGTTGGCTATTGTACACTTATTCAATACAGTTTAGTGTTCAGCTCCATATTCAGTCTCTTTTGTGAGTGATTTTGCATGTTCAATTGATAATTGTTGTGAGTGTAATTGTTCTATCACTGGGTTCAATTTCCACATGGTATCAAATCCTTTGTATATCGATTTCTCTCCTTCCAATTTTTTTTGCAGGTTCGACATCATTGACTGGGAGCATTCTAGAGACTCCCGGGACAATTTCTGAGCTATGGATCAATCTCAGAAGATCATGTTGACTCCATTTAACTTCTTTGAATGGAAAGCGGAGATGGAGATACTATTGAGAGTGAAATGCCTCTACAGAGTGACTATGGCAATAGAAGCAGAGCCCAATGTAACTGCAAATAAGATAAAATGGCACAACAAGAGGGATGAGGCCTATGGTCTCCTGTGTCTGAGCATATCCAGAGACCTCCTTTTCCATCTTGATGGATTGACATCACCAGATGAAGTATGGGAGAAGCTTACTAATATTTTTGGAAAGATAGATGAGATGAAAGGGCATCAAATAGAAAATGAACCGATATCCCTAAGTCCAAATAGCTTTGAATCCCTTCAACTCTATTTCTCCAAGTTCAAAGCACTTGTTTTGCAGCTAAAACAATGTGGGATCGAAAATAAGGATGATCAGCTGGTCTTGGCCATACTCTCAAAGCTTGGCCCTGACTATTCAGTGTTTGTTTCGACCTTCTATGCCACAAAATTGACAGCTCGAACCTGGAAGATGCCTAGCCTTGCAGATTTCATGGAATCTCTCACACAAGAACAAGACAAACTGGTGATGATGGGCACCATCAAACCATCCAAAGACCAAGCTCTGGTTGTTGGAGATTTTAGGGTGGATTCAAAAAGCAAAAAGAAAGCTAAAAATCCACCTGAGCAAAAGAGAGACAAGAACAAGTCTCCGGAGGAGCCTCAAGGTTCCAAGAAGAACTACCAGAAGAAGAAAAACAAAGGAGAAATGAGCAAGTGCGCATACTGCAGTAAGGGAAATCATACTGGGAGCTCTTGCATGAAGAAGCAAATAGACATGTTGACCCAACTCCTAGAGAAGAATGTCATCTCCCTTCTAGACAGCTCAAAGAAGAGGGAAGGAGGATCAAGTTCAGAAGACAGAGAGAGAGTTCATGCATTGGTTGCTGGCACATCAAGCTCACCTAGTTTCATCATTGATTCTAGAGCTTCAAGACATATGGCTTCAACCAAGGAGGCATTCACCTCACTTGACATGTTGAAAGGTCCACCAATAGTACTAGGAGATGACTCTCTCACTGAAAGTTTGGGCAAAGGGAGGATTGATCTTGATCATGGTAAGTTCAGCAATGTGTTGTATGTTCCAGGTCTTTCCTCTAACCTCTTATCAGTGTATCAGATGACCCACACAGGGTCTCCAAAGAAGGTCATATTCTCCCCTGATGAATTTGAGATCACAGAGATCTCAAGTGGCAAAGTCATTGCAAAAGGAGTTGCAAATCATACTTCGAAGGTATACATGTTCTCACACTTCTTACCCTACTCAAACCCCTCTGCTCTTCTGATTCATGCTAATGAAGCAAGCAAGCTTTGGCATGAAATATTTGGCCACCTAAATTACAAGTATCTTTCTGATCTTTGTGAAAAAGAGATGGTCATAGGGTTACCAAAGATAAAATTTTCCAAAGGAGTCTTTCAAGGTTGCATCCTAGGAAAACACCCAGAGCATAAATTTGAGAGAGCTAGTCATGAGAGAACCTCTGCACCCCTCGAGTTGATCCACAGTGATGTTGCTGGCCCATTCCCTCATATGTCCATGATTCAACCCAAATATGCATTGACTTTCATAGATGACTTTTCCATGTATTGCTAGGTTTACTTCCTGAAACACAAGTCTGAAGTTTTTGGCCTCTTCAAAGTCTTTAATACTTTGGTTGAAAACCAATCTGGGAGGAAACTCAAGGTCCTCATATCTGAAAATGGTGGTGAGTATGTCAAGTCTAAGTTTATTCAATATTGTGCAGATTCAGGTATTCAGATGTAGCATTCTATCCCTTACACACCACACCAGAATGGTGTTGCTGAAAGGAAGAACAGATCACTGAAGGAGATGGCAACATGCATGATGGAGGCTAAGATTTTGCCACCAAAGTACCGGGACGAAGCTATAAACTGTGCAACCTATATCCAGAATAGGGTGCCTCATAAACAACTTGATGGTATGACTCCTTTCGAAGCATGGAGTGGGCACAAGCCAGATGTGACCCATTTCAGGATTTTTGGCTCAAGGGATTGGGCTAGAATTCCAACAAAAAAGAGAAAGGCTTTGCAGCCCCAAAGCCAAGAGTGTCTATTTGTTGGGTACTCTGAAGATTCAAAAGGGTACAAGCTGATAAATTTGAGCACAAACAAAGCCTTCATTGAAAGGTGTGTTTAGTTTCAAGAAGAACCCCTAGCAGCAATGGAAGTTGGGGAAGCCTCTTCACCACCAGAACCTCTGAATGTAAGTGAAGAGATAGTTGAGCATGCTGATTCTGATATGTCTGATAGTGATGAATTTATTACAGATCCTAACATCCCTACAAGGCCAAAATGGGCAGCCAATACCATTCATGCAGCAGGAGAGCTAGCTGGAAATCCTAATGACCCTAGGAGGACTAGATCTCAATTTGAGAATGCTTTGTGCATGAAGGATCCTATGTTTGATGAGAAATGCTATCTGATGGTGGAACCAGATCCTCAAACATATGAAGATGCAGCAGGAGATCCAATATGGAAATCAGCAATGAAGGAAGAGTTCAGCTCACTCCAGAAGAGTAACACTTGGGAGCTGGTTGATCTTCCCCCAGGGAGGAAGCTAGTTTAGTGTAAGTGGGTGTACAAGAACAAATTTGCTGCTGATGGTTCACCTCTAAATTACAAGGCCAAATTGGTAGCCAAGGGCTACTCATAGGTTCATGGCATAGATTACAATGAGACCTTTGCACCAGTGGCAAAGATGGACTCCATCAGGCTAGCCTTAGCCATTACAGCTTCAAAGCAATGGGAGGTACATCACATGGATGTAAAGTTTGTTTTCCTGAATGGAGATATCATTGAAGAGATATACATGCAACAGCCTCAAGGATTTTCTACTAACCCATCTCTTGTGTGCAGGCTAAGGAAGTCATTGTATGGGCTAAAGCAAGCCCCCAGGGCTTGGTATGCCAAGCTTGATAGCTTTCTTCTATCACTGAATTTTGTTTGATGAAAATCAGATCCAAATGTATATTTGAAGTTGATTAATGGTTCATTAATGATCATTGTGTTATATGTTTATGACCTCCTCATTACAGGAATCTCAAAGGATGAGATTGCTTCCTTGAAGGGTGCAATGAACCAAGCCTTCTCCATGACAGATTTGGGGCTCTTAAGCCAATTCTTGGGACTTGAGATTGCTCAAACCAAAGAAGGAATCAAGGTGCACCAGTCCAAGTATGCCTTGGATTTGCTGAAAAAATTCAGAATGAAGGATTGCAAGCCAAGCAAGACTCCTTTCCTTTCAGGAGTGAAGCTTGAAGAAGCTGATTCTTCACCTATGGTAAACAATACACTGTATAGGCAATTGATTGGATGTTTGTTGTATCTTACACATACTAGAACTGATATTTATTATGCAGTAATTGTGGCTTCTAGATACATGGATCAGCCTCATGAGATCCATTGGAAAGCGGCCAAAAGGATCCTTAACTTTGTTCAGGGAACAAGGACACATGGGATCTTCTATAAAGCAAAATCTGATCTTGAGTTGATTGGATTTACTGACAATGATTGGGCAGGTGATAGCACAGACAGAAAGTCCACATCAGGATATGTGTTCATTCTTGCAGAAGGGCCAATCAGTTGGTCAAGCAAGAAACAGAGAGCGTTTGCACTCTCATCTACAGAAGCAGAGTACAGAGGAGTTGTAAATGCAACAACTCAATGTTTATGGTTGCAGGGGTTACTTGGAGAGTGTGTCTTCGAATCAGAATACTCAACTACTATATACTATGATAATCAAAGTACCATTTGAATTTTCAATGATCCAGTTCAGAAGCAGAGAACCAAACACATTGAGATCCATATGCACTACATCAGAGAGCTTGTGCATGATGCACCATTCACCTACTCTTCTGTTCATCTTCAGAACAAGTAGCTGATATATTCACCAAAGAATTTTGTGAGAATACCTTAGCAATCTCAAATCACTGCTGGGGATTGTTGATCATGCTGTGAAGCATGAGTGAAGACAAGATTTCCAAATTTTGTTTTACAGTCCATGTTTAAGGGAGGATTTTCCCACTGGGTTTTTGCCTCTTTCCTTGGTTAAATGGACATGCAGTATGTAAAGGGTGACTAAGCCTTGTTGCTAGGCCCTATAATTTTCTGATATATTACTCATAAGTCAGGCTTAAGGGGGGGTGTTAGAATAATCAACCCATAGTTAGCTACCTTAGACATTAATTAATCCATTTTTGTCTTATTTGCCTAGTTTCCATGTTCCACCTTATGCAAGTTGTCATCTACACATCCATAGTGATCAAACTTGCTAATTTTGACTCATGGAGTTCTTGGGAAAGCTCATGGAATCAAATCTATTTTATTCCTGGCCTCCTAAGCACCCTTTTGCTTTTTCTTCTTTATTGCCTGCTTTTTCAGTGTTTTAAGGCAATTGGGAAAGTTTGACTAGGTGAGGTTAACTAGTTTTTTGTCCTCCACATCCTCCACTCTTTTCTCCTATGAAAAGCATGTATGAGTTGTCCTTCCTTTACCTTTTATCTTTCCTAAGTGTTTTTTCCAATTCGTGAGCTCCTTGACAGTTTTGGAAACTGCTTTATGCACCTATGGGGGATTTGCTTAGATTTAGTAAGCCTACTTTTGACTAGATTCAAATTGCCTCTTCATGCATTTGAATCCCTTATGTAACTATTTATTGTGGCATCCTATGACTTAACAGGGTTGGCTATTGTACACTTATTCAATACAGCTTAGTGTTCAGCTCCTTATTCAGACTCTTTTGTGAGTGATTTTGCATGTACAATTGATAATTGTTGTGTGTAACTATTCTATCACTGGATTCAATTTCTACACCATGCATTCTCACTTCTTCTTTTTTTGTCTTTTTTTTTCAAATGCAAATTTAGCCAGGCATGTCACGACCATAATAGTAAGGTTTCAGGCGACTACCATCCACCATTCCTGCGACAGAAGTTCCACCTAGTATCTGTATTTTCACTGTGCCCACATTAGTGATGTGCAAGATTACATATGGCCCTAGCCAATGTGTCTTTAGCATTCATGGGTGTTTGAAAATTTTGTTGTCATAGAGCAACACAAGTCCTTTGACTTTGAATGGTTTGACCCGGATATGGTCATCATGCCATGCTTTCTATCTCTGCTTCTCGACTATCTGATGAAATCCTGCAAAGAAGCATTTCTCTTCCACCTAAACAAGCTGCGAGAACCTTTTCTCAACAACATCTCTTTCAGTGCCAAAATTCTTAGGCTTGGCACAATGTACTCCATTGGTACAATAACTTCCTATCCATACACCAGTCTGAATGTGGTGTGCCTTGCTAGTCGTTTGCAAGTTGTGTGATACGCCCATAGAACAACTGATACTTTTTTATCCCAGTCATCTTGGGGCACATTGCATACCTCGATCAATGCGTTTTCCATAATCTTGTTAAAGGATTTGACCGTTCCATTCTCTAGGGTATGATAGGGTTTTGTCTTCTTATGTTGGATATGGAACTTTGCAGTAAGCTCATCAATCATTTTGTTAAAAAAATGCGTACCTTGGTCACTGATTAGAATTTTCAGGCATCCAAATCTAGTCACCACATTTTCAAACAAAAAATTCGCTGCAGTCGCAGTGACGCAATATTTAACAGTCACAAATTAGCCCATGTGGTTAAATAGCTCGTCGTAGTGATAATGTAGCACACTCCAGTTCTTTTACCTGGAGGAGTAATCGGTCCAACAAAATCAATGACCTACTTATTGAATGCTTGCAGTGTTGTCTGTGGTGCAAGTGACATCTCGTAATAACATGATGGTTTTCCTATTCTCATATCACAGTGCCAATAGAAGCTTTTAGTATCCATGTGTATGGTTGGCCACCATAGTCCTGCATGCAATATCTTACGCACAGTTTCCTTTTTTGCTTAGTTTCCTCCTGCGACACCAGCATGTAATTCACCCATAAAACATTTGAGCCCAACTTATACAATTTTCCAGCAATCAATGTAAATTCAACATCTCTAACGACCAAGTACTTATTTTGATTGACGAAGAATCCTGGAGGTACATAGCCTATACTCAAAAAGTGGATGATTGAGTTAAACTCCTTAATATGATATTCTATCATGGTAACTGCAAACACTTGCACGTCGAGAAAATTATCTTCCAGGCTAGTTGGTTCTTCACAACTTTATATATATCCTTGATAAGGGGGTCTATCCCAACATTCAGTCGACCAGGTTTAATAATGACCTCAAAATCAAATTCTTGAAACAAGAGAAGCCATCGATGGGTCTTCCCCCCCAACAATGGCTTGTTAACTAGGTATTTCAACGTTGAATGATCAGTGTACATTTAGAAATGTCCCCCCCAAAAATAGTGTCTAAACTTTTGGAATGCATAGACCATAGGAAGGCCTTCTCTTTTTGTCTTTGTGTAGTTCTTTAATTTTGTTGACATTTTTCTGCTATCAAAAGCAATAGGGTGGTAAAGATCACCCTCTCCTGGTTGTGTCAAGACTATGTCGAGTGCAACAGATGATGCGTCAACATGAACATGGAACTCCTTTTTCCAGTCTGAGAATAACAGTATTGGCGCAGTGGTCATCTTGTTCTTTAATTTATCCAAGATTTCCTTTCAAGATGGCATCCACTGAAACTTTGCATCTTTCTTCAGTAATTTCTCCATAGGTACAATGATCTTTGGATACCCTCTAATTAACTTCCTATAGTATCCTGCATGTCCTAACATTGATCTGAGTTGCATGACTGATGTAGGTGGTGGTAAGTCAAGAATAATCACAAATTTTGCTGGGTCAACCAAAATACCATCGCGACACATGATGTGACTATTATCAACCCAAATGTAACTTCTTCGTCTGAGTGCTGACACTTCATATGTTGGTACACAAAAGGACACTTTTGGATTTAAGGATAGCAAGGACACCTTCACACCCGTGGCACTAATTTTCTCTGCAAGTTGATTAACATCAACATTACTTGGAGCATGTACCAAGACCCGAATCACATAAATGAAGTGAACTTGTATTAATGTCAACTAAACACAAAAATAGGTCAGAGGTCAAATCTCAAGATCATGGCAAGTAATAATAGCAATCTAGAATGGTCAAGTTTATATCTTCCATAAAAGAGAAGGCACCTAGTATAGTTACCAATGGAAGCAGAATTAAACAAAATATGGGTAAGGCCTCCGTAATGAAGTACAACCCTTGATAATGAAAACATAATGACAATTCAGTTAGCATTGGTTAACAATCCATCAAATATCTCACTTGTTACTTGGCCTTGACCCTACTTGGCTAAATGGTATACAATAGTTGCTAAGGTTACAGTCTTTCCTGTCTCGAGAGGGCCTTGAATTAAACTCATAGGATTTTGCAAAACCCTATTTACAACACTAACCTGCACATGATATAAAGAAATGAATTACAAAAACTTCTAAAACAAACAAAAGACTGCATCATTCATTAACAATAGCTAAGACAATTGTTATAACGAGAAAGCCATCCACACCAATTTACAAGAAATATCTAGCATTCACATAAATCTTACTTATGTATATTCATTATCATGGTGAATCCATTCACATCATTTTTTCTTGTAAATTCAAATGGCCCAAGGTTCAGTATCATAGATTCCAAGTTATTTTTCATTGTGTGTACTCAAGTGTGCATGTTGAAGAGAATTCATTAACTGCAATACATGTAATAATGAATCATGAAGTTGAACACTCAAAAATATGCTCAAGATCTAATGTTTTGGTTAAGATCAATCCTCAAATGGTCTTTTGATCTCAATAATTATATACACAGGAATAAATAACTACAGAATGGATACCTTGCTGAAAACCCCAGCATAGTGTATTGATTAAGGATCCCTATCAGAGAAAGTTCATGAAAATACAAGTTCAACAACCCTGATATCACTGTAAAATTATACCTAGATGACTTTGAAAGAAAAAAAGATAAATCATTGTATCCAGAGTAGTAAAATGGTAGCAATTACATTAAAGAAAATGATTGCATTAGATTATATATTTTAGGCATTTAATATTTGGACTTTACGCTATTGGCTACTTATATTTCTACTATTCATTTTCAGTTTATTTAATATATCTTATGATGTCCACAGGAAAAACTGGTAACAATTAATATGCAGTGGATGAACCCTTTCCTTCTCTTATGCATAAAGTAATCTAGCTTGCATCAGTTCCTGCAAAGAGGAAGAGACAATGAAATCAAACACATTGAAAAATATTTAATTTGTAGCAATCAAATGGTGCAGAGCAGAAAGAGACTAACCTTGCTAGAATAGGGTGGAATCTTAAAAGGTAATTGGCACATGTCATGAAAATGGGAAAATATCCATAAGCAGCTTCAACAGAAGCAGGTCCAGTCACCCCTCCATTCGCTATTGTTGGATGCTGCAATCGAACAAACATGTGAAAACATCTGTAACTAATGTTCCTCTGAAATAAACACAAAATCAATGAAATATAATGTATCTTACCTTTCAAACTATTTTCAACTTCGGATTTAGTACAGCAAGACCTCCAGGAGGAAGTCTTGGAGCACCAGGCACAAAACAACAAAATGCACATTGCTATTCAGGAGTAAACTCCCCCATGATTTGAAGAAGTTGTAGGCTCAACCAGTGAGTAAGATGATGATGGCCCAAGTAAAAGAAATTAAATATCCATATAGAAAACAACTTGAATAGATACTTACATTGACAATGGGAGGACTCTTATTTGTATATCCATGGTCAGATTTGATGTGATCCACAATTTTCTCAGCCTATAAAAGAATCACAAATTTAGTTGACATTTTTCTACCAATTGATAATTTACATTAAGGCATCCCAACATTATAAAGGAATGCTGAACAACAATTTTTCTACTAAATTAATGATTACAAAAAGGCACCCAAGCATTATGAAGAAATCTTGGACAATGAAGCGATAAAACATACCACCCATAGCTCACGCTAGCCACAGAGAAGATAATCCAGTTCATCTCTAGCAAAAATATGCAACGATGAAAGCGGAAACACCTGCAAAAGAACCAGAGGGTGTTAGTCATAATCAACATTATGTGAAATATACTGCAATATTCATCGACATTATGATGCATAGTGCACAATGGATGTACTTAGCAGCAAAGCATCTGAAATTTTAAATAAAATCCAAAATGACAAACACCTGATTAAATCCAGCACGAAATGCCTCCATTTGTGGCATAATCCCTGTTTTTACTACTGCATCAACTACTAGTGGAACATACTCTTCCAAGTTATGAATGCTGACCTGAACCAAAAAAAATATAACATTTCAAACTTGAGCTTTGACCTGAGCAACCCAAAAAAAATAATCAACAAGAATCACAAGAGCCTGAGAAATTCCATCTTAGATAACACACCATGGTGTCACTCTCCCTTTCCTTGAGAGCATATTCAAGATATCCAGGAAGTGTAAAATCAAGGAAAATATCCTAAATTATAGCATCATGAAAACATAGTCCAAATATTATCTTCCTGTTATCACTTGGCATGGCTTCCAAGAACTGCTTCTTACTAACAAGGGCTTGCATTTCTAGCAATATTGTTCCAAGCTCAGGATCAAAGTATAGAATATCATATAAATCAGCTCCTACGAATGATAGAAATTCATTAAATTTAATTTTAATCAGTAAATGCATGTTCCAAAATTAAATCACTTAATTAGGAATTCATAATTGGTGTGTTTAATCCTACTAGTCAAATTAGTGTTACCTATCCAAGGATAAGTTTATAAAAAGCTTTTGAGAGGGGTAAATCTATAATTCAACCATCTTGTAGAGATTTTTCCATAACTTGTCCCAAAAGACAAAAATTATCTAATACTTTAGAAAACTGGATTGAAATGGAGGAATTTGTATTAGATGGCCATGGACGAGGAAATAAGCCAAGAGGTGCTTGAACAAAGTCTGCATTTCCACCTATGCACTCTTTATTAATTTTATCCAAAGATGAAGAGGAATCAATTACTCCACCGGACCTCTCGAATTCAATATCTATAGTAGACATAGTAGGAGAAGAAGTTGTCCTCCACATGCTAAGTGCACTCTTTTGCAATTCATGGCTTAGAAGTGTGTAGAACTCTAAAGTTGGACCTGGACCTATGCCAAGCCCCCCAAAATATTCCACCTCTAGGAATTCCTTTTGATTAGAATACATTTCCATTATCTTTGCAGTTGAATCTGATATATGAACTCTCGAGACACAGACCTTTTGATGCTGCAATCTTCCAACACGCAACTCTCTTTCATTGGTAACATTTGGAATGTCAGAACTCTACTGATGTTGCAAGTGTTGTAAGGCACAAGATAATCCAAAGGAAGTAGAGTGAAAATATTTCCTCCTTGTCTCAAAAGGAAATAATAAGGGGCATGCTTTAGTCATTTGGTGGCACCAAGAAGGTAGACTGCCACTACATAATGCCAGAGCATCTTGAATTTGGTATTCCAACTTTGGAGTCAACTTTCTGCTTAAGAAATCTTTTTGTACAACAAATGGACCCACCACTTTCAGTTGGTCTAATGTAGAAATCTTCCCCTCCATGAAGGCATCCGATTCTCCTTCAACCCTTAAACGAGGTGCTAGATGATTTAGACCTTCCAACACACGTAGTAGAAACAAAATATTATAGGTTGGATTTGATTTTTTTAGATCACATGGAAGATCTCCTTGCAAAATGCTATCTAGAAGTGATGCCTGTTGCCATGATGTTTCAGATATGGAGCTGCCATTCGTAGCATTCTTAGAATTTTTACGGAGCAAAGAGGTTCGAGATACTCCCACAAATTCCGTCTCCTCTTGGGAATCAACCCTTTGATATGTAATAGTGTAAAAACCATCCCAAATCCTTCTCCCATCACCTGGAGCATAATATGATCCAGTATACCTTTCATCATTATCTTCATCTGCTACTGCTTGATGTTGGATTGCTTGATATATTGTTAGTGACCTATTATGCTGCTTCTCACATGAAAAAAGGTTCAACCTTGGAGGATCATTCATACTATTAACAGACAAAGAGTAATGATCTCTACTCCCTTTTTTACCTCTAGCACCAACAGATGCAAGCCCAGCCATTTCAGTTGCTGCAAAAGACAATGAACCCTTCGAACCAAAAGGGCTTCCTCTCTTGACATCAGCAGATTCACCACTTCTATTTAATATGGCAGATTTCCATCCAGAAATAGAAGATGCTTGTGATTGGACTTTTCCCACTGAAGAGGCCACAACAGCATCGTCAACAGCATCTCCAAGCTTAACATCATGCACCCTCTCCAGTACACAAGCAGGAAGTGAATCGTCACCAAATACCTAAAGACTGAATGCATCGAGGAGAAAAATGCAAAGATAAATCAACAAAAATTAGGCATACAATGTAAGAGAAAAAAATATGCCAACCATTTAAAAGTTTCTAGTGAAACCTCATTATTATTTCCTATCATAAGATGATGTTTTTGCAGATACCTCATGTTCTTCATCTTCATCATTGGAAAGTTCTTCATCTTCAATTATTAAAGCCTCATCAATTTCAATAGGGGAAATATCCAAGTCCTCATCCTGCAAAATACAGACATAAACATTATTATGGAGAAATGTCCAAACCCGACTCTTAACCCAAGCACTAAATTTGGTTATTCAATGAAATCTCCTTTCTAGGGAGGGATGGATTGTTAACATGGAAAACCTAAATGATGTAATTGGAAGACATGTATGGTTCAGTTCAATATGTATCTTTGATGGTATCTAACATATCTTAACCAAACCTTTTGCATGGGGATATGGTCCAGAGAAGCTCATCATAGGCAATTAAGTTTTATTTCATAAAGTGAATACTAGATATTTACTTCCTATAGGATGAATTTAGTAAGGAAAATATTCTACTATAATCTAACATCATAAGAAAAGTCTATTTACAGCCAACATCTATTTGAAAAATATTTGCTTTCTGCAGATTGAAAAATAAGTCCCTGTCTTTTTTTCCATATCAAGCTTATCCAAGGCTCGGTAAATCTGCGCAACTATGACACGCCACAATTTCAACAACCAGATAACTAAATGTGTCATTAGAGTTGGTCTATTGCATATATCCAACAATCAAATAGAGGTCCCTTTGTGTGAGCATTTTCATCATGTACATGCATGTCAAATGCTAGCCTCATATTTAACCAAATATATCAAACTACTTTTGGTTCTTATTGCCCAAAAATAAGTTGATGTGGCAATAGTAATATTAAAGAAAAAATTGTATATCTACTTGACCATTGGTTCTGTATCTATTTGTATATCTGAAAATACAAATAATTACCATAATGGCCTAGTTGGTTGGGATATCATCCAGGTGGCAAGTGTAGATCTTGGGTTTTTTCCCATGCAATGAAGATGTGAATCAGTAGTACAAAACAAGTATATATGCATTTAAGCAATCAAATAGATTCGGAAAAAGCATTTGAATATGCATTCAATTATTTCTAAAATGGAAGTAATTGACATTCAATATTCAATTCTATTAATAAGCAATGGGATATGAGGATGGGTGGATGGGGCTAGAAGGTAAAAATTACGAAAACATGTCCTTACACTAAATAACATTATGAATATTCCTCCAAAATACATCCCTCATAAATGATTACTTATCAAAGCAGAAATATATCTTCATCATCATCCAGTTAAACTTCTCAAATTGAGGATTCACCAATAATTAATAAATCCCTCTCAATAAACATACCTCAGAACCTAAATTCCCCTGTGATTGCTTCAGTTGTGAATCCATGTCAAATACTCCTTTTTTGTGATCTACATTTCTTATCTGCAGACCCCTTGACCCATCTACAAGGCATTTCAGAAAAGATTTCCCCTTGACTCCTTTTTTGTTGATGATGTACTTGCATGTACATCATCCAACCCTTTTCTAGAAGAATTCCCAGCTCCCATTTAGGACCTGGATCTTGTATAAGGATGACGATCATATGAAGTTGGAGTAGATGTTGATGTGGATGATGTTCCAGCCATGCTAGTTTTCCTAGAACCACTATCACAAGCACCTACAACTGAGGAAGGCTTATGCCCTGTATCACTTCGTTGAATTCTGGGCCACATAAATTCTTCAACAATAGCCAAATTATCTAGAGGATCAATGAGTATAACATTGGATGAGTAATCATGAAGAGAATTTTCTCCTTGTGCCCTATAAAGCCACAGTTTAAAGGGTTGAGATAAGGCACTCAGTCCTACCGAAATGCTCGCATTTCCACTAGATGATCTTGGAGCATGACTCAAGATAACTGGAAAATGTTCTAATGAAGCTAATGTGTTTTGTAGTTTGTTGACCAAAAATTTCATAGGAGCTTCCCTTCCATCCTCGTAATCCAAAGAAAGAGAAATTTCAATAAACAACTTGAATGTTTTAAGTGCATGCTGTCGAAGATTCAACAAATTCACTTTTGTCACATTCTCTTTAGACAAAGTACCACATGAAAAATAATTGAGAAGAGATGCTACAACCCCACTTCCAATAAACTCAAAAGTTGACACACCATCTCCTTTACTAAGTTCTGCAATAATATCTGCAACAACACTCTACAATTGATCTTCATTAGAAAAGGAACCATGCCCAAAATTTTTACCCTTACCCTTTGATTTAATTTTTGGATTCAACAAATTGCCATTCAACTTTGTGCAAAAGCTTTTCAAATTGAAAAGATTTTATGTAATTCCAGCATCAATAGCACCGAAATCAGCAGGAAAGTAAGTATCTTTAAAATGTTTACCATGAGCACTAACAGCTACCCAAAGACCTGAATTAAGGGCTGGAATCAATGCATCTCCTAAATATGGAGGTGAACCAGCAGTTCGAGTACTCATGCCTTTGGGTTCTTCCATTCCATTTGCTTCACTGTTTGATCCACCAATACATCACCTATCATTAGAGAAAATTTGAGGTATAAAATGGGTCTTCTAAGGAAAATAATAAAATAATAGTTAAAATAATAAAATAAGAGCTAAAATAATAAAATAATAGTTGTTAATTTTGGAGGAAGAATGAAAAAAACTACTTTTTTGTTCGTATTTTCGACATATCTTTTTGTATTTTTACTCAAATTATGAGAAGGAGAGTTCGTTGGATGCACAATTTAATTCCACATCCAACGAGTACCCACACTACATACTTTTGACAAACCCCTCTACCCTGAAAACAAGAAATATCTGAAAAAATATGATGATGATGTCATCATCATGTTTTTTCAGGTATTTCTTGTTTTTGGGGTAGAAAGGTCTATCAAAAGTATACAGTGTGGGTACTTGTTGGATGCGGAATTAAATTGTGCATCCAACGAGCTCTCCTGCTCATAATTTGAGTGAAAACACAAGGAGATATGTCGAAAATACGAACAAAAAAAGTAGTTTTCTTTTATGACAAATATGTCAATTCAACCATTATGCTTGACTCATTTTATTGAAATTCTATTGGTTCTTGAATTCCAACTCACAAAATTTATCGTTGGCGCGTTTTCTTATAAGGCCCATTTTAGACCCCAAATTTCCTCTAATGTACGTCTGGGTTTAGGAGGCACCCCCATTGAACCATATTGGTCTTTTCCTAGAAATGGATGAATTGAATTTGTACTTGACTGATTTGATAATACCAACGTGTCTACAGCATGAACAACACCTTCTGTGACAAACATTTTGGAAAAGATACCAGGAAGTTTTTTCATAAGAACCTCCGCTATTTGTAAGGCATGTATTAATACTTGTGGATCTTTCCATGCTAGAAATCCTGCTAAAACGTTGCACACAATAACAATGTTTATAACACAAATTTGACAACTTAACAACTAAATAATTTTGTTATAGTAAACTGCATCCATTTAGTACCTTGAAATATTTGTCACTTGAAGTAGACATTGCAGCAGATCAACAGTACTGAAATACATCAATTTGCTGATAACAGAAAGGAATTTGTGATGAATAGGAGCATTCACACTTGAGCCATATACCTGTTTCACCAATTGGTTTACAACTTATATCCTGCAATTCTTCTTTTAAAAATCCAACAAAAAATCTCCAGGATTGATTCTTTGTACACTGACCTGTACTAAAATTGGAAAAAGATCTATTCCAAACTGTGCCAAAATATCTGGTTGATCACGAAATAGTGTTTCCCGAGAAGATATATCTGGCACAGTTCCACTTGTATCCTCTTTCTTTACAGTACTACTTCCAAGAGAATGCTTTCCCAAAGAATTCTTTGATTGTATGCCATAACTAATAGGAGGACAGATAGTCCCTTGTGGCAATGCTGGGAGAAGCTCATTGATTAAGGAGACAATTTCATACATCTATTTCAAAAAGAAAAATTATGCTTTTAGAAGCAATAGATTTATACATATCTAGACTATCATAAATTACTACCTGCTACTAAATAATACAAAAAAAAATTAAGCACAACTAGTATGGATCAATTCTGTACAACTTATCCATTTAAACTTAGTGTTGGAAAAAATGGCAAATGAACCAAATCAGTAAATGTTACAACTTATTATTTGCCAAGTCATTTGGACAAATATAAATCAAGCTAACACCATGGCTCTAGAGAAATCCCTCACAAGAATTGAATCAAAAAGATAATTGACATACCTTGGTGAGGATCCCCTGAAGAAAAAACTTGAGGCGGATAGCCACCATATGGAGAAGGATATGATCCTGGTGGAGGCCCATGTTGAGGGTAACCATGTGGTGCATTATGCTCTAGTGGAGGATAACCACCCTGTGGAGGGTACCCTGCAGGAGGGTAGCCGAGAGAAGGGTATCCAGAAGGGGGGTATCTAGCAGTGGGATATCCTGCAGGGGGGTATCCCAATAGTGGGTATCCTGATGGTGTGTATCTTGAAGGAAAGTTTCCATGTAAAATGTTTGAGAACAACCCTTTGTCACTTTATCCAGCCCCTTTTCGTCCTTTGTCACCTCCTCCCATTCTTCTGTGTCTTGCGAACAAAGAAATTAGTGGAAAATAGTAAGATCCATGAAACAAATCCTAATGAAATACAATTTAAGCATCAAGACATTTCATAAATAGTTCATCTAGTAAGTTCCATTAATCAGTAGGAAATTATCCAAATATTCCTTTGTTTTTTGAAGTTAATGTCATAAGAACAGAACATATGATAACTTCCCTGGTTCAATTTGGTACAATGACTTAAACAAGATATGTTTGGATGTCAGGACCAATGTCCCAAAGACAAGATAAGATTCCGCCAACCTTAAGAAATGTTGAAATTAGTAGGCACTGCAGCTATGAAATTCAACAATATATCAGAAAGGAACTCTTAGAATCAGAACATAGTCGAACACCAGAATTATGCCCAATGCACTTCACAAATCTGAAATGTTGACAACCTGTCAAAAACAGTAAGCAAGTTCCTCAATAGAAGGAAAATAGTAAGCCATTCTGAAAGATACATTAAATGCTCTTCATTTCAACCCAATTCTTTCCCTCACATGTAATAGACTTCAACCAAAAAGATACAATTGCAAGTATTTCTATCATATCCACACATTTCTTAGAAGCAATATAAACAATATTTATCACTTTATTTCCATTTGTTTGCATTATGGAAGTTTGACGTTCAAACATTAAGATTGCTTAAATGGAAAGTCTATATGTGTGCAGCCTTGGATACAGGTCTCATCCAACCAAGCATACATCTGACCATGTTTCGTGTATGAAGACTTTGACTAGAGATAGTATGCTAATATCTTGGCTTCTACTAGCTTTTCCCATAGTATTCTTTTATGTGAGATAAGGAAGGAGGTTAAACAATAGTATTTTTGTTTTGAATATTATTTCTCATAAAGTTGTAAATCATTGCCAAAATAACGGTAAGGTGGAAAGAAAGGTAGCTTGCATGATATCTCACTATTGCCACATCAAATACTTTGTAAGCAGTGAGAACAAAAAATAGTTTAATCTTAAAAAATAGAGCTATTTATTAACATACATGTACGTAATAAAAATTCTCTCAAGGGGAGTTGAGGTTGTTCTATGGAAAATATAAGTCCACCCACATATATTCAGTTTTCTAATTCATGAAAATATGGTGAATGCTGATTTCTTAAATGTTTCAGTTTAAGAAAGGGAATAACACAAGAGGGTGCAAAGGTTTAAGAAAGGGAACAACACATCTACACCATTTGAGTCCCAAGTTTCAGACATGAGAACTTGAAATTGAATCCTAATATTTGAAAAATCCTTTCCTTTTTCTTTCTCTAACCATTCAATAAGAAGCTTCAAGTATTCTTCATATTTTCTTTGCCCATCATCTTCTCCAAGAGTATCTTTTGACTTTAACAAAAAATGGAAGGTGAGATCCTTGATACTTCCCCTATAGAGTGCAAAACTAACAACATACTTATCAAAAATGTGATAAATGTAGTCTAATGTAGCATAAGTCTTATGAGAGTCCTGGTCCATGGAATACTTACAATCTCCTTCTGAATTTGACTTGTGTTTTGCTAATTCTTGAAACTCCAAAAATTCAGTTGCCAAAACTAGATTTAATATATTTGAAGAAAGAAAGCCAAGAACAATATTGGATTATACAAGGTGAATCTGACAACCATAGAATACAAGCTTCACCTGGAAATCATTAACATCTTCATCATTTATATCCATCTTCAGCATTTATCATCCATTGTATACTGGGATTTTCTTCTTCTTCACTTGAAATTTGCAAGCTTACCTCTGACGGTTCAAACCCCATATATGACCATCCAACAGAGCATCTTTCAATATATCCACGTCTTCCAGCATGGCATTTAAGAAATTGGGGCTTATTTTGTAAAATTCACTGGAGTTGCAGTGGTACCATAATTTCAAACCATGGACATATGTAGGAAAATTTCAGAAAAATAATATTGTAAATTTCTTACTTGTTACAAGATATATACTATAAAGATAACAAGTAATTTCTTTCCTTGTACACTAGTCAGTACTTATACTTGGAAAGTAATTTTATTAGATATACTAGAATTTTCAAGCACAGGAATTATGCACAATCTCCTGAAATGTGTTTGACTAATTATCGCATGATCTAAGTTATAACCCATTTAAGTTTTAACAAATGACAAAGATAATATTTTCCAATCAAATAGTTGTTGCGAGAAAAATGAATATTAACTTTTTACCAGCATACCTTTAAGACTTGTAACCTGCTAATCCATTAACTCTAGTTCCATTCATTAACTTTCAAGCAAACTAAGAAAAACTACCATCTCAAGAACCAAGTAGGTATATTATGAAATATGGATCAAAAATATAACCGACATACCTTGGTGAGGATTCCCTGAAGAGAGACCTTGAGGCGGATAGCCACCATATCGAGAAGGATAGAATCCTGGTGGAGGCCAATGTTGAGGGTAACCATGTGGTGCATTAGGATCTAGTGGAGGATAACCACCCTGTGGAGGGTACCCTACAGGAGGGTAGCCGAAAGGAGGGTATCCAGAAGGGGGTTATCTAGCAGGGGGATATCCTGCAGGGGGGTATCCCGACGGTCGATATCCTGATGGTGGGTATCCTGAAGGCGAGTGGCTATGTAAAATTTTTGAGAACAACCCTTTGTATCTTTCTTCATCCTCTTGTCATCCTTTATTGCCTCCTCCCATTCTTTTGTGTCTTGGGAACAGAGAAATTAGTGGAAAAGAATTAGATCCATGAAACAAATCCTAATGAATTTGAATTTAAGCATCAAGAAATTTCATAAATCATCTAGTAAATTCCATCAATTAGTAGGAAATTCTCCAAATATTCCTTTGTTCTTTGAAGTGAATGTCATAAGAACATAACATATGATAACTTCTCTAGTTCACTTTGGTAGAATGACTTAAACAAGCAGATATTTTTGGATGTCAGGACCAATGTCCCTGGGACAAGATAAGATTCCACCAACCTTAAGAAATGTTGAAATTAGTAGACACTACAACTATGCAAGCCAACAATATATCTGGATCTATCCCTTGAATACTAAAAACACACCTAGCTGCTAATAATCAAATCTGAAAAATAGGTAAGATGTTCTCTTCAAAACAATAATAAAACTACTTTTATTTAAAAAAAATCTACTTTGTTAGGGATTTAAATTAATTAAACCAACTTCCACTAGTGTATTTCCTCTTTCAAATAGATTTAAGGCCTTTTTCGTTTAGATCGGTGGGTGTCCATTTGGTTTAACTCTGCTAGTTCTTTTAAAAGAACCCAACAAAAATATAAAAATTTAACACCTTTACTATTGAAATCTTATTAATCTTTTAAGGTCCATTTATACATGTCTATGACAATTGTTCCCATGGAAACATCATAATTCAATCCATTTGTACTTATATACTCATTTATCATCTTCCCTTGCTTTGTTGCATATCTTCCCAAGTGGTTGTATTCTAGAAGCAACTCATGATAGTAACCATGTTGGGATTTCCACTTGATGTTTGCATTTGATTAAACACTGTCAAAGACACAAATCAAACATAGATCCTGGGAAAACCCAGTAATCAAGACATATGATGAGACTACAGAGAAGTTGTGGAAGGAACATGAAACTGTACCAGCCAGGGAAAGGCACAATTGAGCACCAAAGGCAGGCGTACAAGTCATATAGTTGTATGGATCAGTTAGTGCATGGTTCAGTATAGTTGTACAGGGGGTACACATCCATATAGCCATACATATTCGTACTATCATATGGATAGTGCAGCCCATACAGGGGGTTGTACAGGGTAGCAACAAAAGCAGATTTTTGTTGGGTTTTTGCTTAAATTTTCTGGGGCAAGTAAAGCTTGTCTTATGAGAGGTAGAATTTGTCAAATTTGATGTGTATTTTCTCAAGGTCATTTCCCCAAGAAGGGAGCCCTTATAAGGTTGGAAATTATTTTAAAAAATATTATTTGAATGGAAAAAATTGTGCAAGAGTTTAGATCTGCTTTCTGATATTTTTCTTCCACTATAAAAATTTGTTAAGATATTTCAACAGTACAAATTATTTAGTGAGTTGTAAAAGTTAATTTTCAATAAGGAAATCACTAGGAAATATTTGTTTAGGCCTGGAATAAGTAAAATTTAACATGGTATCCAAGCTTACACTCTAAAGAGAGATCAAATCTAACATCTATAGCAGTAGATCTTGGTGGGTGCTTGAAGGAATAAGCACATAACAGTTATTTTGTTGAGATCTAGTTATGACAACAACCAATATTAGATTTGAAGACTCAACTAGATGGGGCATCAATACTATCTAAGAAATGGAAAATATGGGGAATCAAAACTAATTTCTTTAAAAAAAATACAAAAATGCAAAGGAACATCAATACTATCTAGGAAATGTAAAGGAAAATTGCTAGCAAGGCAAATACATTTCAGGACATTGCATCAATAGAAGTGAAATATTTTCAGATTCTATATAAGGAGCTTTGAGGGTAAATATTGCAGATGTAGTTAGGATTTCATCCTAATTTTCTAGGCTTTAATGAAGTGTCTATAGTTGGTTGAAGTAGGGAAGGAGGAGATTAAACAAGTCTTACACTCTTTTCAAAAAGATAAAAATCTAGGTCTTAATGGTTGTACTATATAATTTTTTCTAAGTTTCTATGATATTTAGAGGATATTGGATCTTGTCTCCGTAGTTGAAGATTAATTATTTCAAAGAATATTCTAGGATCCCTTAACTCAATTTTTTTGAAATTAATCTAAAAGAGGAAATGTCTACATCTTTTGAAGACTCAGAGGCAAAATTCTGTATGTAACATCATCTACAAACTAATCTCAAAAGTCAAAGGTCATTGCAAGTACATTAAAATGTGTACTCTTAAAGGTCATCTCCTAAGAATAGTTTGGGTTCTTAAGTAACAAGTAGATGCCTGATGTAGTAGGGGTGGCTCATGAAGGACTTCACTCTATTAAAGTCAGAAAGATGCTAGCAATGGTTATAAAATTTGACTTGTTTAAGGACTACAATAGGTTCCACCAGTTATCTTTATATTTTGTATGTCATTAGTTAATTGGATTGAGAGGTCATCTATACACTATGTTAAACCCTCTAGAGGGTAGAGACTAGGGTGTCTTTTGTCTCCATTGCTCTTCCCAAGGTCTCAGCAAGATTTTGGGAACACTTAGAAGCTCTAGATCATTGAAGTGGATTAAAATTGGTAGGGTTCTTATTCGGACTCATCTTTTATTTGTTGATGATGTTCTACTTTTTAGGCATGGTTCTATTTGACAAGAAGACAAAATCAAGCAATCAATCTAGCTATATGGTGTGGCTTCAGGGATGGAAATTTAATAATCAAACTTCATTTATTTCCTTTAATGAGATATGCAGAAGGGTAGATAGCGAAATCTCACAAAGACTTCCCTTCAAGATCATAGATTGTAATCAAGGGTTGAAATATTTGGGTTTTGTTCTTTATCCTAATGATCATGGGTTTAGACACTGGAAGTGACGTTTTCAGAAGATTGAGAGGAGAATATTTAAATGGTGCTCCTATTGGTTATCTGTTGGAGGTATATTGACATTAATCAAATCAATGTTGGAAGAAACACATATTTATTGGAATTCAATGGCATAAATACATGTTGGGATCCAGAAGAAAATAAGAATAGAATGTTTTAAATTTTTATGATCAATCAAGAAGGAAAAGGAGGGGATCCTATTGGTGAAATGGTAGAGAATCTCCCAACCTAAATCTTTTGGGGGTTGAGGATTGAAACTTATCCATCATTTTGGAAAGGCTTTGGATGCAAAAATTCTTTGGAGATTTCTTAAATATAAAGGCTTGTGGCATCGATTTATGACCCATAAATATATTGAACCCTCAACACTGGAAGAATAAATAAGGATTCCTGTCATGAAAGTTATAAATGCTTCAGTTATGTGGAAATCCCCGGTACTCTCCTTTCATCTGCTAAGTCGATGGTTGTTTTGGAAGATATGAAATGGAGCAAAATCTAGGATAGGATGAGATCCTTGGATAGGCTGTGAATGCCATCTCAAACATCCAGAAAAATAGATCCTTCATTTAAGGAAACATTGCATTTTTACTTTGCTGACATACTTGATCCACTCTTTATGGCATCAAAGATTGAGTGCAAATAGCTTGGAACTGGAAGGAGTAGAAGCTACACACTATAATTGTTTTACTCAGAGGCTGTTGAATAGCTCAATCAGACTTAAACCTAAAGATGTATTAATCTAGTCCAAAAATCCTATAAATGGTGATTGCATAGCTTGACTTACCTATATAGCTATATTTTTGGATGATGAAGAAAAGGAGGTGTGCTGGTGGTGGAAACCTATATGAAAGTTAAAACCTTCCATGAAAACTAAAATATTTATGTGGCTTGGAATGTCCAGTAAATCCTTAACTTGGGAGGTGCTGCAATGACATTCAAGGAAAGGTCCAAGCTATAGTCTTCTATGTCGAAATGATGGAGAGATAATCTACCAGTAGTTGATGGATTGTCACGTTGGAAGAAATGTGTGGGATGTTTTTGGCACATTGATAGGAAGGGAAAGGAAACTGGCAAGGGATGGATCACTAACAGAAGGGCTAAATAATTGGTTTGAAGACTCATAGGTAACTGATCATAAATATCTCTCCATAGTGTCATCTTGGGCATTGTGAACTGCCAGGAACACCATGCTCTTCCAAGAGGAAAATACTACACCTATTCAGGTTTTCTATAAAATTCAATTTTTTTATGACTTTATTAAAGTGCCACACAAAATAAAACTTCCAAGACAGATTGGATCTCTCGGCATAAAAATCTCAACTATTTTGGGTTTTTTGATGGAGTTTGTAATGCGAATCCCAGTCCTTGTGGGGCAGGATGAGCATTATTCATTTCTGAAATTTAAAATATAATTTTTCATGGAGCTTTGGATAGAGATGTGAGCTTTATTTGATTCACTCTATTACCCCCCATTTTCATGGGTGTCCACATGTAAATGTCTTACTGATGACAAGACAATTTGTGCATTTCTAGGAATTTTTTGGGCAGCCTATGGTGGTTATTTGTAGAATAAATCATGAATGATATACAATTAGGATCGATGTGGTTTGATGATGAACTATGACTAAGGGTTTTGTTATAATTCTAGACCTTTAGAAGCACCCTTAGGGCACAGTTTATGAGGAGAATGCTACAGCAAAAGAGGGTGCATTATATCCATTGCTTGGCAGCACGATGTTGAGGCATTTCTATTGAGGATTTTACCATCCTAAAGTGCCATTATTTCCCCCCTAGGTTAGTGCCAACCTAAGGGATATTTTTTGCATATTTTGAGGGCTATTTTCCATATTTAAGAGTCATCTCAGTTGGATGTCCATTTGCAGTTGTTTATTGTTCTTCTCCATGGTTCATAGAGGGTTCTCTTGCATGTTTTAATGGATCATATGGTAGATCAAAACCAAAAACATCATCCCTTTAGTCCCAAAATTGATGGTGGATTCCATGTTCATGGTTCTGGCAATGCATCTACAGCAACAACCCTAAGTTTTTTCAACAATAGCCCGAGAAGTCAACAGGTTTGATCTTTTCAGCATCTGATCTGGGTCATCAGTGGTTTTTTTGGGTATGCAAGATATTCATCGGGTTTATTCACAGTATATTGGCGTGTATTTTTCTGATAACTAATCATAAAAAAAAGAAACATGTGAATATGTCCATTTCCTTCAGTTCAAAGGGAATTATAAACAGGGGATAACCTGGTTCCTGAAGAGCTTGACAGAGATAGCAACAAATGAAATTCTAGTGGGCCTCTTCTTTGCTCAACAACATGCTCACAACTCAGTGCCCAGATTATTGTCCATTAAGAATCTCATCAATGTCATCTCCCTCTTTCTAGAAGAATCCAACAACCCCATCGTGGTACCTTTCAACACTCCCATCAATTACAAGACTAGAATAAATTATTGATTCCATGATAGGTTTTGAACCTATCTCCATGGAATCCCATCATGCATGCTCTGCATATCCCTCATCAAAACTAGAAGGCTCACCTTGCTTCTCTATAGCATATATAAGTGCCATAGGATTAGCAAGAAACCTGTAAAGGCCACCATCTCACATACCTCTAACCAAATTTCTTGGACTTTCTAAATTAAAATCAATAATAGTGCATTGTTTTCCTTCAAATGAAACTCTAAACTGAAAATCTATGATATAAAATACTAAATAAATATTTTTCTTCAAACCAAGAACAAACAAAACATCATTCATTTCAAGAACATCATTTGATGACGACAAGATGAAAATGTAACCCAATCATTTCACAATATAAATGGCATCATCACCCAACTCCACACTCATCCCCCCCTCTGGCTTCTAAATCCTGCTAAAGAATTTCATGTGTTATATTTTGGGGTTCCTTCCAAAGTGTTTACACCATGCTTAGTGGTGCTTCATGCAATGTGGAATGTATGGAATGTTGCCTACACTTGGTTGTACCTTAGCAAGCATACTTTATACATAATGGAGATAGATTAATCATGGATTTACCTACTTTGACTCGATGCTTATGTCATGCACTTCTCCTTATGAAGTTGGAGACATGTGGCATGGTTACATTGCACACATGGAGGGCTCAGTTACTTGCTTGGGAGGAGGACCTACTTGGAGGAGTATTGAACATTTAGGAGGAGGGTATTGATCATTGGGTAGCATGGGGATAGTTGGTTGCTTACATGGAGGCTTGTACTTGAATTGAGGATACTTAAGTAGAGGAGTGTTTCATAGAGGTGTGGTTGATTGAAATGACCACATGGCTTAGGATGAATTAATAGAGAGATTTGGATGGTAGTGTTGGAACTTTATTTTGGAGTGCTCGCCTTGGGACCTTGCTTGATATGCATGCTTGCATTTTAGCTTGACATGTGGACCTATCTAATTTTTAATAAGGTTGCTTGTTTGTGGATGATCTTTCAACTTTCCAATTGTTCACCACCCTCATCTATCATATATATAAATGGTGGAGAGAGCCTTTTCATTAATCATATCAAACACATCATGTATTCAAAAAGCACTCTCAATCTATGCTCACTACTTGGACAAGTAGTTTTGGCATACTTCTCGAGTGCATAGCCCTTGCACAGTCATGTCTTCTTCATCTTGAAGTTCAAAAAAACCTACACCATGTCCTTCAAAAGAGGTAATGCTCCATAATGTAGGTGACCAAATCTCTTGTGTCAAAGCCTGCACAAGTTTTCAGTATCATGCACTAAATATCTATGTTTCATCGGTTTAGCAAGTAATTTGTACAAGCCACCCTCTTGCACACCTTTGGCCAATACTCGGCCAAGATCATGGCTATGATCTTTGACTACAACTCATTGATCATCAAAATCAGCCACACGTCTAAGATTTGTCATGGCTAAAACTAAAAAGAGATTCATTGTTAAACCAAGAACATAAAAAACATCATCTAGCTCAAGAACATCACTTGATTGCACATGTGGAATGAGATAGATCCCACTCCAATAAATTGATAAGTGGCATCACTGCCTAACTCCACCTATATGTCACCCTCTCATTCTTGAACTCTGTTGAAGGTCATGTGTCCACATACCACATTCCACTGAGTATGTGTCCACATCCTCTCATTTATGAAAAATTCAGCAAACTGGAAATTGCGTCATTCAAGCAAACAATATTATGATTGGAGATAATCAAAGTCGCGTCCAGGAAAGTCTAGGTAAAATATTAAATCATTTAAACATAACCAGGGTTTGCATACCTGATATTCGTAATTTATTGCAATTCCAAAGGAGAATCCTTACAAGACGAGTGCCAAGGATTCAATAAATAAAATCAGGGTTTGCAAAGTTTCTGTTCTTTAAATATCCAGTATAAACCATCAAATTCCTACAAAACGCACATGGACGGATTTGAAGAATACAGAGGGATATAGTTTGACTAACCCAAGACAGACAGTAAAGTTTCACCCACCTCGATTTTCACTCACCCAAGCCACCCAGCCACATTCTTTGATGAAGGTAGCATATTCTTTTCTTAAAAACCAACGCCAACAATTTAGAATCTCTATCAATCTGATCTTCCTAAATTTTCCTAAGTCACATGGGTTTTGGAATACAGACTTAGACTAACTACAAATTCCTTCTTAGATTCATTCAATCCCAGCAGATAGTTCGACTGCAATCTTCCCTATGAATTGAGCTCTGGATCTGGAACCCCTTCAAACTTTGCATTCAAGCGAATGGAAAATATTCCTAACTAGTATTCTTTAAATATCCATTATAAACCATCAAATTCCTACAAAATGCGCATGGAATGAGTCAAAGAAGTATCAAGAACTTGATTCAAATGATTGAGAGCCTCTTCATGTTTCCCATTCAGAGCATACCCTGCAATCATATTGCTCAACAAAACCACATTCCATTCAAGTATATTGTCAAACACTTTCCTTGCATCCTCAAGAACAGGAACAACAAACATGTTATCCCCACATCCTTCGAGGACTGCAATGAGCAAAAAAAACACCGTGTAGTGATCAATTACCCCTAAAGGTTAAATGACAAGCAAACACAGGCATGAAGACTTCAAAACTTGCTCTGAAACACACTATCTAGTGGGTTTGTTTATTAGGAAACGAGGTGTGCTGCTGATGGCTTATTGAAAGAAAGATATCACAGAACAAGCCAAAATTAGAACCAACCAACACCTACAAATAATAACGTCAAATTTTATTTGATTACAATTTTTTTTAGAATGAGGAAGGATTGAGAGAATACCATAAGGAGGGTGAGTAAGCGACACCAGAAAAAAAAAATAGGAGAATAAGTGTATAGAACAAGCTACAGATCAAACAGAGGAATGATAGCATTAAAATCTCTACTCCCTTTTCCCTTTTCCTTAAGGGGAGCATGAAAGGGAAAGTAACTGAGGTGGGTGGAGACCTGTTGGGTTAAGAGTTGATTCTTATTGCAAAGTTGACAATTTGGCTCGGAAGCCGGTCGTGATTGCCACTTTTCATCCAAATCATCGACCCCGATCAATACTCTCCAGGACGATGACCAACGACAGCCACAGATGAGGGACCTACATCCCCTCAAGAACTGGCCATTTGAATGCGCCTCCTGCACGTAGACTTACCAAATGAATCTAATGCATGGAAGAAAAAAACACGTCAACTTCGGATCTGTGGGTTGAAGGTATCATTTGACACCTGCTCTATAATGACATCTGCAACAAGTAAACCTCCTTGCAAAGTTTAATCACTTCTTCTAATGTATTCTTTAGTTTTCCCTTAGAGCATGTGAGGAATGTCAATGTGCAAAAACTAGTGACCTTTGCAAATAGTGGCATTGCAGGAGGGTGCTCATGCTTTTCCTAGGATGAAATCTCAAAATTCATATGGTTATGAGCGCATAGGCTGGAGATGGTGATAATTGCAAATGTAAAGTGGAAGTAGTGACTCTGGAAGCATTGAGACCTATAAAAAACAATAATAATTGGTTATTGATTGGAGTGATTAACACGATCTGAGCGGCAAGAACCATACCTTTGAAGCGCTTCGAATGGTCACTGTGAGATCTTGAACCGGCCTATCATCTGCAAAAATAGTGTATTGAGTGCAAAAATAGGGGAATACTAGCTGGGGATGAACGATACCTTCAGCCCACAGATATGAAGTTGACATGTTTTTTTGGCCATGCATTGGATGGATTTGGTAAGTCTACATGGATGAGGCACATTCGAATGGTCGGTTCTTGAGGGGATGTAGGGCTATGATGCTTCTAGCTAAGTATCAATATGGTAGCGGTTCTAGTACCTAATTCGTAATTGTCATAGGAACCTAATTTTCCTTTGGAATGCGCTTAACCAGGTTTGCTTCAATGGTGCAGCAAGGATAAAGATGGTCAAGAGAAAATTCATGCAATTTCTTTGTTGGATCTCTGAAGATCGAGTTGCATGGAACAAATATTACTAATAGAAGGTAGACAATTTACATATTTTACACTTCATTGTCAAATTTGCAATTTTTTGTGACACAATTAAAAATGACTAACATAAATGACTAATTCATATTCTTATAGCTAGTCATTTTTTAGGGCGTGCCTAATTTAGTTGTTTATGTTAGTCATTTTTAACTCTGTCACTTATTATCTAGTCATATTTGTTAACTGGTGACTAAATTAGTTGTTAATTTCTGTCATTTATAGTTGGGTCAATCAAAATTGCTCATATTTAGTAGTAAATCACTTGAAAAACATGTGGTGCCTAGAATTTTTAGTCACCTAGTAGCTAATTCCTCATTTTGTACTAGTGTATCTCAGGTGAGACTACACCTACTTCGCAGGTGTTTTCGATGGGGCTTGCTCTGTCGGGTTGGTATCTCAGATGTTTTCTAGGTTGATGAGATATGCAGAACCTAGGTCGTGCAAGTTAGGAAAAGTGGCAAACAAATGGTTCCCTTGCTGGGACCATATTGATAAAATTGAGGGAAATGTTGTGGCACCCGATGAAGAAGGAGATAGAATATTGGCTGGATTGTAAAACGCTAGCATTCGTACAAGAAGAGAGCATAAGGACGTNGTTGGATAGATGAATATATATATATATATATATATATATATATATATAATGATATTCATGAGATATTCTTTGCGAAATTTCCCATTTCACTGCATGAATGGTTGTCAAGATTGGCGACTAGGAAGAAAAATTTTCAGATAAGAGAGACTATTGATTGGAGCGATCAGTTGGTTCAGGAGGTAACCAGTGTAAGTAACGTTATTTCTAGAGCTGTTTTTTTTTGGGTTGATAGTATATTGTAAGGATATATTAATGAGTTTGTAGTAGATACTATAACCTCATATAGTGAAGCCGAAAGAAATTTTTTCCAAGGACCCCGAAGAAGATACTTGTTACATATCAGTACATGGAAAAAAATGCTTGCTTATGAGAAGGATATTTTGCAGCTTAGTTGAGTTGTGCGACTAAGAAGGAGGTTATGTCGTAGATGGCCTATTAAGAATATGGGAAGAGGTAAGTTGAGATGTTCCTAGGAAGCACAATTCCTAAACTAGAAGCCGGATTCCTAAGAAGTGGAAGAATATTTAGATTAGAAAAGAGAAGGAAAACCGAAAGGGGATGACGAAATCCTAGCTTGTTCAAAGGAAGCAAACATGAAATTTGGTCGTATGAAGACGAAGGGTCTTGCAATGAAGAGGAGGACTATAGCCCAATTTCGAAAATACTAGAAGATTCTGAGGGGACGTCAAAGTCAAGACATAACTACATGACCCTAGTAATATCACTAGAGGTAATATCTAGAGTTTCATCCCCGAAAAGGACTACTAATATAGGTAGTGTTATCCCTGCGACTAGTGTGCGAGAAGGTACACCCCTTGTGAATTCTGAACCAAAAAACCCCAAGGCCAACTCAATGGATGTGACAGATGTTAGGTTACCCACATTTAATGGGAATGGAATGGAAGACTTTGACCAACATTGGTTCCTTTGTGAAGTTGGTTGGATGGTATGTTTAGTCCCTAATGCAAAAATAAAGAAAGCACAGATGATCACGACCTTCAGGGGTCATGCACTAGACCGGTTCATGAAATTCTGCGTCGCACCAATTGAAACACCTTAGAAAAACCCTTGAAGAGATACGAACTACAGTGATCTCTGAGTTCAGGAAACCTAAATCAAAGTCGCAATGTATTACTGAGATTAAGAAGATTAAGAAGGCTCCGACAGAAACTGTGTGGGACTTCGATCAGTGGTTCAAGACGCTGATGGCTTAAGTAATCTTCCAAATGTATGATGGGCATCATAAAGAGTGGTTTATTGATGTGCTTATACCACACATCTGAGTACCATTAATGCAACAGAATATTGAATCATAGACATAAGCACTAGAACTGACAATGAAATTAGAGGCATCTCCTATTAGCTATGGTGCCACAGGAATGGTGCAGATCTAGTCACAACTGGCCAATATCACAATACAAATTCAAGACATCAAGAAGGTTAAATAAGCACACAAATATTTATGGTGCACAAAATGTAGGATGGATGGACACACTAAGGATAACTATTCAGCCTTCCTAAACTGCATCGCATCAGGTGCCCCCGACCCACTAAACGACCATGGCTTACCATGGTGTCGTATATGCCAGTCAAGAGGACATCGTGATGAAGAATGTTTATATTTGAAAAGAGTTGTGAGTACCCCTATAAACCTATTCTATAAGTTTTGTAAATCAGTAGGACATGATGAGAAATATTGTAGATCATATAAGCTCTTAAAAGAAAAGACTGTCGATACCTACTTAATGAGAAATGAAGGGTTCGCTCAGGCTAAACAAGTGCAATCCTTGTATCATCCTATGTAGTTCCCACCTAACAAGTACCAAAAAAAGTACACACTTCGGTATATGTACGTGCAACACAATCCCTATCAGCAACAATACTAGCAGAACCAGTACCCACCACAGCAACCACACCCGCAGGGAAGGGGTGGCGTAAAATTCAAAGGAAGAGGTGGAGGTGGAGGATTTGGTAGAGGAAGAGGTCAAGTTACATGCTATAACTGTGGACAACCGGGTCACTATGCTAGGTATTGTTTAGAACCTGTGAAGACCTGTTCATTCCATAAGGGATAGGACCATAATGTCAAACAATGTCCTCAGCTGATTGCAAAGTGGAAAGCAACGACCATTGTAGCACCTAACCCTCCACAAAACTTGAACCCGAATCCAAATTTGAATGTTCAGATGATTGCGACTGAATCGCAAGACCTGAACATCATTTTCGTAACTCGAGGAGGCACGATGACTGAAGCGTACTAGGTTAAAACGCAAGAGAAACCACAGCCACAAGTGAGGCCAGTGACATAGAAAAAGGAGCCACTGACCGTCTAGAAACATAAATAAATATTATGGGATGTGTAATCAGAATTCATCAACCCAAAGGTACCATCAACTTCCGCAGAAGTCAAGGACATGCCTAACCAGTTTCAACACATATTATAGAAGAAGGCTCCACCAAAGTTTAGTAAGCTAAGAACCTTTCTGTTAAGTTGTTTAATGCTAATGCAAGATAAAGATGCTCTTGCCCAACTGCAAGCAATGATAGAAGATATTCCTGTAGAGATGCAACTCGAGAAGAAAGTTAACCAAGTACGGAAAAAAATGTAAAATTGTTCGCGAGTTGACAATGAATGCGCAGATAGGTGACTATGACATGGATTATATCATCTTGGATCTGGGCTCAGATGTCAGTATTTTGACATGACAAACATGGGAAAGTATGGGAAAGTTGCGCTTAGAATGGTCTCCTATCTAGTTGCGACTTGCCAATCAGGAGAAGGTCATACCCATTGGTCAGTTGAGCAATATACCCATCGATGTCGAAGGATTGCGCACATTTGCATACTTTGAAGTCATTAACATTTTTTATGACACGAACCGATACCCCAATCTACTGGGAATAGATTGGTCCATAGAAAATCATACCATCATAAATTTCAAGAAAAGGATCCTCTCATTCGAATATGAGGAAATGAGGGTAGTCTCACCCATTGATCCTTTTGAGGGACAAAGATACATCGAGCCTGTCTATAATGAGGGATAGGGTGACTACCTTAACCAGATCTACAATGTCACAGCTATACAGGAATACTATACCAATCCGATAGCAGATGTAAACCTTAGCTGGAGATGCGTGAGTTCATGTACATCTAACTCAGGTGAGGCTTTAGAGGGTTGGGAAAATAGATTACAGAAATTCTCTATGAGAAGGTATGAAAGAGTTATAAGGTCTATGCGATGGGTGGAGACTGAGTCAAGGGAGCTACCCACCTAAGAGGGTTTCATATACACATTGGAAATGACACCTAAAACATAGGATACCTCTACAGAGCTGTGACAAGGAACCGAATATTGTGAGAGGTTCACTGAGCAGGGTGCGCATACATTTTAATTTTCTTACAAGAACCCTACAATTGACGTTGCACTTCAAATAGAAAAGGAGAGTATAATTGATGAGATCCCTAACAAAGAGGCTAATTCTCACCAATGCAGCACAACCATTCAGCAGTATAGACTAACAAGAGACCCACATGATGATCCAATTAATATCAGCAAACCAGAATCAAAGGGAACATGAGAATTCAAAGGAAGTAGAATTTAAAATGGTCAGTTCCTCCAGCCCTTGAAAATCAAGGAAGTACATATCGGATCACCAAAGAACCCAAAGTTCACCAATGACTGGGATTATTAGGATGATGAAGCAATTGCAAAGATCACAGATCTACTGCATGAGTAATAGAAATGATTCCATACCAAATTCTCGGAAATGAGGGGAATAATGAGAGACTTAGGGAAGGTGGAAATACCCCTGTGACTAGAATCTAAACTGATTAAGCAACAACAAAAGGCATGGCATGATCAATATATTATGGTTAAACCATGTGAAGAAGGAAGACTTGTCTTGCAGTATGAAAACAATTTGTTCAAGCACCTGGGCAAGCTGAAGATACATTGGCTAGGGCCATACAGGATCGTGCACATTACTGATGCTAGCACAGTAAAACTCCAAAAGTTAGATGGTACCCATGTCACGGGTATGGTGAACAACATTCACCTGAAGCCATACTATGACACTCATTACATCTCGGGTTAAAATGTGAAAAAAAAATGGGAGGCGAAAAGACGTAACCAACTTTGTCGTAGAATTGTGACAGAACCACCATAAAAGCACAAGAGATAAATGCAAGAAACAAAGCATGCAAGAAGCAAGTCATAGTGTGAACTCAAGCAAGGAAAGGAAAGTGGAGAAAAAGAGAAAAGAAAAAATCCGTTAGCACACGGAGAAAAACTAAAAGAAAGAAAAAGGATGCAAAAAGCACGAATGACAGGTTGGCCTACATTAAGTTATGAATTCCTGACAAAGATTCTGGTAGTTGTGGTAGCTAAGTAACATTAATTTGACACAGTACAAGGAGCAGGGCGCCGTACTTTTTGGTCCCATCACTTGTCCTTGGCATAAATTCCACAACTATCCTAATAGGTACAGCCTAGAAAGTGAGTTTAAAAATTTAATGTAGAAAGTGTCGATAGAAACAACCCAGGAGATCAATTGGACCTTGACCTCCCATCAAATGATAATTGGAGGACGCAGAGGCCTGGGTAAATATTCGACTTCCCAATCAAGCATTTTGTTATGCACACTAAGACCTGAGAAAACCAGAGCCACGTGAATGTAGAGCTAAACCCTGCTATCCTTGTTCAATTACGTCGATGTCCATGGTAATTAACATTCCCAGTGACAATGAGGCATTGAACGTGACTGTTATCTCTAGTTTCCACATTGACGAGGAAAAATAAATACAATCACCTGAGGTATAGCAACCATGGCAGCAACGAGAGACTGACCCCATGGAAATAACACGCAAGAAACAAGCAACTGTAGCACCTGACAGAGAGCCGAGGCGGCCCAATGAAACACAACCAAGTAAGCCATCTATACCACCACCACCACATCAAAGAAAATACAAGGCTCTGACCGCTCCGAAGGAGTGAGGAAAGGCACCTATGGGTGAGAAAGTAGAATATGTCAGGAATGAAGGCGTGATACCACAAGGAGAGTCAGAGACAGAGTGGGTTGACTTGAATTTCCCGCATTACATTCAACCAAAGAGAACTGATGCAGAGGAGGGGGGTCTCATAAAGAAGGCGGTGACCACTCTAGTATCATCAAGGATTCCTAACGGTGTTACATTGCTAAAGTACATCCTTCCTGATTTGGCTAGGTTGAAGTTCCAAGAATTTAACACTCGACAGCAGGAAGGATTGTAGATAAGAGACTGCATGGTCACAAAACAATCCACCATAAGTAACGCCCAGGTGCTTAGGCCAAAGGACTGGGCCAATGGACTTTCCTGCTCATGTTTGACCAACATGTTGTTCATGCCTCACTTTGGCCATAGTATGCAAGTTAATATGTATGTGAAGCAGTTATTGGTCTGCTTCCATAGAGGATGCCTATGGATGGAGTAGCCATATCCAGTTGATGCTGAAATAATTTCAAGGATCACTGGCCTCCCAAATGAAGGAAATGATCATGTGCAATACTTGGCCAAGAAAGATGTTAACCCTATCAAGTGGAAGCATAGTCTTCAGCAAGTGGGTGGGGGCTTCTTGATTGGGCCCATCCAGAACAAAAGTGTGCACATCGTCACAAAGATCCTATCTTATAAGATGCTCCATAAGGTGTTACCTAATCAATGTTCCGCAGCCGTGGTGGAATGAGCATATTTATGTGCATTAGGAGGAAGATTCAATTGGTCATGGTACCTGCTGAATGAACTCATAGATGATGCGCTACACGAACAACACAAGGACACATACAAATTCCACTATTCCTAGATGTTGATCTTGATTTCATTCACTGTGTGGGGTAACCCGCCAGACTAAGTCCAGATGGATGTCCCGCTACCTTGCCTTGGTGCAAGGTGCCAAAATATATGGGAAGACAAGGTGGACATCGATCACCAGAAATACATCAACATTTCATTCTTTGTCTATGGAGAGGGGCTGTGTGAAGTTGTCTGACAGTCCCACAGAATCTGCGCTGCGATGGTACTCAGGTACACCACATTCATCAAGTTTCAATCTAACGCGCATAGTATAACCTTGCTGCCCACAAAGGACCCACTCAAGCAGGTGCACCATGCGGACTTCATGGTTAAAGATGAGGATGTAGATGTAATTATTAATCTTTGGCTGGAGGAATGGCATGGCCCACTAGCAGAGTCGCTGCCTGAAGGGAAGAATGCAGACGAAATGTCGCTTCACCAAGTCAATGGTGAAGAGAATGAAGGAGATGACAACAAAGATGATCCATAATAGGAACACAATGAGGATGATGATAATATTGATGACTCAAACCATCATGCATCAGAGCTCCCACCAATTCAAGAGCATGCATCGACACAGACTCACACACAGCAAGAAGAGGGCCACTCGTCCCATAAGAAGCAAAAAGCTGACAGAACAACAAACACGAATACATTGACTAAAGATGATTTGCAGGAAATTTCCGATGCTATTGCAAAGGTCATGCAAGATAACCTCACTAGTCTGAATATGTAGCAAGTAAACATTGCTACCTAAGTCAAGGGCCATCTCAATAAGTTGATAGAGGCCATCCAGGATGTCAAAGCTACAGTGGAGGTCGAGACATATGGTGTTGATCCCAGTATTCCACTAGTTACACCAGAATTAGTGCCACCAATCAAAGTGGTGATTCAGAGGCAAGAAATGGAGGCACATGTAGATAAAAGCGCAAGTCCTGATGATAACAGCATGCAGATAGAATTCTCCAAGCTATCTTTGGAGTAAGTCTATAACATCCAGCAGGAAGCCGCGTCCTAAATTTGGCTAAGGGAAAATTTTGTTGCTTACTAGGAAGCAAAGCAATAGCAGAAGGCAAAGCTGTGCAAGGCCCTATTGAAGGATAAAGAGCAAAAACTGCAGGGGCACATCACCCTTCTTGTCGAAAAAGAGAAATAAATACTAGCGCATGAGCAGAACCACGTCGCATTGGTGGACTCTATCAAGAATTCCATTGCAGCATTCTCACCAAAAGCATGGCAAGAAGATGGAGAATCCATGGCTAAAGTGATCGGGCTCTCAAAGATCATGTAGGATCTTTGGTAGCAAGTGGAAGAGTTGCAAGCCAGGAATATTCCAAGCACACCTCATGAGGTGCTTGAAGAAAGAAGAAGAGCAGTGTTTGAAGCTACTGAGAAAATTAGAGAAGGAGAAACCCTCTGCACAAAGGCCGCAGATGCTATCACTACCATTTTGGGAGCACTTCTCAAAGATGAAACAACTGAGATAGTCAAGCAGAGTGCGTGAGAGGTAGATGAAAAAATCA
Source organism: Pseudotsuga menziesii (assembly GCA_001517045.1). Taxonomy (NCBI): domain Eukaryota; kingdom Viridiplantae; phylum Streptophyta; class Pinopsida; order Pinales; family Pinaceae; genus Pseudotsuga; species Pseudotsuga menziesii. Next base: position 90,079 of record LPNX010665174.1, on the reverse strand, counting down.
ATGCTACAAAGGAAAAAATGAGGAAGCTTCCCCTCCGGCAGAAGGTTTTCAAAAATGCAGAAATCAAGAGCCTACAACAATAACTGCAGATCCTTCATGAATGAGAAAATGTTAATGAAGTTGAGGTTGAGACACATAAGTCAGCAGCCAAGTAGCTCACAGACATTATTCAACCTGTGCAGCAAAAAATTCAAGGCATAATACAATCAATAGATGCAGAGTCATTAGAACATGTCCATTTCGACCGTGTTGAGCAGTTGGCAGCACAAGCAGAGGAAGTTGCAGAAGAATTTGCTAAGGTTAAGTAGATGGTAAAGATGTTCCAAGACAAGTTTCATCCCCTTGCACAGCCTCAGCCAGCACCGGCAACTTAAAAGTGTGCAAGGAAATAAGGACGAGCCGCGAAGAAAAAAAAAACATTAAGGAAAACAGTAAGGGAGGCATCCCCAACACAACGTGCACGGAAACACTAAGTTGTGTGAAAAGATGGAGTTACATGGAAATAAGAAGTTTCATGGAAATAATGGTGCGCTATAAACCCTCCAGCAAGACAACTAAGATACAAATGGCGGGAGGTCCCAGATAGATGGCAAGAACTGACAAACCGTTAAATGCATAAAGATTCCACAAATTTTTAGCGCTCATGACAAGACATCACCCTATGTTGATCAAGTGTAGGAAACTCTATGACAGTAACTGACCATTACTTCAATACTTCATGATGGCTATCTGCACGAAAGAATAATGATACTGTTAATCATCGAAAATCTGAAAGGTGGATCTAATACACCAAAAGAAGGTCTTGTCCTAATGATGTACCTAGATAAGCCAACACGACAGGTGACCTGATGCTCCTCCTATAAGATATGGGCGCGCCTAGAGAAAAAATCACTTGGTCGTGTTGCTTGAGCACCAGTTACAGTTACAAATGGGTTGGGGTATGTCATGGAAAACAGCCCTCCGAGCTAAAGAAGTTGTTATAGCCTTCAGTGGGTAGGGTATCTTTGAAGATGGGAATAAGGAATATGTTCACAATCTGCAAGTTATTTCAACCCAACTAGAAGTCTCTGGCAAAGTCATCCTTGTCTATTTATTGTTTAGCGGGTTAGAATCCTTGTCTATGACACCCGAGAGGACCGCGGTAGGGACCAGAGTTCTTGTTGGGTGTTATATCATCTAGATTAATTCACCTAATATTTAATTATCGACCGGGGTTGGTAGGATTAGAGTTGACACAAAATATATGCAAAGGTAGAGGGGTTCCTATGGTGTTGTGGAAATATTTTAACCAACAAAAGATCAAAATATCATTCAAAATGAAAAATCGAGTCAAACTCCTAAGAATTTAACTACTAAAGGAATTAAACCGGAACATAATAATAAACTAGATAATTGATCATTTCTTATAAATAAATAATCTTTAAGCTGAAAAGATATTATTAACAACCAAATTTTTAAATGAAAAACTAAGATGCAAGAAAGACCTAACTTAAAAGAAAGTAGAAAACTTAATAAAAAGAAACAAGTAGAAAAATTAATAGGAATATATTTGAATTCTGTCCTACAAGTCTCTTTTAGTAATCACACAATGTAAAAAGGAACAACCTAAAAACATGCTAAGGATATCACATATAACACTGAATTTTACATGAAAATGGATAAATCAATCCAAAGGCATGAACACAAAACAATACATCAATAAAAAGAAATTAGAAACAAACTCAAGAAACAAAACATAAAATAACTCAAAACATATTCAAGGAAAAAAGAAGTAAGGTAAATTTTAATAAATAACCTAAAAAAATTCAAATTTAACTTTAATGTAAAATAGAATTATCATATAACTATTACAGTCAAAGAATACTTCAAACATTAAAGAAACATAACTCAAAACAATCTCAAACCACATTAAAAACATAAAAAAATGAAACGGTGGGATGAATGACAGACTAAACTGTAGGTCTGAAAGGGATGGCTGAATGACAGTTTAAATAGGCTGTCGAATGATAGTCTGCACAGTTAAAATGATAGAAATTAACCTAATCGAGCTAATATTCAGCTGAATTCGTGCACATGCAAATCTAATGCATGAAGGCAATAAGTAAACCTACTTATTAAGCAAATTTGATGGTGAAATAAAATTAAACAAATTCATGAAAAGAAAATCATTGCATATTAATAAACAAACTGAACTTCAAATTGCATAACTTATAACTTATAACAGAAAGGAAATAAATAGAACTGAATCTATTTAAAAGCAATCTATTCTATCTGCTTGCAAATAAACTGAATAGTAAACTGGAAATGAAATTACTGAAAACAAATTAAAACAAACTATGCATGCACTTAACTATCTAATTTCAGAAATAAAATTGTATTACAACAAATAATAGTAATCAAATGAAAATGAACTAAACTAGCTATAACAGAAAGAAAAGAACAAAATTACACAGAATAATGAACCTCTGGTTGATGAGGGTCCCTCTCAACAATCAGGGGTGTTTCCTAGCTAATGCTTTCTCAAAGGCAATCATCAACAACAAATCATACGGCTCTTTATTAAAATGATGGAATAGAGTTACATAATTCTTCTTCAAAAACAACTGTCTAACAAATGAAATGATCAACTCTCTAACTCTGCACAAGGAGGTGTTCATATACAGTGTTTACATGGATGAGCAAGTCCACCCTTTAGTGTTACACTGCTCTCTAAATTTGTTAGAATAATCAACCCATAGTTTACCCATTTAGACATTAATTTAATTATGTATGTCTTATTAGCCTAGTTCATGTGTCCCACCTTGTGCAAGTTGTCATTTGCCTATCCATAATGGTCAAAATTGTCTTATTTGACTCATGTAGTGCATGGGAAATGCCAAGGAATCAAATCTGCTTTATTCCTGGCCTCCTAGGTGCCCTTTTTCTTTTTCTGCTTTATTGCCTGCTTTTTCAGTGTTTTAAGGAAAAAGGAAAAGCTAGACTAGGTGAGGTTGACTAGTTTTTTGTCCTACACATCCTCCTCTCTTTTCTCCATGCAAACACATGTATGAGCTGCCATTCCACCACTCTTTAGCTTTCCTAAGCCATTTTTCCAATTCGTGAGCTCCATGACAGATTTGGGATCAACTTTTTACACATATGGGGGATTTGCTTATTTTTAGTAAGCCTACTTTATGCTAGATTCGAATTGCTCCTCATGCATTCGAATCCCTGATGTATGTTATTTATTCAGCAACCTATTATTTTACAGGGTTGGCTATTGTACACTGAGTTAATACAGTTTAGTGTTCAGCTCCAATTTTCAGTCTCTTTGTGAGTGATTTTGCATGATCAATTGTTAATTGTTGTGAGTAAAATTAATCTATCACCTGGTTCAATTTACACATGGTATCAGAGCCATTGTAGATTGTTTCTCTCCTTCAAAAATTGTTTTGCAGGTTCGACATCAGTGATTGGGAGCCTTCTACTGATAGCCAGGACAGATTTTCTAAGCTATGGATCAATCACAGAAAACTATCTTAACTCCCTTCAATTTCTTTGAATGGAAAACAGAGATGGAGATACTATTGAGAGCAAAAGGCCTCTATAGGGTGACTATGGAAACAGAAGCAGATCCCAATGCAGCTGCAGAGAAGATAAAATGGTACAATAGGAGGGATGAGGCTTATGGCCTCCTGTGTCTGAGTATTTCCAGAGACCTCCTTTTCCATCTTGATGGATTGACATCACCGAATGAAGTATGGGAGAATATTGCTGATCTTTTTGGAAAGACAGATGAGATGAGGGGACATCAAATAAAAAATGAGCTGATTTATCTGAGTCCAACGAGCTTTGAATCCCTGCAGCTATATTTCTCCAAGTTCAAAGCACTAGTTTTGCAGCTGAAACAGTGTCGTATCGAAAAGAAAGATTATCAGCTCGTATTGGCCATACTCTCGAAGCTGGGCCCTAACTATTCAGTGTTTGTTTCGACCTTCTATGCCACAAAACTGACAGCTCGAACCTGGAAGATTCCTAGCCTTGCATATTTCATGGAATCTCTCACACAAGAACAGGACAAGCTGGTGATGATGGGCACCATCAAACCATCCAAAGATCAAGCTTTGATTGCTGGAGATTTGAAGGTGGATTCAAAAGGAAAAAAGAAAGCTAAAAAGCCACCTGAGCAAAACAGAGACAAGAAACAGTCTCTGGAGGATCTACAAGGTCCTAAGAAGAATTACCAGAAGAAGAAGAACAAAGGTGAAATGAACAAGTGCGCATACTACAATAAGAGAAATCACTCTGAAATCTCTTGTATGAAAAAGTAGATAGACATGCTGACCCAACTCCTGGAGAAGAATGGCATCTCCCTTCCAGAAAGCTCAAAGAAGAGAGAAGGAGAATCAAGTTCAGATGACAGAGAGAGAGTTCATGCTCTAGTTGCTGGCACATCAAGCTCACCCAGTTTTATCATTGATTCTAGAGCTTCAAGACACATGGTTTCGACTAAGGAGGCCTTCTCCTCACTGGACATGTCGAAAGGACCATCTATTATACTGGGAGATGACTCTCTCACTGAAAGTAAAGGCAAAGGAAGGATAGATCTTGATCATGGTCAATTCAGCAATGTGCTGTATGTGCCTAGTCTCGCCTCCAACCTCCTGTCAGTGTACCAGATGACCCACACTGGGTCTCCTAAGAAAGTCATATTCTCACCCGATGAAGTTGAGATCACAGAAATCTCAACTGGTAGAGTCATTGCAAAAGGAGTGGCGAATCATGCTCAAAAGGTATACATGTTCTCACACTTCCTACCTTACTCAAACCCATCTACTCTTCTCATTCATGCTAATGAAGCCAGCAAGCCGTGGAATGAAAGATTTGGCCACCTAAACTACAAATATATTTCTGATCTTAGTGAAAAAGAGATGGTCATAGGGTTTCCCAAGATAAAATTTTCCAAAGGAGTCTGCCAAGGTTGTATCCTAGGAAAACACCCAGAGCACAAATTTGAGAGAGCTAGTCATGAGAGAACCTCTGCACCCCTCGAGCTAATCCACAGTAATGTTGCTGGCCCATTCCCTCATATGTCCATGAGTTAGGCCAAATATGCATTGGCCTTCATTGATGACTTTTCTAGGTATTGCTGGGTTCACTTCCTGAAACACAAGTCTGAAGTTTTTGGCCTATTCAAAGTCTTTAAGGCTTTGGTTGAAAACCAGTATGGAAGGAAACTCAAGGCCCTCAGATCTGACAATGGTGGTGAGTATGTCAAGTTTGAGTTTATTAATTATTGTGTAGATGTAGGTATTCAGATGCAGCATTCTATCCCTTACACACCACAGCAAAATGGTGTTGCTGAGAGGAAGAACAAATCACTGAAGGAGATGGAAACATGCATGATGGAGGCCAAAACTTTGCCACCAAAGTACTGGGCCGAAGATATCAACTGTGTAGCCTATATTCAGAATAGGGTGCCTCACAAACAGCTTGATGGCATAACTCCTTTCGAAGCATGGAGTGGGCGCAAGCCAGATGTGACCCATTTCAGGATTTTTGGTTCATAGGCTTGGGCTAGAATCCTGACAGAGAAGAGGAAGGATTTGCAGCCCCAAAGCCAAGAGTTTCTTTTTGTTGGATACTTTGAATATTCAAAAGGGTACAAGTTGATAAATTTGAGCACAAACAAATCCTTCATTGAAAGGTGTGTTCAGTTTGAAGAAGAACCCCTTGGAGCAGTGGAAGTTGGTGAAGCCTCTTCACCACCTGAACCTCAAGAAGTAAGTAAAGAGTTTTTTGAACATGCTGATTCTAATTTTTCTTATGGAGATGAGTTTATTTCAGACCCTAACAGCTACACAAGGCCAAAATGGGAATCCAAGACACTACATGCAGCAGGTGAGCTAGCTGGGGATCCCAATGACCCAAGGAGGACTAGATCTCAATTTGAGAGTGGTCTGTGCATGAAGGATCCTATGTTTGCTGAAATGCTATTTGATGGTGGAGTCTGATCCTAAAACATATTAAGAAGCAGCAGGAGATCCAAGATGGAAAACAGCCATGAAGGAGGAGTTCAGCTCACTCCAAAAGAGAAACACATAAGAGCTAGTGGATCTTCCTCCAGGGAGAAAACTAGTACAGTGTAAGTGGGTCTATAAGACCGAATTTGCTGCTGATGGTTCACCACTGAAGTACAAGGCCAGATTGGTAGCCAAGGGCTACTCAC